>QVRM01002590.1:0-42387 GCA_003439945.1 Dermanyssus gallinae | reverse complement strand
TTAATATATATATATATATATATATATATATACATAATATGAATAGACAGGGAGAGAGCTGCGATATGTATGCAAGTAGAAGGATTGGTGGAAGGAATGGGAAAGGTGAGGAACAATAATACTTACAGAGATGGATGTACACTATGTCTCCGGAAAAAAAGTAGCACTGGCCGTAGCAAAACGAAAATATAGCACTAATATAAAGCATCAGCTATACATACGGTCGGTAAAAACATAAACTCAAAGCATGGCTGTGCGCTGAGGAAACCGACGAAATGTAGAAAGACAGAACGCGTTGAGATAGTTGTGCCGCAGGCAAGTTAAACTCTGAGCAAACAAGAAGAAACGCCTAATGCTTGCACATCATGGAAGCTCACTGTTAATCTGAGCGGGCCTACGAACATCCATACGTTCATCACACATCAACACACGTGTTACGAGTATCTTCGCGTTCGATCGGATGAGACTGAACGTCATGACGGCTGGCACAAACGACTTGACGACGGCCGTGCGTTAGCTCGACGCAGGAGTGCGCGTCAACGCAGCCAGCTGTCCACAGTACGACTAAGTGTCGTGAATCAATATGAGTGAACATGAGAGTCTTGTGGCAGTCAGTCTATGATTAGTAGCATTTGTAGCCAGCAGAGAATAGAATACCGATCGTATATCAGAGCCGAAAATCAGAATCCCCCCTTGCGCGGGAATAGAAGAGTATTGTGTTGTGTTGTTTGTAGAGCCGGAAGCTAGCTAGCCAGGCTGGCTGGCTGGCTGGCTGATGCTCGGCGTGCCCGCCTCTCTCTAACGATATCGTCGATCCATCCCCGTCCCTCGTCCTCAGACCGTTGTTTCGAATAACGTTCATGTTTCTGTATTCTGCATTCGGTTGTGCTGTCTGTTGTCAACGCTGGGTGGATGGTGATGTTGTCTGCGCGGGCGGCGGGTGGTCTTCCTTATCGTGCGTCCTGTCCGTTGGTCGGTTCGGTCGGTCGGTCCGCCTGTCTCCGCGTAACGTAGATCGGCGTGCACGGTATTCGAATCGGTTCGAGACGGAGAAAAGGACCCCACCGGAGCGCCACCTACCTTCCGGAAGTGGCGCGGGAACAGGGTTGGGACCGGTTGCAAACCATTGACTCACTTTTACGCAAGGGTGGCTTCCGCGGTAAGAAGCCACGCAGACGTAACCACATCAGTAGGCAATCGTATATGTATGTATATAGTGTATATATTATCTATACATTCATATCTATATATATATACACATATATATATATATATATAGTATTTTTAAACACACCATTGTCATGTTCGCACATACTTGCATCAGTTTAAGAGGATCTTATTATCTATAGTAATCAATATTAAAATAATCATACTAGAGATCATATTACTACTGAGTAAACAATTGTCCTGGCAAACGTGTTGTCATCACCATGTTGTACATGCTGTCTAACCTAAATTTAGTCAATTCAATGATGCCGTCCCTAACAGATGCTGCATTTCCATCGAGTGACAGCCGTTAACGTGAAAGCTCTAATACTGTTCATTTTTGCGTGAAAAAAGTAAGATTTCCGCCTATACGCCGAATCAACGTATGGGTAAGAGGCCGGGGTCTCCCAAAGTCTCGAACGCCGACGGACAACTCGTGTAGATAGCTATTACATGAGTACTTCCTGCACTAGTTAGTCTCGGCTAATCTGGAAGCATAACTGCTGGTCTGCCCACGCACCTACCATCGATATATATATATATATATATATATATAGGTAGATATACTATAATATATATATATATATATATATATCTATATATATATATATATATCTATATATATATATATATCATATATGTCTATATATATACAAGGCCTTTCATAACAATATGTACATATCTTGAGGTTTCGTAGAACTCGGCAAAAATCATTTTCCAATGAAAGGAGGAAACACCTTGGCTATGTTTACGGTTCTGAACGTGAAAGCTTCAACGTAAAACATAACAACTATGGCTGTCGAAAAAGCTTAGTTACTCGGTAACTACGTCACGCAACACCATCACTTTGGTATGAAAATTAAATTAAATTGCTATTGCCTAAGAAAGTTATTTGGGCGTACATTTTGGTCGTAATGGCTACATTTTACGGTTCTGCACGTGAAAGCGGTAATGTAAGATATAACAACATCCTTAAAATATGTACATATTTTTATGAAAGACCCTGTATATATATATATATATATATATATATATATATATATATAAGAAGCCGAAAATGGAGGAGCAACGCATCTGCATTAAGTTCTTTGTTAAAAACCAGATCATGTGTTCAAGCAGCGCCCCGAAATGGCCCCCGTTCAGAAAGGCTTTTAACGTCAATAACAGAAGAAGACGTTGAAAAAGTCGTAGTTATCGTATTCAACAATCGCCGAATTCAGCAAGCGCCGTAATACTATTGGGGAGATAGATGATGCATTGGAGATTTCTAATGGATCCGTTGTAGCAGTCTTGACCGATATTTTCTAAGTCAGAAGACTGGCAGCGAAGTTTCAGCAATTGAAGTGTCCGAATTGAACCTTGCGAGAGAGAACCCTGGATTGCTCCAGAGGGTGATTACAGGATAGGAGACCAGAGTCCAATCCTCCCAGTGGAACTTCCAAGGAGAGTGTCGATCAAAGAAGTTCAGGCAGAGCAGATCCAATATCAAGGCTCTTTTGACTGCTTGTTCTATAAAAAGGGAATTATTTTTCACAACATTTTGCCACCTGGTTCTACGGCCAGTAAGGACATTTTAAGGACATTGTACGAGAACGTTCTGAACTCTGGGCAATAACTTGGATTATCCATCATCGTGACGCACTCGCGCACACGTCGCTACTGATCTCCGATAATTTGATGAAAAATCTATATCTCTATTTCTGCAACGTCCTTATTTGCCGGGCCTGACCTGGTGCGACTTTACCTGTCCTTACGGATAACACATTTTTAAGGGAAAAGGTTTGAGACTTCCGAAACTTACTTTTTTTTTGTAAATATGTACCAGAAATGTTTGATCCGCTCTCGTATACATACGCATATATTGCGAGGCTTTGTGCACAAATAATTACTTACTAAAAGACTTTTATATATACAAATCTTGCGCACGCGTTTCTAAAGAGATGCAATAATATCTACCTTGTATTGCATATATATATATATATATATATATATATGAATTATCGCATGTGGATGTTCCTAGAAATAAAGATTGAAGATATATTTGTAGGGCGGGCTAAATTAATTTATTTTAGCCTCGTAAGGTTGTCCTTTGATTAAACGTCCCACATGCAATATCTATTATAACATGAGATAGTTACACGAGCGAGCAGAATGCAAACTAACGTTTTGTACGTCGACGTGTCATGAATTAAATTATTTACTTTCATTATGTGGGGGATTTGCATTTTTAAACAGAACAGCTGATTCATTGCTTCGGCAGCTTGCGAACCCAACTGAGTGCAGTGCACCTTCCGTGACGGCTGACGGTTTTAGAAGATCGACCGGCCCTTTTGTTTGGTCAGGTAAAACAATTAGTTGTTCTACCGATGCTGTTTCCCGTATTTACACCTTTGTGATTCTTCTGTGTTCCCAAAGTGAGGACAGCTAAGCGTACCCGTATCGATTGCCGGTTTCATTGGCTGTTAAATCTGACGTGCAATCTGTGGTGCTCATAGACGCACCGCACGGCATTATTTTCGGGTGTAGTGTTGCGATAAGAGAAGTATAAAAGTCGCCTTGATCCCTCTCCAGAATAGTATCTCCCTAGGCCGTTTCGGTTTTCCAAGTCCTGTAACCTATATGCCTTATTTGAGGTTTCGCGAAAGGCACATCTTGAGTGTGTTACATACGCCACATTGTTTATTCGCGTATCATAATGGACGCGAAAAAGGCAAGTTTACCTAATGAATGATGTCCCGTCTTGGCTTCTTTAGGAAGTCCTCAGCTCGAACCTAAATATGCAAGAGCAAGTCTGAGCGTTGTAACTGAAGTTTCATAATTTCAAATTTAACCTATTTTTCTTTCAGTTTTGGAAAATGGCTGTATCAATAGTATACAGTGAGGTGGTAAAATCGCGCACGTGTCGGGCATTCCTATAACATTCTTGTCTAATCTATGAAAATATCGAACTTGACTACTCCTACTACTACTACTACTACGTCTCTATGTAGCTATTGGCTAAAATCTCGGTGTAAAGAGTATTCGATACGCCGAGCCAGTGCAATCGGTAACGGAATCAACACAACCACGATTCATTCATTGCCTGATGTCAATTTGGTTCCAGGTACGATAACACCAGACGTGCGTCGCTCAATCAAGCTCGTTCGCTACCAGTCGGAGAAAGTGTACGCCTCGTGGCAGGAGTATCGCGAACACATTGAAACCATGCACTGTGGCTAGGATTGGCCACAATACTCTCACTGTGATAACAAAGAAGAACTCTTTTTCCTTCTCCACCGCCAGTACCACTACTACTACTACTACTACTACGATTGCTGCGACCGCCGCTGCTATACGCTGCTACTCTGATAACTCGAATTATGATTGTAATTGCAGCCGTAGTACAAGTAGAAGCGGTTCTAGCAGGAGCAGCAGTATCAACAGCAACAGCAACAACAGCCGTTTCTACAATGAGTTATTACGATCAGGAAGACAAACTATTATTACGACACACTTCAAAGGACGCCGCGGTGTCGGCCGTATAGCTATTACTAATTATGACCTAGCTATTATTCATTATAGTACTGTACTGTGATTATTGCTGCAATTAGCTAGAACTTGAATTGTGGGTCTTGCAGGTATTATTAGACTCGATTGCAATGCGATTTACCATTGTTGACGAGAGGCACCTACCATACGACACTGTCGTTTTGAAATGTGTTCACACTAAGAAGTTCAGTTCACGACAGTGCCATATGATTCATTACATTTGATTTGATAACAGCCGTTAGTGGTGATAACAGCTGGTTACCGCTGCTATCTGCTTCCCTTTGACAAATGTTTGTATCCGACTTTACGAATTCAGCCTCATAACCGTCGGCAGTGACTTCGCGATAGTGATAACTGGTCTTTGCAGCCGCGAAATCTAAGAGTACATATAGCGAAGTTAAATTAAGTTTAGGCAATAGTAAGACGGGAACTTGCGTTACGTTATTCAAGGGTGTCATAGTGCAGAACACATTAGGCTTGCTATATTATATTTTTGTTTGCTGTTTGAACCACATAAGTGTTAATGTAGCTCAATTTCACGTTTCAATTTAGATTGGGTTACTGAAAATGATGTGGTGGCTACACACTATAGCCGCTAATCGGCCGTCATCATTGCCAGCTAGAGTTGGCAATAAGTGTCCATTTACTTTAAGGCCCATCAGTGTCTTTAGTACTATGAGGTGAATTTTTCATGTAAGCTGTTTTGGGACAAAAATTTAGAGCGGCTATAGAAACCGGCGATACGGGCCAAGTAACGCGATATTTATTTTTTTGTCAGTTGATTATGAAATAAACGCTCTTTAAATTTGCGTATATCTATAACAACTTATAAAACGGAAGACTAATGGTGAAGGTAATGCTGCTGATGGTCTGCGTTGGATAGCACTGCCATATTCTTGTACAACAATTACACGATAGACTTGATGGTGATTATTATTATTATTACTATTATTATGTTGGTTTGCATTATGCGTGAAATTTTAAACAATGGTCATATGCTTCATTAAGTTTTTTGCGAGTATGCTAAGATTACGAGCCTTTATTATTATCTTGATGATGTTGATATTGGTGACACGATGCGATTACTGAAGTGGTTGATAGCTGTTGAATACAGTTGTCGTTATAGTAGATAAAAGAAACACGTGCATGACTATACGATGGTGTTATATTGATTGCCGAGCAAACTCGTTCTTGAAGATGGGTCTTGCAGGTACTGCAGTCGTGTGAATGCTGGGTTAAAAAGGGTAGCTTTTTCGAGTATCTGTGGCACGAACGATAGGTGAGACGATAGAGAAACAAGATGCGAAAGGAAAATGACGAGAGCGTCAAGCGTGGCAATAATCGAACATTAGCGGTATGCAGAAGTATGCGGGCAAGCGGAATCTAAACATGTCGTGTGGTTGTTGTTGTTGCTCCTTCTCTTTTTTCCAATTATTAATATTATTTTATTATTAGTATTATTGTTCATGAACAGTAACTGCAGTTTTATTATTATTGTTCATGAACAGTAATGAGCTACGTTTGTTGTCTTGATGTAGCTTTGTGTGCACTTAGCCTCACCGACAGTGGTATATGGGTTACAAAAGTGAACACACAGGAAGTTCTGCTGACACCCTACCTTGTTGTAGTACCAGCGAGACAAGCGAGTAGATGATGCCGTTTTGTATAGAGTAGATGAAGCGCTTGCCTAATGACGGCAGAGCCAAAGAGCCGAAGCTTGTCTAAGCTTGTAGCCGTCGAAAGCCGAGCGAAGATTGTGCTATGACATCTCTGTTCAAGTTGTCACATACGTACGGTATATTTAATATCTAAACGACAAATATACCCTGCCATCTTACGGTATTACACCCAGGCGCAAGGTGTTTGACTAGGATTTTCCCTGGCCAAATTTCTCTCACGTTTCAACATTTCAAAAACGTGGTTGCAATACAGCGTGCCTCCTAGCGTAAATGTAGGCCCGAAAACTGTTCGTCTCACAGTATGCGACGTTGCGCTGAATTTCAGCAAAATGCGCTAAATAACGTAGATTAAAACTTAAAAACTAACTGCGATTTGTACTAGTACACGTGTTTTTACTAAGTGGCATTCCAAACATCAGTGCATTGTCACTGTGGCAGCAGGGCAGCCTTTACAGTAAGAATAAATATTTACAGGCTTAAAAATAAAGACAACGACAATAGTATAACAACACCACAATAGTGGCACCGCAACCATCAACATAACCACTCCAAAAACAGTAACAGTGGCGCGATGTGAAGCAGTTCATAATATCTTGCTAACGTTGTTTGCAATTGGTACAAATTCCGCTACTGGTATCGAAATAGTTGGCGATTTAGTTAGTTGTAAATAGCTGTAGAGGCTTTACCTGTCAAGCAGAGCAAGTTAAAAATCTCAGTCCACATGTGGCCGAACAGCTATGAGTGCAACCCATCGTACTTACCAGCGTCCCAAAACACATAATTCTGTACACAACAATGACACTCGCACTAATCAGAGCGCCTGTGGCCAAAGACAGGACCTATGAACAGATTACAGCACCAATAATGCAGCAACAAGGCCGTAATAGAATATGTGTGAGATATGTGGATGTCCGGGTCAATCGAATGCCTTAAATCACTCCCAAGCGTATTTCCTAAAGGACGCCGATGTAGCCCACGGCAGTAACGTTCCAAGCTTGTATCACTGAAATAGCGGGTCCAATTTTTGCATGGTGTCTGTTGCCACTCAGTGGGTGTGGTGTGTTCTTTCTATTTCGTCGGAGATGACAAATCATCTCCTACCTACAACGTATTTTAGTTTTCTCCACTGTACGGTAATCGGTGAAAATTTCAAAAGGTTACGTCAGGGACACGTACTCTTTGGCCCTATATCAGCTTGATTGTACGTGGGTGTTGCTGCAGTAACTAGATAGCACAACTCCGTACTACTTACAATAGTATCGAGTATATCACCATAACATCAATACGAACCACTATCCTTACAACACCTTATCGCCCACAACCACAACAAAACAAGGACGACGACAAACGACAGCAGACTAGAGAAATCGGCAAGATATGTTTATAAGGAAGGGCTTTTTTCTTCAAATCAACAATCTAGCTCGATATAGGAAAGACATGATTTCAGGAACGCAGATAAACCTACCTGAACCGTGGTAGTATTCTATTGCTATGTCGCTGACGCGACACACATGTGCGGTGCATATGAGCGTGTCTATCTGTGTGTGTGTGTGGGGGGATCGTGCCACAACAAATATGTTTGACATTAATCTGCTGATGATATTTGATGCTAGCGAGAGTGTGCGGTTAGCCGGCACTGATGACATTACAGAGTTTGCCTTTAGATAGTGATTGTTGCTGAGGGCTAGTAATTGTGATTAATGCTGGTGATTATGCCGTTGATTATGATAATTACGTTACTGACAATAACTGCAAGCACTGATCATCCATTGTGTGATTGACGGCTATAGAAAGGAAAAGTGATTGAGCGGTTGATAGCATGTTGGTGGCGAAAACGCTTAAGATGCTAAGATGTGTAATAGGAAGAATGCGGAAAGTTTTAGATGGGATCGCATACGATTTTAATTGCTGGTGGAAATCGATGCAGATATATAAAAAAAAAGCGAGTATAAATGTGGTAAAGCGGACGATTGCAAAAGGTCTTGGTGAAGACCACTGTTAGGGACTACGTGGGGACAGCTAATTATTGTTGTTGTTGATGCTATTGTTGGTATTGGTCATGATGGTGATAACGACTGATTAGGAGGGACTTACCGGAGAGGTGGCTGTCTCTGAAACTTACTGAAGTCGAACTGTTGCAGCGACTAAGAAGTATAGCCGCCTTAAGTGCAAAGCGCTGAATGCCTAAGGAATGACTAAATATGATGCACGGGGAAGTCATGATGCATGTCGGGGAGGCTACCTATGAACGACATGATCGATCTGTTCATTCATATGTCACCGAAAACGGTATGTTTTGCGTGTAGTGCTTGCGGTCACTTAGGTTCACCGTTGACTGACGTTGATGATTTCTGAAAATGATGATATCCGATAGTATGGATAAGGAAGAATCATGGTCATTACTTCATGGTAGAAATCGTCGTATTAGAACGTATAACAAATTATTGCAATAGCTGCCGAGCTTTGTTAAACTTCACCTTGTGCGAGACGATAGGCATAAAAGAGTATTGCGACTAATGGTTGGCTGGTAAGACTCGGGCTAAAACAGATGTAAATCGAAAGAAGCTTATTTGATGTGAGGTGTATTTTCCGGGACGTACAAAACGAATACAAAACTACTAATGCAATCAGACGCACCCAGTTACGTCATTCCCACAATAATAATGATAATGTCATCGTTATTGTTTATATTAGACCAACACTGTGCAAGTGTGATGGCTGCATACTATGAGTACATCTGTTGTTGCTGGCTCATGTCCGACTGCAATCTCCATTTAGATGGTAGTCGACTGGTGCACCCTATGGCGGGTTCATAACTCATTCGTCGGTTAGTCGAATACTTCTGTTGAACGCGGAAGTAACGTCAATATGGTCCGTCCACCTCATGCAGCAAGCAAGTTGGCAGTGGAAATTTTCATCCTAAAACAGAAATGAGGAGGGCTCCCCGCAGCCATTTCTCTAGGTGTTCACCGTACGCGTTTTTTTTAACAAACCCTGTTATTACTTATGACATCAAAACAAAGGAGCAAAGAAAACGGATAATGTTTTTTATGGGACCGTCTTTTTTGAGCGGCCAATTTATTAACAACCCGGCAATTCCTTATTGAGCTTAAAATTTCCATAACTACACATATTCAACAATTGTAACAACTAAGGGCATTTCGCAGAAAAGGCTATCGCCCGTGTCTGATTTGTCTGGATCAATCAACATCGGTCGTTTATATACATCTATTCGACGTCGTGATGAGTGCGACGGAAGTTTGCCTGTGAAAGTGTATGAGTTAGTCATATACACGGGTCCGCACCGCAGACTAGTGATTGGAGTACAACAGGAATGACTCTGTAACATGGCAATGATAAAGGTGCCCGACGCCTAGTCAGGCACCGAATGTTAGTATAAAAGTGTTACAACACTACGATAAAACTGACGATGGCTATGTGTAGTTCGTGAACAATAACGGCAACAACAACAGTAACAAAAATAAACCAACAACAACGTAATTAACAATGAAAAACGGCGAATGTACTGTATGAAGGTGATGATATGTGGAACTATATATATAAAATAACTAATTAAGAATGCTGTTTTCTCTTTAGGTACCATATTACTTATTTTTAGTAGCCAGCCTATATTAGTTTCCTAATTTAACTCAGTCATCTTCATGAAACTAGACAGAGACAAATATTTTTTAGCACTTGCATTCTTGTGCTCAATCCAACAATGCATCAAATACAATCACAACCAATTTCTGAAAAGAAACTCTGGAGAAGAGTCAAAGCGAGGTTTACCTGTATTATTTTATATGAGAGGTTTTGAGAATGCATTAGGCACATACGTTACTGCCAGCTAAGCATAACAATGACTTGGATGAATCCACTAAGTCTTTCCACCCCTCAGGTAAACTAAATGATATCTACGAATCGAATGTACATCGTGCTATATACTAATTGGAAATCTCTAAATTACACGTATTTGCACACGGCGATTGATTGACGATACAATGTTGGCACGTTACCGTGTCCCAGTGTTTTTCGATTCAGTTGCCTTTGACTCTTTTTTAAATAAGATATATCCCGTGGTCCGGACAGTTGGACCCTAGTAGAGCTGATGGTAATGTCTGAGCGCATGAAGGGCGTGAGTAGTGTGCGACTCCCCGGCGATCTGGGGCTACCACTAACCCGAACGTGGAAGGAGCTCAAAGAAGCTGTCGAAAAGGACGTTTAGATCCTTTTCGACAGCCCCTCTTCCTCCATCATTCCTTTATTCTCTCTCTATTCCGCCTTTTTTCTAACCAACTAAGCCCTTGTGTGTAACCGGGAATGTCTGTTACAAACCCCTCTATCCACAGCGATTTCTTTGTTCCACCAGTACTTAGGTGTATAGGGTGTCCGTCTCCGCCTCCACTTGATAGGCTAAAGGCACGCCAATAAACCCTTACTTGGCTTGGGAGGTACGTTCACACCTACAAATTCTTTCGACAGGCGCTACGGGGCTGTCTTGTATAATTAGTGCAGGCAGACGGGCAAGGCACTAGGCCTTGAATGACACCTTCAGCAGAGCTTTACGATTCAGTAACTTACCGTGCGCTCTGGAGTCTGTCAAAGCTGACGGAAAGGTGGGGACAACCTAGGTCTGACATTAACCCTGTTCGATAGCAATTGCAAACTGGTTCGGGTCATGAAAGTTACTGATTTTGACTACAACATTTAGGGGCTGTCAGCTCTTGCCGGTGCAGGCAGGACGAGGAAGTACCAGAACATCGGGACTCGTAGAGGTTCTACCCATTTTCCTTTAAAACCTTTGGCGATTCTGGTCCGCCCATTCGTGATTTGCTGCGAAATGTCGGGAGACGGCTGAGCCGCCGCGGCTGAACCCGCAGAGATATTTGAGCAGGTGATTCCTTCGACGGGCGAAAGATTCAACCAATCGTATTTATATATATTAGTGCTTGTAAGATTCTTGAAATTGCAAATATACGCCTTTTGTTTGTCTCAATAATATTTACACAAATGTTCGAGGCCTAGATACTTCTGTCTCCGCCGCCCCGTTGGACGAGGCCCCTGTCGAAGCCGATGCCTTGTGGAGGAACTGTTCCGACCATTTAAACCAAAGCATAATTGCACCAACAAGCAAGAAAAGTCAGCATTCCAATCGTTTAATTATAGAGGAAAACATACCTATACGGATAGGACATTATATCTTATTGTTGGCTTACTGCTGTACTACAGTCCTGCGGCAAAACCCCGTAAAAGCGAGCTCGCCAACCTGATCGAACTTGTTGCGCTTATTGCGAATATCCTGGTGTAACTTCTTTAAATTTTAAATAAAAAGGCAGAACAATTCTGCATGCTGGCAATGAAGTGCGGAGGCCATGTTGTTCGGCGTTTCACACTTACCATGCAATATTTAAGAAGACGGATTAAAACGTTCTGATACATAGTTATAAAGAAAAATTATCTTTATTTTACCTTCCAAGTTGCTTCCAAAGCTTCCACCCACTGAGATGCATTTTCTAAACGCGTCTTTTGCAACAAAGTTGAGCTGCTCTTTCAAAATGTTAAATGTCTTCTGTATAGTCTCAAAACGTTGTCTCTTTAGTTTTTTTTTATCTGTGGGAACAAGGAAAAAGTCGATCAAATGCAGCTCCAGTGATTAGGGAGCTGTGTGAAAAGAAAGAAATTTAGAATTTTGTGGAAATAAAGAAATTGCAGTTTTCGTCAAATGATCTCATATCAGTAACGATGTGTGCGACGGTGCGTTATCGTGATGAAGAATCCAAGAGTTGTCTGGAGTTCAGGCTTCTTGCCTCGGACGAGCTAGTGACGAGTTCTTTGTAGTAGAAAAAAAACAGTCAAAGGAACTTTGATGTTGGATCTGCTTTGTCTGAATTTCTTCAATCAACTCTACTGGGAGGATTGGGCTTTGGTCTCGATGTCGTAACCATATACCCATGATTCGTCTTCTGCTATCACTCTCTGGAGCAACCTAACGTCCTCCTTGCCACTGTCTGAAAGTTTCATTCGGAGATTTCCCGACGGACGTTCAGTTGCTGAAAATTCAGTATTTTTGGAACACACTTTGCAGCCAATCTTCCGAGGCATAAAATAGCGATCAAGACGAGGCGGTCCAATTCTTCAGCTATCCCCTGATAGTAATATGGCTGCGAACGAGCACTCATTGAGGACTTAACGTGGAAAAAAATGGTGTTCTTTAAAGTGGTATATAAAAAAAAAATCGTGTTCGCAGGTTGTAGCGGCTTTCCTCTCATATAAATTGATAAAGTCAATGCAACATCACTTCGAACACGACCATTCACTATATAGTAGCCTGTAATGCGCTACGAATTGTGACATACAATTGCGCTTGCTGTGTGATATATTGCCAACAAACAAAGCTCTATAACGATTTGTGCCATATGTACAAAGGACTGTCTTTTGCGTGAACTACATGAACGATATATATATATATATATACGCGTGCACGTGTGTGAAAATATAGTTTATGCAGACGGTCAGTCGCTTTGGCATTACGTAACTGTATTAGGGACTAATGCTTGATCTAAAACATTTTCATTCGTATATATATATATGTATATGCACACGTATGAACCAGGTACAGTTACTCTACTTGGGTCTCTTGCTTACACAATGCTATCTGCTTAGGCCGCTGAGTGCCTGCATGAACTAAATATGCACTCACACACACACACACATATATATATATATATATATATATATATATATAAAAATATAAAATATAAATATATAATTATATAAATATATATATATATATATATATATATATATATATAGAATGTGTATGTGTGTACAGACGTCATTTTACAGCCATCCCGGTGTACGGTGTGGGCAACGCGGTCTGAACGGTGCTATTTTTGCGGTGCCGCACGGCAGCCAGACAGGCAGAGCCGAGGAGAGCAGTTGGTTTAGGTAACGTAGTTCGTTTATGACACAATACATCGCCGATCAAGAAGTACCTAACGTCGGCGGCTGCGCTGGTGCGGCGCTGCTACGCGAGGCTGACCAAACCAACCGACCAACCGATTGACAGGCCGGCACGCAGGCAGGGTTGCAGTTGATGTTACGCTTTCGGTCGTTACAGAGTTACGCCTGCCTAAGTCGTTTAACCAGCGACTTTAACGCGAGCCAGTGACCTGAGGCGTACACGGCCGGTTGGTCATCTGACTCTGGCCGATTGTTGGCCTATTTCATATTCTTTCATAATTGCCCTCGGGTGGCAAGAAGGTAGTGGTAGTGGTGGTGGTGGTGGTGGTGGTCGTGGTCGTGGTGGTAGAAGTAGAGTAGTTGAGAGATCGAGAGTTGATAGCCAGATAGCAGTTGAAGCCCCGCCATTCTCCGTCACAACGAGGTGCTCACTCAAGTAATTCGCCCCCGCACGCAAGACGGTGGTTGACCTCATGTACGCTGTTGCTAGGAGATGGGTTGTTGCCATGGCGGCCGGGTTACGCTGAGGAGACGTGTCGGCTGTCAAATAGTCGGCTGGCTTTTAAGCCGCTCTGGTCGCTTGCGGTTGCGCCGATTGACGTTGGCCTCTCAGGCCTACTGAGGTTGCTGCGGTTTAACTAGCAAGCCGGCTGCTTGCCGGGGCAAATCGGGGTGAGCGTCGAAACGTGGCCTGCTGTTCACGTTCATTTAGACGTTAATGTTGTGCTCTGGTTTTGCTTAGCTGGTTCCCGGCGTGTACTGCCACGTTGCCTGTTCATGCCGTTAGTTTGATGAACGTAGCCCTAGGTACGTTGTGGCGTGTGAACTGTGTGATGAGTGATTTGATTTTGATTGACGATGTCCTTTCCTCTCGATGTCTGTGTTACGACAAACCTATCAAAGCTTGTTATTGTAAAGTACTGCGAATAAAATTGCGAAAACCCTAATCACTTAAATCTGTTTTTCCCTAAAGGGTCTGCAATGATTCTGGGACGCTTATTAAAAGGACGTTGAACTCGTAAGACTACTATGTCAGCTTTAGAAGCCTAGTATCAGTATATTGACGTTTTTCCTGGAAGTTTGTCGCTAGTTCACGCAATGGAAGCTTCTCGCCGTCCTGCAAGTTATGCACCTGTTGCTCGGCAGTTCAACAAGTGCTATGCCAATTTGGTTATTAGTTTTCCAATCAAAACGGACTACTGCCTATCTCTACTATCAAGCTTAACTACGATTAGAAATGGGTCTATAGTCGTGTTGATCGTAAGACCCTCATTTGTCAGCTTTTGGTTCAGTTCTAAGAAGAAGACGTTCTACGTCAACGCCGAAATGGTGACTGTAGTGTCCACCACCCTAACGACCGGACGGCGACCGTTACGAGTTCGCCATTCTCTCGCTCAAACAACACCCGTCTTCTGCCTGGCTCGAACAAACGACTACTGACTCATTTATTCTCATGCCTCCTTATATACTCACAGATTGCCCGCGCATTTAGTGACTTCCCGCGTATTCGCTAGTAGGGTGGCGGCATTTTCTAATTGGCGCCATGTATTTAGCTTGCTTCGGCATTGCCGCTAACCGACGCTGTCTATGCCCGCGCTGCTTAACGGACACTGCTATCCCACAGTGACGTCATACTGTACGTTTGCGATCATTGCCAAATAACTTAACCATACAGTTTATCCAGATCTGAGTGAAATTGCTCAACCATACAGTTTATCCAGATCTGAGTGAAATTGCTCAACTAAGTGCTTGTTTAGCAAAATTAAGCTTTTATGATAACGAAGTACTTATATTTGGCTTGTATAACAGCGATGAGTGAATGCGTGAACAATTAATGTACACAGCGTTGGTATTGCTGACATAAACAAGAAAGGTTCTTATGCAAACATTTTATGCGGCTGAACTGCTATGGGGTTCTTCCCATGGGTTCCAAGGCGGTTGAAGTCAGCTGCTCTCCTGTGGAATGCCGAAACTCCTAAATTGAGGGTTTTAATCAATATCCATTTAATTTTACTACAATAAGTGTCGTCGGCATGAAGAAAAACGATGTATTATATCGGTACCAGCCAGATTTTACAAAATGCACATTTACCCTCTAGCGAAAATTATAGCGTGATTGTTATTCAATGCAGATCCCGGGCCGTTTTTCCACTTAAATCAAAACAAGCAATAGTAAGACTTCTTTCTAAGACAGGCTAAAACACACTCGCTTATCTCAGGCCTGTGTGTTGTCAATGTATTAATTTAAATGTAATTAATGATAAATTCTCAAATTGTATAATACTTACTACCACATTATTTTATGCACCCTTAACAGTTTCATAGTCTTCAGTTCGTTTCAAGGACAACAGTACTCTTGCTTTAGCCCAGTTTCAAAAATATGTCGCCACCAAGTGGGAACATATCGTCGCAGCTATTTTCCTCCGCGTCGAAAACGCGTTTGACAGCATAAACAAAGATATTTTACTGAAATGCCATGTAAACATGTAAACCTTTTTAGAAAGGCACTTGCGTTTTTAAACATTACCTAACCGACAAAGTTCAACCTACATAAGTTAGCACTTTAGCGAAATGACATAGCACTTTAGCGAAATGACTACTTTACAGGGAACGCCCTAGGGTACCAGCCTTTCTCCTAGTTTGGATATCCATAAATTCACGTCATAGGACAAGTTTACTAGGAGCGATCTGGTTTGTTGATGTTATCTGATGACATCTCAATTTAGTGCCTATGGATTAACCTGCCTAAGTGCCTATGGTCAAGTAACTATAAAACATTCTCGCATGGCACAAAGCGCGTCGCTAACGCCCTGTAATAAAAAATCATGATTTTTCTGTCTGGCGACGGGAGTTGTATGGCACTATAATGATTGGTGATAATATTTTGGAAGGCTTTTAAGCTCAGCTCTTCTAAAAAAATCATATTTTAGGAAGATCCTATTTTTTTAATGGCAATGCTTTACAAATACATACGTCGGAACTCCAACTAAAATGATAGCAAACGACTTTCCTGAAGGTTTCGGGAATGCATGGTGTTTTTGCATCACTGGCAGTCTGAGTCACTCGTAAGTGTGAGACTCACAAACCCACTAAACCCTGATACCTCTCCACCTTTCCAGGCTTTGTAACACTTGGCACTTCTTCGAAGCCGTGAAAAAGGCGTCGCTGCAATTCTTCTTGATTCAGCTAAGTCTATAAAGCCTATCTTTCTGCATATTCACATGCATTCAGATAGGGGGCTTATTTCAAAGTATACAACGTCCTGAAGGGGTGCGTCAAGACCTTGAGCACCTGGCTGCACTTTTCCTCTGACTCCATTCTCCCTCGACTTCTCGTCTTGACCACTCTCCCGAGGCTGCCGCATGAACCTCTCCTGTCTAGCAGTCTTCTTTGCTAACCTGAGCGTCAACATGGTATTAGATCCGTCGCCTCTTTCCAGGCTTGCGTCGCTCCCAGCCGTTTTGCTTTGTCAAAAGAATTTTTAACATCTTAGGCGGATTTAGGACCCTTCTCTACGATTTTCCAGTCGTCTTCAACGTCATGGACAACCGTCGCACTCTGCCCCTTGTGCCGTTTACCCGTTATCTCTTTTGTTTTTCCCACACCTCCGCCATCTTTTTCTAGCGTTTTCTATGGGGATTTTCTATTTATGGGGGTCTTTGCTTCCCTCGGCACCTTCCCTATTGGGCTTCCGGAGTTTTAGACGGCTATTGAATAGTTTCTGCAACACTTGTTCGAAGTATAACCAACTTGTCTGCACAGCAAAAAAGTTCAGAAGCCGATTGCACCACGTGTGAATCTCAAATATAGTTACAAGCGTCCCGCAAATCATGCCTCAACATGACTATGAGTTTCGTGTCGTCTTCCAGAGATATCGTGCCGAGTTCCTTAAATGCTGTTGGCGGCACGTTGTGCCGGTAGGGGGCCTGTTGGTAGCCGTCGGTGGGATTGTTAAACCTAGTCCATCTCTACTGCGGGCCTATCCTTCCGAGGCAGGCTGAGCCACTGGGGTCCACTCCACTATCTCTGGTTGTCTCGCAGAGTGGCAGCTTGGACTCCCTTGTGGCAAAATCTGCCACGTTCTCTTCCCTCGGAACGAGAAACCAATCTGACGGTGACGACAGCTGTTGAATCTCGGTCACTCTATTTAAGACGAACGTCTTCCATCTACCCGGTACGTTAGAAGTGCACCAGTGATATTCCACCAGTGAGTCAGTGTACAAATATGTTTTTGATATTGTAATATGCAGACTGTCGACAATCACTCGTCGAACGCGCTCTGCCAATAGCGCGGCTAGCAGCTCCAGTGGCGGCAACGTAAGACGATCCAATGGGGCCAGGCGAAACTCTAATAATCCATAACCAGCTGGCAGTGGTAGGTTTCATCCTCCTACAAAACTGCATATGGATCGGGAGGAAAACGCAGTCGCCCGAATGAGAATGACGACGACGATGTGTCGAGTGCAACATGACACAAAATACCACTTCTAAGCCAGCTACCAGGGGAAACACACAAACAACCGGCACAATATAGATCAAAATGTTTATTGTGAAATGCAGAATTCCTTGCTTCATTATGCGCGCTAGCCGGGGAACAACTTTTTTGGAATGCCGAGTTTATGTCAACCGAAGATGCTATCAACCTTCACTATGTGCAACGACGTCGCAAAATGACGTAGTATCGCATTCATAGACTTTAAGACCGCATTTGACTCTGTCTCAAGGGACCGTCTTTTCGAGATCATTCGTCGCAAATTTTTAATACGCGGAGCAATGCACAACCTTGTCCGGAACACATATTATGTTACTTATTTTCTGAGCTGTTTTGTCTCTTCGCCTCAGCTGTTGTCTGCTTGCCTGGTAGGTGTAGTTTCATAAAATCGTTTTTTCCCCATTTTACTTTGACCGCCAGACTTACTTAATGTTTCTAATTTAAATGTTTCTAGTTCGTTAACGTAATCTGATTTTCCTCCCCTCCCTTAAATTTCAAGCATACCGTAGAATTGTGCATACTAGTTTGAAATGTGATATCGCATGATTTTTTTAGGTCACTGAATGCTTGTCTAAGTTGGTACAATTTTGGCACCAGGTGAGTGTCAGCTGTGATGATGTGATTGTTGTTACTGTTGCCGCTGCTGCTGATGGTGTTCTTGTTTGGGACGACGTTCTGAGTTGTGAGCGACCTGTTCCTGTCGCCGATGCGAATTATTGCTCTCCGTGCGTTTTTTTCGGTATCAGCTGTGACGATGATGGCGTTCTTTGGCTTGGTGTAGAATTTTTGTCATTTCGAAAATTCTTATACTTCTTGTAGTATAGTCTTCCAAAAATAAATATAAAACATTTTTATATTTATGTTGTACAGACCAGCTGCAGCAATCAGCTGGTTAACTAACTGCACGGTGGTTGTTGATGGCTCTTGGGCTGGTCCAGGGACGTTGCACAACACAAAACTGCACATCAACTGTCTTTGCTCTAGCATAAGTAACCTTGCATTACTTGTGTCGTCTAGTGTTGAGGTCGACGTGCCGGCCAACTCCACCTTTTCCATTCTTTACTGCAGGAGCTGCACATCGTTTTGAATAGTATCAATGCGCTCGATCTTGTTGGCCATTGCCGTCGGTTTTTGATTCAGCACTGACATTTCTTGCTGCATTTTTGGCATAGCAGTGATCGTATCGTTGATTTAAGTCAATTTGTCGTAAGTGCACTGGACGTTGCTTGTTGGGCAGGCGATTTAGCCGTGGCTAGGCAGATTTCACAGATCTACTTACCAGGGGGTGGCAGTTGGGCCTCCTCCGTCTGTACCCAGCATGCTAGATGCACAATGGTCTTACAGATCTTGCAGACCAGAACCTCGTTTTGAATGCTACTTTTTCTCACAGCACAGTTTACACATAAGAACCATTTTGACGGTAAGTTTTTCATACTACGGGGGCCAGACTTAAAATCACTTATTCAGATTCCTTTGATTGGAAAAACAAATACGTCCGTTTTTATGTCAGACGAAATATGGCCAAATAAGCACATGCAAATTCAAACTGCTGCAGACTTTTGGACGTTTGATTTTTACAGAGAGGAAAATGCTTTTTGCACAGGTAACCGATTTTATTGATTACTGGTGGTACCTAACATTGGCTGTTTAGGACCATGTGTAATACCTAAAAACTTTTTTGGGTCTTTATAGCCCAGACATGCCCGGGCTCCTTTTTCTGGTCACAGTTTCGATACATGATAGAAGGCATCTACTTCCTTGGTCGCAGGGTAGGGTAAAATTGGAATTCTCATTCCTTAGTTCGGCGAGTCCTTTCTTGATCATAATCTGTCGGTCAAAAGTGGCTTACTTGCATTAGCGTGTTCTTAAATTTGAGCATTAACTTCACCATGTTCTCCGGAAAGAACTGGCCCTGGTTTTTCAACAACTTTCTATATTTATACGTAGCTTTTGTTTTGCTTCATTGAAGCATTGTCATCTGAACACCGTGTGGTCAACCTCTCGACTGGCACACATTAGGCAGTCTGGTAGAACTGCCTTTCAGATGCGGTGCTGGTGCTGCTAAAAGCAGCCGTAACCACTTAGCATCTGGGTTAAATAGTATGTCCTTTATTCACGCGGCTTCTCGTACTATACACACATCTTACGTGTTAGATCTGTACGACCATCTTGATTTTTCTGGGTTTCCTGGCATTCCTGCTGGAGGGCATTTAGCTCGTCAACGCCTGCGTTTGCGTCACCTTCGCCCGGCAGTTTAGCAGTTCTCAATTGCCTGAGGCAAACATGTATATTTATTGTAAAGTCCGTAAAAACAGTGTCAGTCTAACTAGAACAAATGCTGCAATTGTCGCCACCGCCCTATATCATCGACAGATGCGTGTGTTTCGGAGCAGACTCCGCGCGTGGGCTTCACTGCCCAGGGACGCCTTTCTTCTCATTGGCGACATATATAATATCACCGAGTCCACCACGAAGGCTAGCTCTCTCCCTTCACACGGAGCTTAGTCTTGCCTATATGTTCGACCTTAGCCGCAGCTCGTCTTAAAACATACCTACTTGAGACGTGAACGACATCGACTGGTCTAGAATCACACCGATACACTTAACCGGTCGCTACGTTCTTGGCATGCATCCTTTCCTTCTTAGTCGTGCCACCACTAATGGATGTTTTGCTTGCCGCTCTTTTCTATCCAATTCTCCAACGTCTCCACAGCTTCACTGGTCTTATCTGCAAGCTCTTCTGCGTTCGGTTATTAGCAGGGCCAGGTCCTCTGTGTAGGTAATCATTATCACCCCTTCAGGAAAACCCTTCAGCTCTAAAGCGCCGCTATAACGAGCGAAGTTCTAGAGGACTGCCCCTTCCCCTGTGGCATTCACGCATTTCTATACTAATTTCCACGTTTATTCCACTGTAGGGTCCGTTCGCTCAGATTGTCAGCCCCTACCCGTCTATGGTATGCCGAGACACCACGTCAAGCAAGACCACTATACAGCTTCCGCGCTTCCACTGCGTCTTTTGTCGTTCTTTGTCTGCGACTGCCAGTATTTTCTCAGTCGCTGACAGTGTTGACTAAACACGAAATCGTATTCGTGACCCGCCAATCGGCCGTCCAACTCTCTAGCTAACTCGACAGCCGGCGGACCATCATCGCCTCACAAATACTACCGATCATGCTTCACAAACACAGTGTCCGGTATGGCAAAGGGTTTCCCGCCGGTCTACCTGGTTTCGGGAAATATACACAACCCTTGCTCGTTGTAAAGCTGTTCGTAAGCGTCTTTGCAGCAGCAGTAGTAGTAGTAGTAGTAGTAGTAGTAGTAGTAGTAGTCTATCCGTCGTTTTCTGAATTCGATTCGGCCTTGCTCTGCGAGGCTTTAACAGGGGCTTTAACGAAGGGCACCGTCTAAACATGTCGCCTTGCCCTTTTCACGTGTGCTGCACATTTCACTTGTTCCACCATAAGTGGGGTCAGTGGTTGTACGCATAAGCCGTACTCTTCCGCCGGTATGACTGGGCATTGGCGAAGAGTGCTTCTATGACTAGTAGCAAGGTGGGAAAGGGGGTATATTAAACAGGTCTGTATGTAAACCGAGCAACCGCATCCATGTACAATAACAGATTCACGCATTGGCACAGCTGGAGCGTTATGGCTGTAGAAGTATGACGCTGCGGGTGGCTTTCTCCGGTGTTCTCAAGCTCCTTTACTGCACGATCTTCCATGAAACTAGAATAGATGTTTTCAATTATTTCGGGTGTACTTACTTTAACTCGTCATTCCGGGCGCTCTGTCTCATCTTTGTCTCATATCCAGCCACGTTTGAATTCATGACTTCAAACATAAGCAGTGGCCAAAGCTGGTGCAGAATTATCGTAAACTTCATCCAACTTGGTTGTGATTGGCGCAGCTGCCCACCTTCTTAAAGCAATTTTTTTTTACTTACGGTGTGGAAATAATTGTTGGTGCTTACGACAAGTGCTGGCATGCTTTATTTAAATTTTGGATGCCCATATCTAAAGCATCGCTTTTGCCCGTCCGAAACTCTATATGTGATTGTGGGAGTTATTACTAAGGCATGTAAGTGTCTCAGATTGCCTACGCGCTGGTGATTTTTTTCGGCAAAGGCTTTCATTGGATATACAACGTGGTAACGCTACGGCGGTGCTTGGCACCTCGTCCAGGTGGTCAACACCAGGTTTGGACCTAGGGCTGGCTTAGTTTGTCGTCACGTTCCGCCGGAGGACAATTGTTTACACTCCGTTACATAATTAATTTGTGGTGAAAATATGTAATTGATTGTTAACATCTAGTCATCGTAAAGAAGATCCTTGTGGCGTCATCTCATGTAAACTCTGGTTTTCAATGAACGGCCTGCGTAGTGTATGGATACGTTCTGTGAAAAGGAGTGGGCGAGACGGTCGGCAACTCTGACCGGATTTGCGGGTTCCGGGATCTCGGCTCGGCCCGACATATTGTTTGAAAGCGATATTTAAAAGAAAAAAGCGAATTTGAGTTTAAAATATCGTAAATGTGCAAAATTAAAACTGCGGTCCATTTGAATTGTGCCAATATGTTGTACTTGACGGAGCTGTGTTCTACATCTTGATAGA
This sequence comes from Dermanyssus gallinae, assembly GCA_003439945.1. Taxonomy (NCBI): domain Eukaryota; kingdom Metazoa; phylum Arthropoda; class Arachnida; order Mesostigmata; family Dermanyssidae; genus Dermanyssus; species Dermanyssus gallinae. Next base: position 19,910 of record QVRM01002590.1, on the reverse strand, counting down.
ACTAAGACGCCTATTAGGCTTTGGAAGCTATAAAGCGGCAAGCGTCTTCAGATCACCAACGGCGCCGCCTGACATTCAAACCACAAGTATCGATCGCAAAAGGTCACCCCAAAGTCGAAGTGCATACTCGTCTATGTGGCTATTCTCTCTCTCTCTTTCTCTCTCTCTCTCTCTCTCTCTCTGTACGGCTATCTCTGCCTAACCCTAGACTCGAGTCAAGCTCCTGGTTACTTGCGGTGGTAAGTAAATAAGTTAGCTTCTCCTCCTTCACTCGGCGGTGAGTCTGCGAAGCGACTGAAATATTTACAACTGGCCGATGCAGCCGCCGGAGACATCGATTTCTGAGAACGTTCTTCTTCTTCTTCTGTGTCCCTGAATTGCTTTTGAATGAAACGCAACTTGCGATGAAAACGCTCCACGGGGGGGCGGGGGGGGGGGGGTAGCCGCAAGGGGGTCGCAGCTGCCATGAATTGTGTGAGTGGGCCCCGAGCGTGGCCGCGCTAGGCAAGAATGCCAGACAGACAGAACGTCATAACGTTTCTGTGCCATAGCGTGTCTATCATAATAGTTTGGTGGGCCAGTTCGTGGGTGGTCGCGGACAGTTTCTCAAGGTTCAACAACGATAGCGCCTGCTATTTAGGCCAAGCATGATGAACTATAGGAGATATTACTGTGAGTTATTGTGTGCTGTGGATAGGGCGGGTACGATGAATGAGCCAGAACAATTTCCTTTGCGAGATGAGAACCGACCACATACTGAGGCGCCGTAGGCTGCGGCGGTTCTCCTTGCGGCTCCTGGAAATAGAGTTAGAAGCTCTTCGTTTTCAGCCTACAGAGTTGTATAGTGTTAATACTGATAAGAAGTGCACTCTGTTTAGGTTTGTAAAAAAATGAACATAATATGCATCATAAACTTGTATCATGTTTGATGAAAGTGAATTTACTCATGAACCAGTAAAAATGGTTTATGAGTATTTTCACTGGAGCTGAGAGAGCGACATCACTGGAGCTGAGAGAGATTCCGTGGAGTCCGGTAAGCGATACGAGGGACATTTGCAGACCTCTCTGTGTTCATAAAACCCAGCAGACCGGCATAAAAATGATGAAATCCGTGAACACTGTAGCGAGTGGTGAGGTGGCAACATGCACGGAAAGACTTCTCCAGGCATAGTTAATCAAAGCTGGTGATAAATAAAATGATCTGGGAATTAGAGCCATATTTTGAGATTACTCGTGCCAAAATGTTTTCAGGGTGGCTGTTTGCGGTAAATTAAAGCGACCTACAGATTTATCGATACATTATTTTGAGCCCGCGAGCATGTATACTAATCTGTTGCGCGAACTCTCAGTTATATGCTGTGAAAAGGTTGTTCAATCAAGACGAGAAAACTACCCCGAGATAGCAAAAGGTTTCTACAAAATGCACTTGCTCGCCATGAAATTGCAGTTTATCTGCGCGAGCTCGTTGTTGGCTACGTCGGAACTTTACGGCCTTTGTTTCTGACACATTTACTATAAGACCATTCTGCGAAAAATATTCATCAAGTGTGCAAAGCGCAGCCTGCACGTCAGTACGGATTCTGCTGAATCCAACCAGGTCATCTGCGTAGAGCAGGATTATGGCTGTTGAGTGCCGCTCTGTCACGATGCCTGGCCGATCGTTGAGTAACAGTATGAATAACGATGGGCTGAGATTATCGCCTTGCAGACACTCAGTCGTCTGATCAAACGTGTTATGCTCGTACACATTCGCACAGCATTCGTGTTTGTTTCACACAAGATCTGGTCCACGAGATGCCTTGTTGTTTGGTATACAAGCGATAGCAACATCAGTATCGTCAAGACTAAACAGTTCATCAGAAACCTGAGCAGGAAATGTCTCGGGTGCTTTGAGCTCGTATGAAATAGGAGTCTCGATATGTACCGTTTCTGCGTGGGTAAAAGCTGCTTGAAAGTGGCGCAGCAATTTTTCAGATGGAACTGGACAGCTCGTAAAGTTGTAAGGCTGTTGTATTCTGAAGTGAGGTTCTCGCAGTGCTTTTAGTTTAAGGATGTATTTCTGTTGGTCGGCAAATGACGGCGATGACGACAGATGCATTTAGACGATATCGTGCCACAGGCAATTTAGCCCATTACGAGCGTCTAAAATGTGGTTGTCAGAACGTCAAGAAAAAACGCTTCTTGGAGTATTGAAGCTTTCCATAATGCTGTCGTGTGATTGTGTAAATAGCAGCCGCAGCTAGGTCATAGGACAACTGCCGGAGGCTCTAAGTAGAACTTGCTTCAGCGCAAAGCAATCTCTATCTACAAACACCATTTGATATTTTGTGAGGACGTTGATATTTTTATTCGCGAATTGTATGCTTCGTGTGAATGTGAAAAGATTAGCTGAAACTTTTGCCGGTGACGGATAGCTATTGCTGTTATCGTTGTTGCCAGCTTAGTGATCAGACCTCTAACTTAGGTGCGTTTTAGGCCCTATTGAAAAGGTACGAAACGACGAAGTGGGTACAATTGAAGTCTTTATTTAAAAGTAATCACCCGAGGCCTGAGCACAGTTGTCCCACAAACCGAAGGATTCCCTATTTCCATAATTTCTGCGACTCTGATAAGAGCCAATTCCCCACCCTATACCTCAGTTAAAGCGCCTCGGATTCGACTCGGGCGGAAAGTATGTGACTTAATCCATTGCCGGGCGTGTAATACCCACTAAAACCCATCTTCCCCACCCCTTCTAGTTCGGAATTATGTCACAGTACCTCGAGACTTGGATGGGGGCCTTATGCTTCAATCTTCTCCTAGATCTACGGGAACGTCGCGAACTGAAGGTGGGTCTTCACGGATCATTGCCATGGTAATTGACTCGACCGGACGGAAGCGTGACCTCCGGACGTCCTCTAGACTTGTTTTCTGCCTCAGAGTCTGAGAAAGAGAACCCTCCGCCTTGGTGGATGTTGTTATCATTATTGCGTTATTATCTGTGCTGTTAATTTTCCAGCCATTGTGTATGAGGAGGCTCGTCGCGCCAGCCCGAGTGCAGCGCAGATTGCAATTGTATAATCGACTGTGTCGGGTTCTCCTGATGTGCATAACACGCACATCTCCACTGTCGTCTTGCCAATTTTTCTCATATAAGTCTGAAACTGTCCATGGCCATTCAAGGCCTGTGTTGTGTAATATATAAGCGGCCCGTGCCCAGGCCCTTCATACCAATCTTTTAAATTTGGGATGACTGATTGCGTCCATTTACCGCTGTGATCGCCAGAAGAGGGGTTGGCCCATTCGCAAGCCCATGCGCGAAATGTAAATTTGCGTGCTACCGCCCACGGTAAATCTCCTTCTCACTCTTTTTCGCCGCCAACAGATCCCAAGGGAGCTGGAGTGCAAGGACAATCAGTACGTCTGTACTGACGGTTCTGTAAGCCCGACAAACTCTCATTGTCATGCCTCTTTGTGAAGCTCGAAGGGCTTGCCGCTTGCGCTTTGTACGGAGTACAAAATCGGCCCAGGCAGAGGAAGCGTATAGCGCAGTAGATTCAGCGACAGAAGCTAGCAGCTTGCGCCGGTTTTCGCTAGCTTCTCCCTCGCGAGGAAGTATGTTGGCTAGGTTTTGCGTAACTTTTTATACTTTCTGAGAAATGTATTTGACATGTGCGTTTCCCGAAAGCCTAGTGTCAAGGATGACACCTAGGTATTTTGCCTCCTTTTTAATTGGAACGAGGTAACCCGCGAGCTCAATCCTGATGCCGCGAGTACGTTTTCGGCCGGTGAGATACCGCGCCTCCGTTTTGCGCCTCCGGGGCCAGATTTAGGTGGTTTCTTTTCACTCATGAGTTAACCTTATCGAAAGCGGTGTTCGCTCGCGTCTCAAGTGACGATTTCCTGCGAGCTGTTACCAGCACCGCCAGATCGTCCGCGTAGATGATAATTTCGACGCTCTCTGGGAGGTCTCGGAGCCGCAGGACTCCGTCATAGTCCAGGTGTATTTAGCGGTTTGGCTAACGAAAGTCGCATGTCCCAAAAAAAAAGAAAAAAACGACGTGTCATTATGCCAATTTTGGCAGTGACATTGCAAGCCAGCATTAGAGCAGTGGGGACAATTGTGCCGGCATCATGACGACCCCGCCTTGTTTTTTTGGCGGACATGTCGCTATGCGACTTTTGTTAGTCTACGTGTATTTGGCTGTCTAGACTGACGAAAATCGCATGGCGACGTTTCCGCCCTAAAAATAGCGGGGTCGTTATGATGCCGGCACAATTGTCCCCACTGCTCTAATGTTGGCCTCCAACATCACTGCCAACATTCGCATTGCGACACGTCGATCACTTTTTACCAGATCGTTCACCTTGTCGGTGAGTTTGGCCGTGCTTACCATGTTTGCCTGGCGTGGTCTCGAGGCTTCACTCAAGCACTCCCTGCCTTCACGAAGTGGACACTTCTCTTCCTTACTGACTCGTCGGACGCACAATATCCCACGTGTACTGCCATCATTGCGTCGATGAATATCGGCTGGTTGAACACATACTGCAGCAGAAATCTGATAACACCGTTCTCTGTCATGCGCTGGCACCGCTGCATGCGCACAACTACGCTACATTAGCAGGAGAATAGTTTGTTACTAACAATACATTTCGACATATGATTCAGAAGAATGGAATAAAATTGAAAACGCCTTACTTACTTGCGAATAGAGGGCAAAATGGGGCTGGGGTGCAGAAAACCTGCAAAACGGCCCCATTGTGCAATTATCTGGCTACACGCTAGGCAAGCATGTTCTTGATTATTATTTCTTTTTGTTAACTTAATGAGGGGTTAGATGGTACTGCACCATCTCATTTTATTGAGACATCTGTGCTCCCCGTCTTTTTTTTTGGGATCATGGTCGATTTTTAGTCCACTCCGGCATTCATCTTGTTTAAATTGGGAACTATGAAAACCAATTTAGGAGTGGCCGGTCTGGTTCTCGAACCCAGGCCTCCCGAATGCAAGGCAAAGGCTTTTGCCACTAAGCCACCTTGCTCATTAAAACACTATTTCTATTCTTAGGCAGTACCCGTACGTCGTACGTTGTTCTTAATTGAAGTTGACAGCGACGAAGATTAAGAGCATTCGGCTAGCCCAGATTTAGGAATCGGAAATATCTATGCCGCTCTGCTTTTTAACTGGTTCAATGGTCATTCAATCGAAATGACAATCAGCTAGTGATCAGGATTACATTTTTAAGTGGCAAACCGTCATCGCCCAACACAGGGAAGAGATAACGTTGAAAAGCGTTTTAAAACACGTTTTCATGCAACACATCTTGCGTTCTGGTAGGTTTGTAGACTACTACAATGGCTCCACCAGGTACTGCCACTGGTGTACTCGCTTCGAAACCAGAACAGCCCGCGGAGCAACCACGCTGAGGCTGCCGTAAATGGACGTAATTGAGGGGACAACGATCGGCAGAGATCGGCAGAGGGACGGGCAAGACGAGAATCAATTGGGCGCCGCCCTCCTCCTGCTAGTTTCTCGGCTTTGGATCGACCTCGATTTTTGATTGGCAAGCAGCTACCAGCCCGCAGATGGTCTTGAGGAAACTTTTCCCACGGGCGTTGCCCGAAGCGGTGGCGGCGGCGGCAGCGGCAGCAGCTGTAGGTGAAATGGAACGTCAGCAGGACCAAAGTGTTCGCCGCACGCTCTGCCTGAATACCAGGCTCGGGCTCCGACATTCGAGGCTCCCCCCGACATGAGCTGGGTTTCGGTCCTAGTCGGTTCATCGGAGGGAAACGGCCTAAAGCGTACGCCACACCGTGCGAAAACGCAGTCTACCAGTGAAAACTGTGATGGTACGAGAACAGCATACGCAAAGATTTGCCCAGTGTTCGGGGGGCACACGGGGAAGGGAATAGTTTATATACGTGTGTCTCTAATTCCCATATCGCTACAATAAATGATTGTAAAAATGCAATCCTTCTGCAAAAGTTTATAAACCGAAGTTATCATATGTCCGTGGCAGTATATATCTATATATATATATCATATGTCTGTGGTAGTATATATATCATATGTATGTATATATATGTATCATATGTACGTGGCAGTATATATATATATTTACGTGTGATTCAAAGATTTTTTTGTTCGTCGTTAATTGTTTTCTAGCTCTATCTGGTTGGCTCTAAGCTCCATTAGCGTCTAATTTTCTCAATGCTTTAGTTTTGAAAAAGAAAGAAATTGCGTGATGATAAGTCGGACAAGTAAGCTGGGCGCTTCTCCAGCTTGAGTCCAGATGGGGCGACAGAAGCCTCCGCGTTTTTAACCTGTTGACTGGCGCGTTGTCGTGGTATTGGAACGAACCATCGCCTTAGAGACGCTTTACAGCTCTTTCTGGTGAGCGCAGTAAAAACCTTCGATAAGCATTTTATGTATATTTCAGTCTACTACTACAAAAAAAATATATATATATATATTTATATAAGGTTCATGCAATTTTCGTATCCACTCATTTCGGGGGTTTGCAGTGCAGTGCGTTCAAGACAACGTCAGCATGGGAAATCGTGACACATTTGTGACAGAGCGGTCATGACTGTATCCGCCGGTAGGCTTTGATTTGGCGACTAAAGTTTAGCTGCTTGTCGAGAAGTCCGCAAAATAGTGAAAGTAAAAATGCAAATTCGGAGTGTTTCATGGTTCAAGTTATGAATGTTCCGACTGAATGTAGAACATTTCAACGTTTATACATAAACTGATCAAAATGGTCTCTAAAACTCCGTGGGAGAGCTTTTAACTAAGATAATGGACCAAAATTCGATCGAGCCTCTTTGCCGGAAATAGCCTTAAAGATACCACAAAATCACATGGTTTTCACTTGAGAACTCGTGGAAGAAATTGAAATTAACAAAGCAACTCTTGGCAGGGCGCTAAAAACGCCAAACAGCTTTTAAACGCTTTAAGTGGGTGTCTCACAAACTGAGTAAAGCGAACTTATTAGAGTGTGTGCGTTTGCAACTTTTATTCCTCAATAACCATCGCCAAGCACCGTTCTTGGACTGTTTGGTAACCTGCATGACAAACTGGTCTTTTACGAGAATGTGAGTAGGCAAAGATTTCGGTCCAAGAGCACAGGCAGTTTCCTAGAATCGACTCAAACAAAACGATCACTCTCAAATAGGGTTACGCTGTATTGTTGATGCAATCTTAGATTCATCGTTCACGTTAAACTTCCGAGAAGGCGCGTCTTTCTTAGAAGTTTAAAGTAAATATTTTCTTCTATTTCGTGAACAAGATTCTGCCTCTTTCGCCAAGACAACATACAGTCCCATGTGAGTAATTTAACTTGAGTAACCCCAGCCGTTAAAAATATACGACCTGGGCTGCAAACGTGTTAAGCGTCTATTATTTTCTCTGGACCTTAAATCATCAGACTATCACGTATTCGGATCTGTAAAACTTTTTGAGATGAAAAAAATGCAAGTATTTTGGGGACGTCAGTCTAATTAAGTATAACACCTATTTGTCTTCCGAAAACAAGGCTTTTACAAAGGTGGAAATGAAAGGCTGGTTGATTTAGGCAAAATGTCATTAAAAGAGGGGAGACTGCTTGATGATTATTTCAACTCTCAAATTCGTGTATCCCCTTTAGAGAAAAACGGTAAGAACATTTGCATCCTGCCGAGATATATATATATATATATATATATATATATACGAGGTGTGTTCAAAAAGTATCGCGACTTTTGTGTTTTTTCAAAAATTATTCATTTATTCATGAATATCTATTTTGTCCCCTTCAAAGTAATCCCCATGAGATATTATACACTTGTGCCAACGGTTTTTCCAATCTTCGAAGCACTTCAAAAAACCATTTTTTTTTATCTTGTTCAGCTCCTCCTTCGATGCCGTCTTTATCTCGTCAAGCGTAGCGTAACGTCGTCCTTTCATGGGCCTCTTCAGTTTAGGGAACAAGAAAAAGTCACAGGGGGCCAGATCTGGGGAATACGGTGGCTGCGGCATCATTAGTGTGTTGTTTTTGGCCAAAAACTCGCGCACAAGCAACGATGTGTGAGCAGGGGCGTTATCGTGGTGCAAAAGCCAATTTTTGTTCTTCCACAAATCCGGGCGTTTCTGGCGGATTGCTTCGCGCAAATTGCGCATAACTTGCAGGTAATATTCCTTATTGACCGTTCTACCCTGTGGCAAGAACTCATGATGCACCACGCCCCTGCAATCGAAGAAAACTGTCAGCAAAACTTTCACATTCGACCGAACTTGGCGCGCTTTTTTCGGTCTTGGTTCGTGCGGCAGCTTCCATTGAGATGATTGAGCTTTGGTTTCCACGTCATAACCATAAACCCACGATTCGTCACCAGTTATGACCCTCTGGAGCAAATTTGGGTCGTCGCGGACAGAGTCCAACATCTCATTAGCAATGTTCATGCGATGCTGTTTTTGGTCGCAATTGAGCAATTTTGGTACGAATTTCGCGGCGACCCGTCTCATGCCCAAATCATTGATAAAAATCGAATGGCACGAGCCAATCGATATGTTTAGGTCCTCAGCAACTTCTCTAACGGTGATTCGACGATTGGCCAATACCATTTTCTCCACTTCATTAATTTTTTCGTCTGTTGTTGAAGTGCTCGGGCGTCCGGCACGCTCTTCGTCGTTCACATCTTCTCGGCCTTCTGAGAACATTTTGTACCACCGATAAACGTTGCTTCGGTCCAAGGTAGCTTCTCCGTATGCCACAGTCAACATTCGGAATGCATCCGCGCACTTAATTTCGTTTTTCACACAAAATTTGATACAGGTTCTTTGATCCATTTTTTGAATAGGTAAAAATCGAAGACGATCCAAAACACGTGCAAGCAAAGCAGCTGTCAACAATTAAGTGAACATTCAAAATGGCCGAGCTTGTCGGCATAAGTGAGAGACATGAGTACCAACATAACGCCACAAAAAATCGAAATTCGAATATACGTAACCCGCGAAAATTCAAAAGTCGCGATACTTTTTGAACACACCTCGTATATATATATATATATATATATATATATATTGATATAAATATATACGCTTTTCGACGGTCGATTTCCATTCTCGGTTATTGTTGTCATGATCGCAGAAAAGCATTTATGGCTTTATGCTTTTTAACCCAATATCGCAATCTCTTTCGCGTCTGAAGAAAGCCTGTTCAGAAGGCAATAATCTGTGCAGGAGGCGAAGGGTGATAGCAGATTTTCATTAGGCAGTTGAGGGAAGCGGTTCTTACTCATTCGTTCTTTCTATGGATTCCCGACACCTCAGCCTTGTTGACTCCGCCTTTAAGGATTCGTGGCTCGCGGCTAGTCATCCCGTAGTATGAAAAGCTCTCCTGCCTTACATTTTCTCATGGAACAGTCGCTACTAATATATATATATAATATATATATATATATATATATATATATATACAACTAAATCTAGAATAATTGATGTCGCTTAATTTAAATGCTGTATTCAAACGAAAATACATATTTGCATGATTTCCTGCATATGCTGGGAAATATGAAATTGAATAAATACGAACGTATTTATTCAATCTAACTGCTTTTTGTATAAATTACCGCTTTAATTCGAGCTCTAAACCGCTAACAGACATATTATAAAAAATACTCAGCAAGATCTGCAAAATTGAGTTAGTGAGCGAGTTTATGTTGCTTCACCGAGTGTTGTCAAACGCTCTATCAACAGCGCGAATCAAACAAACGAATCCAGAGGAAGTAATGCGGTTCCATTAGAGTTTGGGTAACATGCAAGTAAACCTTGTGTGTCACTGTTATAGAAAGTAAACATATGGTGCCATCACGTCTCCTTGCTGGGCACCACACTCAGAACGTGCGCGTGAGGTGGACATTTGCTCTGTCCCATAATAGGGACATCCTCCGGATCGTGAGCAAGCCTACGGTCACCAACTGAGTTTTGCCTCCACGATGGACACTTTTTCGTCATAGATGAATCAAATACGGCTTGCTGCTTTGTGTTTTGTGTAGAACTTCCTGACAAGGTGCTAAGAGGTTCCACACAAAACACAAAACAGCTCGGAGGTTTGTTCGCTTTATGCGCTTTATAAAGATTGCATCTTACTTCCATGGCGTGAGAGTGACACCTGTGGTCTTCGTGAGCAGTTCGACCAATGGGTCGCAATGACACATTAAATTCGGAGCTCAAAGCGTACACTCTGTAAAGTACGAAAATTGTCCTAAATGAGCATTTGCAGTGCATTAAGTTGGTTTTAAGGTTCTCATACAGCACACTTTATCGGGATTTATCTGCTTTACTCTGTAAAAAATCGGTTATGTTTCTTCTTCAGCAGCATGCTTAACCAGAATCTTGTAAACTGTGATTTTCAGAAAAAAGAAACAACGTTATAATCTTAGTTGGGCCTGTCCGGCGTCTAGAGCGGGAACAATAGCTGATTTTTGCAGTGTTTTTTTTTAGATGTATTTATTTGGTCGGTCATGGTTACGTCTTTATTTCTTATACTGAAAACAGGTCTCCGCTGAATACCAGGCCTTACACACAAACGCATACTGTGTGCGTTCAGGCAGCTCGTGAAACCCTTATTTTACCCGATTTAGCCATGACATATACGAGGGCAGATCGAAAAGTTGTGAGAAACCTTTACAAAAACTAATATTTATTTAATCTTCCAATGTGTTTTTGTTCTTATCAAAATACCTTACGACCGCTGCAATGTACTTGTGCCACCTTCTTTCCCACTCTTAAAAAATATTTTAAGCGCGTTATTAGGAATCAAGTAAAGTTGCTCTTGCTAATTTTTTCTCATCTCCTCCATCGTCTCGAAAGTTGTTGCTTTAAATAATTTTTTTATCGTGGATAACGAAAAAACGTCGCGAGAAGCTAGATCCTGCGAATAGGGAGGTTGCGGAAATACAGAAATTAAAAATTTCAACAGATAATCTGAAACCAGTAACGATGTGTGTGACGATGCATTGTCGCGATGGAGGATTCAGGAGTTCAAGCTTTTTGCGTTAAATGTGTTTGCACAATTCTCTTAAAATGTTGCGGTAGTATTCCCTATTGGCCGTAGAACCAGCAAGATGCTGTAGTCGAAAAAATAGTATTTTCTTGTAGTCGGAAAAACAGTTAGAAGAACTTAGGTGATGGATATACTCTGTCGAATTTCTTTGATCGACTCGCTTTTTGAAAACACCACTGGGAGGATTGGACTTAAGTTTGTAGCGGCGGTGGCTTAGGCGGCTAACGCACCGTTCGAAACGGGGCGTTGCCATGGCAACCACGGTTAGCAAAACATCGCTAGTTCGAGCCCTGGCCGTGCTGGTAGAATTTGTTGGACGTGGTTGTCATTGCCTTGCTGCTACATACCTCTGCTGGAGAAAGCCTATATAATTCCAGTACGAGAACGCGATGATGATAGATGCATTTAGACGCTATTGTGCCACAGGCAACTTAGCCAATTACGAGCGTCTAAAAATGGAATTGTCAGAGCGTAAAAAAAAAAAAAAAAAAAGTATCGATGTCGTAACCATATGACTCATCTCCTGCTATCCACTCTCTGAAGCAATCAAGGGTCTTCTGTTCTCCCCTAAATGTTCAATTAGGACTTTTTTCACGGGCGATAATTTGCCGGAAATGCAACAACGAACCTCGCCGCCAGTCTTCTGACGCATAAAATATCGAATAAGACTAATGTTACAAGTGATCCATAAGATATCTCCAATTCCTCACCTATGTGAGTGATAGTAAATCGGCGATTGTTGAGTACGATATCACGAACTTTTCAACGTTTTCTTCTGTTATTGACGTCGACAGTCTTTCTGAACGGGGGTCCATTCCGGTCTCTTCACGTCGCGAAATCTGCCGTACCGCGTATACACAGTGTTTCGGGATCGTGCTAGAAAAGCAGTTCGTAACATTTCCACCACTTTAGAACATATAATATTGTTTTTAATAGAGAACTATTTGCAGATTTGTTGCTTCTACAATTTCGGTATCTTGAAAATCCCGAACCTCGTTTTCTTCACATCTTTAAAACTAACCTTAAAAAACAATCGGCGCGAATTTTGGCTTGTGCGTAGGGGATAAATACCCTTTCTAAGCAAAGGGCATTTATCCCCTTTGCTTAGAAAAACCAACTAGAGGCCTTTGATTGTGTCGGTTTAATTTTTCGAATTGAAACTACTTGAGCTTGTCAATCCGCCCTTCTGTATGCCCTATTTCGTGTAACATCAAGGAGAATATCGCAGATGATAATTTGGCACGCATTGCTATAGTCTTACAGAGTTGCCGAATGTCAAAGGGAACTGAGTCTTTCGGGGAGTACTCCTGAGCGGCATAGGTATACATCAGACATCTTGGCGAGTAGACAGCTATATATATATATATATATATATATATATATATATATATATATATATATATATATATATATATATATATATATTGTGCTCTGTATTCACAGTAAATCGCGCATATCGCTTTTCTGTCCTGAGCCCTGGAGGGCAGGAAGACGCAGATGTTGATACAAGATTTCCAATAGTTCTTGCAGCTGGAGGCACCACCGGCCATAGAAAGAATGACAAACTGCTTCGTGTTGTATCTCTTCCGCTTTCCCATCTTTCTCTTTCTGTCGCTTCCTAGAAGATTAACTTGGTGGCGCCGGCTGGCCAAGCGAAATCCTTGAAACTAACTTCGACGAACACGATACGGCAATCTCTCGTGGTGGAGAACGAGAGCTACCGAGGTGGTCGTGGGCTGCCAAGGTCGTGGCGGTGTGATCGCGCGCGCGTTGAGTGTGCGAGAAAGCGAGGTGAATTTTTTACGCATGCTCTTTCTAGGCTCTCGCCCTCTCTCTCTTCTCTTCTCGGTCTCTTCTCAAAGAGCCCGTATTGGTCGGAGTTCTGGCGATTTTCTGTTTGCCAAACCTGTGTACTTCGAATAAACTACGAATCGACGCGCCGAGTGCACAAACCTCCAGATGTCGTACGGCGCCGCGACCAGCCAGCAGTTCCAGTCCAGACTCCGTCGGCTCGTCGTAACGTCGGATAGGACAGCTAGCAAGGAAGTCATCAGAAATGCTGTACTTCTGTGTTTGAGGCGATGAAAACAGCCAAAATAGACAGCTTTCCCTAGAGAGAGAGAGAGCATCGCAGTTCTCTATTAACGCCGCGGAGAAGTTTGATAGCTCACTGATGCAGCGGTACAAATTACTGATAGAAGTGTTCGATTTCCTTGGTTGAAGTTGGTTCATATGTATGGACCGAAGAACATTAAAAAATATATATATGTATGATGAATATATATATATATATATATATATATATAGGCACCCAGCTCAGTATTTGGCCAGACCTTAGCACACGCCTAACGACCATTTCTGATTAGCTGCTGAGCACCTGCCAACATGAAGGCATATTGGCCATATTGGGGCTTGGTCACATCTTCACACGTGCTCCTCAAATTAGCACGTAGAACAAGAATAGCCATTGTAGAAGTAGTCAGCCGGGCATTTCAAGGCGCATCGTTTATTTCTCTTTCTCTATTGTGTCTCTCTAATGTCGAGGCGACATCGAGACAGCCCATGCACAATGCTGTTGGCGCATCTTAGATCGGCCCAAAGGCTATGTTATCCTTCAGACGAGAATACACACGATGGACACTGTTGGGACCTTACCCCGCAAAGAAAAGGAGCACCCAGCCGAATTCCTATCCTATGAAGTCCATCTTAAATCGGCACACAAACACCCTTTAGCCGAGTCACGCCTTCTTCCAGTCAACAGCATAAGCATTCTTCACGGCTTGTTCCCATGCTGGGCATTCTGCTCTCAACGAAATAAGTTCTTGCGGAAGTTGCCTTTACTTGTCCGAGTACGTTAGTAGCTCTCAGCAGGATGTTGAATAAGTTGGCTCTGTTTAGGTTGCTAACAAAGAATAAAAGCTTTGCTTTACAGTTGTTTGCGGTTTCTCCCTTCATATTACATTTTCTGGTCCAATTTAAGCGAGATAATAACAGAATACTTACACGTTAGGCAAATAAGTAAAGCGTTACTGTACATCCAGCCAGTCAACCAAATTTCCGCAAAACGGTTTTTGTTCCATGCAGCGGTCACGTTGTACACTATGTATCTAGATGAGAGTACGTAAATAACCAGCCACTATGTTGTAGTATTGTTATCCTGCACGTCGCTATCTACGAAATGCAAAGTTTAACGCTCGTGGTGTTGCTTGCGGGCCGCTATGTCCGAAACCTTCTAAACCCTACAGCCCACGACATCTCAGAGCATGATGTGTTAGCGAATCAACCCAAGTTTCTTCTGGGTTTGTCGTTATTCACGCTTGAAAGCTATCGAAACTCGCTAGACAGCTGAGAGGTCATATATATCAGCCGTATATATTGAAACACGTCTAATCGGGATACACGCGCCTACGACAACGTACCGTTTTGAACAACCTTCAAGCCACTAACAGTGAGACGCACGCTTAGGAGACACTTGTACTTGTTTAAATTGGCGTCGAGTGTCCTACTTCATTTGCTCTCTTCTCGTCCATCCCCTTTCGATTTTTTTTTGTCGTTGCACGCAAGCACTTTTCGCCCCGGTCAGCACGGCTTCCTTTACGAGAACGCAACGCAAGTAGACCGTGGGACAAAGTTCCTCGTCGCGTTGCGGTTGAGTCTCGATGTCCCTCTGTTCTCTCGTGTTCTGCTTTCGTCCAGTTTCGTTGTCAACCGCTGGCCGTACCTCTGCGCTCCGTCAAACCCGCCAAGCTTCGCAGCTAAGTTAATCCTCTCGAGGTATTGCACAAATGGCATCACCTCGCAGTACGCTGCGATATGTGGAAATCACCAACTCATTGTGGTGGTAGCAGACGTCGTCCTTGCCGTTCTCTATGCTGAAAATTTTCCCGCCCGTCGACGAAAGCCACACGCAGACAACAGGCATCTACTGAAAGCAAGGCCGTAGCACCTAGAAAGTAGAATCAGAAAAGTACATAAATTAGACAAGTCGTCCACATACGAGACGTGTTTTAAAATAAGGTAGTGTACACGGTGTGCAACAACTCTACATCACATGCATGATGCATAAAGTAAAGTTATCATCTTGGATCTTTTGTGTATATTTAGTTAGTATTGTGCTGTGAACCATTGGGACCCTTGGCCGAAGCGGAGGTAGCGCTCAACTGTTATAGGAACACGCCCCGTGGTAAATCTGCGTATTTATATTGTCTTTTTTGTAGCGTTACATACAACCGCTGTATCATTTTAACAATCGCGCCATTATTTTAGTGAAAACTCAAACACAGTAAGATGCAGTTCCGATATTAAGTCTAGCTGACGGTTGCAACCTTTTTGCAACGTCTATTTATAGTTTATGAGGGTCTCGGATACTATGAAATAATTGTAGTCCTTTCGGAATAATGTCATCAATGTGCCTCGAGAAGTTCGTTCCTAGAGACGAGAACATAACTCCTAGGTAGAATAGGTAAATTCTATAGATTTCGAGCCCAAATTCCCGTTACGTCAAGATTGAGATGCCTTTGTTTTATTTATATTTATCTCCGATTTGTTCCGGTGGACGTAATGCTGCAAGGTCGCATGGGATTGTTGCAAATTAAATCGGCTTCAAAAGTATAGCATCAAGTCATCTGCATACGTAAGGACGTCTACCTGCGAGTGCGGGTTCTTAATCTGTTCAGGAAGGTCGCTCACCAGCACCTGGCGGTTTCAGCAGGGGACAAAGATTCAAACAGCAGGGGACTAAAATTATCACCATGGGCAACAGCAGTGGTCTGTAAGATTGCCATATATTCAGCGGATCCATACGAAGCAATGCCTAGCAGTTACCGTTCCCTGGGGATGGGGGGGAGGCGGGTGTTAGTGGGTTTGTGAGTCCCATACGAGTCACTGGCTGTGGTGACGCATGTACATCACGATTCCCGTAATCCCCCATATTAATGCTGAGAGGTTTCAGCATATAAAAAGAAACAAAAAAGAAAAATATTCAGCGGCTCTATCATCTATGATAACTTGTCCTTCCTGTAAAATGCCTTTACTAAGTTCTAGTATATTCAACGAAACCTTGCAAAAAAAACAGCTTGTCAAGTATAATCGTTTGTGCGGCTGTATCAAAGGCCGCGTAGAATTCCACGAATACAGCAAATATATAAACTGCTTTTCTGAAGCGATGTTGTTGCTCCGGCAGCTTTCTGTTAACCTCAAAGAACTATTCTCATCGACCGGCTAGGACAACCGACAGAGGTTTGTAGATTGCGCTCGACTTTGCGGTACCTCAGTAAGATGATGAAGCCAACGGATCCCCTTTTACTGACTTCATAGAGTAACGTTGTAGAATCGATATGACTCAAAAAACGTCCTCCAGCTTTTTGCGCCACATCTAGGCGATGTTTCATATCGTTTAGCGTGCATAACTTAGCACACCCTAAACCCTTCGAAATAAATTATAATATAGTTCACTAAACAGTTTACGGCATTTATGAAATTGACTCTAAAATTTCATATGACCCTGACAGGTTTGCAAAGCCTTTAATTAGATGCAAAGGTTAGGTCTAGCTCGTCGCTACAGGAATCGATTATGATTCGTGATCACTAACTCGTTCACGTTTGTCGAAATGCAAATATAGTCTGCATTATTTTTCTACTTGCTGCGGTGGCTTCGGCCGCTAACGCAGAGTTCCAAAACAAACTGGGCTTTGCCGGGCCAGCAATAAAGTCTTATTCGCTTGTTCCTTTTAGCGTGGCAGTGTTTAAACTGAGCTCTTTGCGGCACATCTAGGAGACATTTCATGCTGTTTAGCGTGCATAGCATAGCAACCGCTAAACGTACGCAAAATTATTTTTCGCATCATACCTGAATAATGTCTCGACGTAAGCAAGCCCTCACGACTCGGTACCATTGTTTTTTTTTCTAACATGGTATTTTTTTACTTTTTCTTTTTCTCGGGCTTCGCCTAGGCGTGAATGTTACACAAATTTATAAAGCCTTGGGTACATATGCATGCAATGGCTGATGTATGGTCTAGACAGGTTGTGAAAACACCTCACTCCGGCAAGCTTTGATGCGCTTGAAAGGTGTTTTACAATGTACCTGAAGCGAGTACTTGTCTGTCAATGCGGGTAAGGAGCCGCTTTGTGTACCCAATGTCAGGTTGTTGTGCACCGGTTGTTGAGATGATTCGATTGAGGCTCACGACGACGACGCCGCCGCGTACAGTGCTATTCGAGAGCTTTATGTATCTCGGAATAGAAAAATGAAGTTGAACAAGTCCGACGAAGAAAGGTTGGAGACCTGGCTACTTTCAGTGACTTTCACATCTGGTCTGGGGGTTGAATGTAACAATCGCGCCGCGTCTATACTAGATACATAGTTCATGGCTATTCGAATACGAACCTGGTCTGTTCGAATACGAACCTCCATAAAGAGTACACCGGGTGTGTCTGTCGACTGGGCTCTCAGACGCGTACGAAGATTCACGCGTCTGCACTGCCTCCCTCGAACAACATGCCGCGTAGTAGTAGCTCACAACTGTACAACTGTCTATGCTATATATGCATACTCAATAGAAGCGAAATAAATCTGATGATGACAAATGAATGTAATGCAAAATTCCGCACCTGCACTTATTAGCAGTTTATAATATCAGCCGAATCTATTATACTGGCGTACTAGTAATATAGTATTTATCTTAAGTTAATAGTCTTGCTTGATAATTGTATTCCACTTCTGGGATGCTACTACGCATTTATGTCGTTTTCCAATTCGTTTAACTGAATAGTGCAATATGGTTCCTAGGGTAAAATCGTTTCTTCTATCCACCTGTCCCTAATCTACGTATTTTGTCTCATGCCAGTGTGCTATATAAGGCATATATGTGTATTTTAGGGGTGGAGACAGGCGTTTCATACTTCAGAGTAAATACATAGAGTACATCTGATAAAGATCGACGAGAAATAGCACTAGATAAGGACGCGCAACGGTATGCAACGCTGAGCTTTATATACTACTATCAGCTCTAGCACTCCGTCGAAGGTGAGTTTACTGTAAATCGATGTGTCGTAACGAATCGCGCAGTATTGGCATACAAATGTTCGGACAGGTGGGAAGTCCCACCGTTTGCGGCATGCTTGTTTTAAATGATGTCAAGGTAATCGATTCATATGACTAATTTGATAGAATTTAGTCAGACAAATGCTATCGGAGGTTTTGTGTTATCCAGAGAGCTGTTGCTGTTGTTTTCGTTACGTTGTCATTGCAGCGTGAGTACAGCGTGTGTAGCAATCCGTACCGATCATGCCATTTAATTTGATAGCTCTGTTTCCTCTTTTTGTTTTCGTTGTTGTTGCAGCTGGAACTCATTCTCTCGTATCAGATCATGGCGACAGGTACAAGTTACCAAGGCAGAGCAGCGACGTCGCTGTGTCTATATGCTCATTGTCCATCGAGTCCTTGTGCTGTTGACGTTGCCGTTCCGACACGTTCTGGCAGAGCGTCACCGTTCGCGGACGTGTATTATCTATGACATTATTATTATTATTATTATTATTATTAATTATTATTATTATTATTATTATTATTATATTATTATTATTATTATTATTATATTATTATTATTATTATTATTATTATTATTATATTATTATTATTATTATTATTACCTTATTATTATTATTATAAGTCTTAGTATTATTGTTGCTGTTGTTGTCATAATTATGATTACAACGCGTCTAGTCGTCATTACTATGCTACACGTTTTGTCTATCAACTCAATCTCTGCTGCTGCTGCTGCTGCTGTATCATCAGACGATCGTGATGTATGATGCCGCGTCGCGCCGCGAAACACTCGCCTACCTAATTCGCTAGCTTGACGTCTGTCAACCGAGTCGCGACCAACAGCGATAACAACAGCAACGACAACAACGTCCTCGTTCTCGTCGGCGTCGGCGTCTAGGTCAGCCTGGAGACAATCCGCGGAGCAATGCACGGCCTCGGATGGCCCCACGCGGCCATCGCGACAGTTATGACGACTTCATGACGATCAAACTAATAGCTCTAACGGTTGGCCGGATCGGCAACTGGTTGCACGCCGGAGATGACAGACAGGAGAGGCCCGGATGGCAGCAGAAGACGAATCTGCTAGGAAGAAGAACTAGCAAAGAAACATGCGGCATAATAATATTAAATAAATAATAATAATATAATAACACGTGTGTAGCTTTATTTTTAACAACCAGTTATAATATTTTTTAACAACTGTTATAATAACACGGTTGTTTTGTGTTTTTATCATTGCTATATCTGTTATCTGCTGTCGTTGTTGTTGTTGATGTGTGCCATTGTTGCGCTGTTGGGTATTGTGATCGTTTTGTTGTTGTTGTTGTTGTTATCGTTGTTGCTGTTGTCTGTCGTCGTTGCGTGTTGTGAGTTATTGTTGTTGCTGTTGTTGTTGTTGTCGTTGTGAGTTATTGCAAGCTGTTGCTGCTGTTGTGAGTTGTTATTGCGAATTGTTATTTGTTGCTGCTGTTGTTAATGCTTTTGTGAGGTTTGCTATTGCTGTTGTTGCGCTGCTGCTGCTGCTGCCGTTGTGGTGTTGTTGCTGCTGGGTCGTATTTGTGATTGGTGTTTGTGTTATGACCGTCATGGACACAGCAACAGTACTGCTAGCAACAGCAACGGTAACAGCAACGGCGGAAACGGCCAAGGTCGTTGCTGCACCGCTGCACTGCGGCTCTAGCGTGGTTCATCGACATCAGACAAACTGCACGAAGCGCGAGTTCTTCTCGTTTTTTTCTTCCCTTTCGTCGTCGTCATTGTCGTTGTCATCGTCGTCGTTATTTCTTCTTCTTCTCCCTCCTTCCCTCCGTCCCTCCCTAACTCCCTCACTCCCTCCC
>QVRM01002589.1:0-35928 GCA_003439945.1 Dermanyssus gallinae | reverse complement strand
CGAGTATTTCTACAGTTCGAGACCTCTCGTAGGGGCCGACGCAATGGTGAGACAAATAGTTGGGTTCGTCACGCTCAGATGGTCCCCCAGCCTGGGAGTCGTAAACCTCTTCGGCATATCCGTTGCGGGGGAAGGCCATAAGCTCGACTTGTACTTTTGGTACTTATCAGGGTCACGCCTCGGCTTGTTCAGTGTCGTTTCAAGTCGTCGAAACGCGGTTTTCTTGTTATTGGCTAGGGTCACGATGCTGTCCTTCTTCGGAGTAGTTGCCGTATAGCGGCCATCCTGATACTGGATTGTTGCTTCGAACAATTTTCGCGCGGTCTCTTCTTCCTTAGTTAAGAAGGTCTGTGTAGATGGCTCTATTCCAAGCTTGTCAAGCGACCACAGTATCTCGATGTCGCCAACAGATGCGGCCAGAGTGGTAGAACAGCAGTGCACCTGGACGGATTTCATCGTGGCATTTACTCGCGTTTCCACAGGGCCACCAATAAGCTAACCGAGTCGTGAGCGCTTAGCGAATACCCCCGAAAGGAGCGGCACTTCACCTTCTTGGTAAACAACCCTAAAGAACTGGTCCATACCAACGAGTATGCAGGGTGGTTCGGGGTCGCGCTCGAGCAGGCAGCGATCAGCAAGTTGGTGGTCCTTGCGAAGGCAATCAGAGCCTTGCGCAACGCATCGGACGACGGGACTCGAGGGTCCACGCGGATATCAGGAAACTCATGTGCAACCAGATCAATCGTTTGGTTGTCATGTGTGCTTTGAAGGCGCAGCCGGTACTGAAAGGAGTCGACCACCCTCTCATCCACACCGAATCCTTGGACAGACAGTCGAGTCTTCTGCTGTGGCCGAGCGTTAGACATCTGTGCTACTAATTTCGATGATACGAATGTTGCCGAGCTACCCATATCCAGAAACAAGCGAACCAATTTTTTATTCTCGCCGTTTATGAGATACGCGGTAGCCATGTAGAGAATAGTGCCCGCCAATGAGCCGGGGGCCGCCAAAACCGCTGCTGAGACCTGTGTGTCTTCAGCGGCCTCTCTGTGCATAGACGAGAAATGTTGGTGCGATTGACAAGTGTGACAGTGCACCCGAGACTTGCATTCCCGCAGTCGGTGGTCTGCGCGGAAGCATCTATAGCAGCGTTTATTTTCAGAGAGAATTTTACGCCGGTCGTCCACACTGAGAGGCGCAGTACAGCGAGAAGTTGGATGATCAGGACATTTACAGAATAAGCACTCTCGATGTGCTCGTTGTTGTAGGGGTGATTGGTGTTGCTGTTGTTGAGTACATTGCTGCGGCTGTCGCGTTGCTCGTTGTTGCTGATGCTGTTGGCCATCAACACTGTAGACTGTAGTGCGTTTAAAGTCTGACGTCCTCTTCTTGTCGTGTCGCTGACCGCTGTGTTCTCTTCCAGCATCGCGGGCTAACTTCTCGGGAGTAGCAGGGGTCGGAAGAAGTGCCATGTACTCCTTATGATCAGCAAAACCGCCGAAGGAACTCCAATAACTTATCAACATTTTTAACAGCAGCCTCCTGAACCCTAGTCGGCTGGCTATTAATAGAGTCACCCGCGTCTTCAGCACTGTCTGTAACCCCGCCGCTTCGGTGGCGTTCGCTGTAATCGAAGAATAGGTCACCAGGAACAGCAGCACGTAATACAGGCCAGAATGCAACTGCATACGTGTCAATGGGGCTACTAAGAGCACCCAACGTCTGGATCTTCGCGGTGACAGTATTGAGCAGCGACGGCAATGCACGAACATCGCTCGGGCTTGTCACACGACGAATGTTCATTAAGTCATGAAAATGTCGCTCACGAACAACATCAACCCTATCATAGTTCTCCTTCAGCAATTGAAGCGCGACACTGTAACTGTTGTCACAGATTTCAAGCGAGGCCACAAGCTCCTTCGGCTCGCCTGTCAGGTGCTTCAAAAGGCATATTAGCTTGTCTGTTGGGGAAGCGTCGGACCGGCGAGCCAATCCAATTTTCAAACTGGCTAATGAACAACCGATATTTCAATACATTGCCACTGAAGATCTCGGGCGTCAGGTCTAAATAGCAAGCCGAACTGGAGGTTGGTGTTGCTATGGGAGCTGCCGACGCGGTCGGAGTCACCGCCGGCAACGAAGTAGAAGGCACTCCTGTGCTGCAGCCACCAACCAGACGAGTCAGGATCGCGAGTGTTGTCATCGCTTTGTCACTATACTCGGCACAGTGAGCTTCCTCCTCCTCTAACATTACATCAGATAACGACCTATTCGCAAACACCTGTAGATCCAGTTCACGTATTATTTGTTGACGTTGCTTCACAACTGATATCAAGTCCACTATCACATTTCTGTCCGGTCGGGATACATCACTGTCCCTATGTTTCGCCTTCTCGGCTGCTCGTGATAGCTGCCGGCGTTCTAGGCCACGTGCTCGCCGCAGCGAAGCCAGCGAATTGTCGTCATCGGTAGTACTCATCATGACGCCGAGTTCCAACTCTTCCGAAATGTTCGTTGGATTCACTCACACAGTCTACGAGGCGACGGAATTAACTAGATGTCTTCGAGAATTAAGCCCAAACGCGCCGAAGTCGTGGCGGTCGGCTTAGCATGTGTAAACGCTGGAACAAGTTGTTCCAGATAGCCACCGCTGAGGGGGCATTAGTACGGCAGGCTAGTACAGCCACTTCGGTCGGCAAACGTCACAGACGAGTCACGAATCCTGGTCACGGCACCAAATTGTTGACTATCTTGTCAACCGTAAGCTCTCGTCTATGTCACTGTTGCCCCGAATTACCGTACTATTCGACACCAAGAGAAGAAGACACAAGCACCTTGCCTTACTAGTTAGCTACCGTCTCTCTGACGGCTTGACTATGTAGTCTTTATTGCTGTGATGACGACGGAGGAATGGTTGTCGTACGACTGAGATCGTACGGTTGTGTCCGTTGGGTTTTTAACGCGTGAACTGAATGCCGCTGACGCTGGTTGCCCGCGCAAATGAATGGATTCCAAACAAAGGTACTCAACGATGGCGACAGATACGGCTCTCATCATATAAATGCAACATATATATATATATATATATATATATATATATATATATATATATATATATAGTTAAATTAATTATTTGCTTGACATGTATATCTAAAAACACAATTTACCATCACATATACCAGGGGTGCTTAGAGCGGGCAACATAAGCGGACACAGTGAGATATGTAGGATTTTTTCCAACAGTCCTTGCGGTGGCATGATCCTTGACACTTCGCGGCATGGTTTATCATCTATTCTCAATGAGCACCGCTCAAAGAAAAACGATCAAAACCTGGGATTAAACCGGCGATATTCGACGTAGATAAGAACGAGAGTTTTTTCCAATGGGAGGAGGACGCGGAAACGTCTTGTTTAGGAGAGGGAGTGAAATTTATAAAGCAGTTATTCTGCCTTTTTTTCTCCTACATAGTTGTGCGGAATCTACGTTTGCGGGGAGAACCAGTCAACGCATGAAGAGACCGATTTATACCGGCGTGTTCGGAGGAAATTCTGCACAACCGAAGAAACTTTACTAGCTTGCGTAGCAGAAAGCGAATAACGAGATTGAGAAAAATCGTAAAAAAGTCGATATGTTGTTATGTCTTACGTTAACGTTTGTTCCTGAAAAATCGTAAAATGTTTCCCTTACGACCATAAATGTATGTCCAAAGGACCAGTCTCACGCAATAGCAAATTTAATGCCCACCATTTTTGCACCAAAGTGATGGTCCTGCGTTACATAGTTGTCAAGTAACTAAGCTTTTTTGATAGCCATATCGAAAACGAAGGTATGCATACTTCCATAGGGTATTGTTAGGTACATATTTTGAGGTTTCGTAGAACTCGGCAAGCGAAGACTTTTTTCCTAATGGAACGGGCGGAAACGTCTTGGCAACATTTTACGGTTCTGAACGTGAAAACTTGCACGTAAAACGAGTAAAGGATCTTCCGTTGTGCAGAATTTTCCTACGAACACGCCGGTATAATCGGTTGACTGCGTTGACTGGTTCTCCCGCAAACGTAGATTTCGCACAACTATGTAGCAGAAAAAGGCAGAAAACTAACTTTAAAAACTTCACTTTTTCTCTTAAACCAGACCTTTCCGCTTTCTCCATTCATTGGGAAAAATTATTTTCATGCCGAGTTCTACCAAACCTCGAAATAAATCCATAACGATATGAATGACCCTGGATATATTTATTGCAACACAAATATATATTCTTTTAGTATATAGAGGGACGTAACTTCCACTAATTTCCATACGATTCATAAAGTGGTGAGCTATGTATCGAATCACACATTTTTTTATGCGTTGATATTTTTAGACGTCCTTTACAGGGTTCGTCGTGCAGATTGGAATGCCCTCTTCGAAATGTTTCGCACCTTACACAAACGCACTCTGCAGAGATTGGACTGCATCTTCAACAAACCGACCGAACGCAGGCCGATTGTAGGTAGCGTTGTTTGGCACTGACATGCTTGTGCCTTTCTCCCACATCGTTGTCTGTGGGAGATTTGGCACAATTGACCACTATGTTACACCTAAACATCAGCGGGCTCTATTCTAACTCACTCACCACAACGCGGCAGCTCTCAAACTATTGAGCTAACAACGGATTGCATTCAAGCTACATACCACATTATTTAAATTACTTCTACTACTGTTTTTTTTTATTGATAATATGTTACAACCATTTCTCAAGGGAACCGCTTGCGCTTTACTTCGCTGAAAAATGGAGATTCTTGTAAGCTCTCCGTGTCTGCCCGGCTGCTAACTTTGGTCGCCCGGCCCCGACGCTCCTTGCAGACGTTGTCGGCTCCATTTCTAGCTCGTTCTTTCTTCTTAGAAGTCTTTCTAACAGGCTCTCTCTGATCCCATTTAGACTCGTGTTCAAGCATAGCGGCGACTGGATTCACCACCGCCATGACCGAGGACGCTTAAGCAGCCGCTACCAGGTTTTCCGTACGTGCGGGTTCTAATGCTGGGCAGAGGAAGATGGTGTGGGTGATACCATCTAGCTTGCCGGTCCCGCACATGACGCACGCAAGGCCCAGAGTTTTGCGTATCCTGTGCAGGTACTTCTGGAAACACCCATGTCCCGTTATAATCTGCGTCAGGTGGCGTGATAGGTGACGCTTTCGTGTTCTCTGTTATACCATTTCTTGAGATCGGGAATGACCCGGCGGGTCCACTCCGCTCCGGTGTCTCCGATGGCGTTCGAATCGACTCAATTTTTGTGCCACTCTTCTAGCGGTTCCTTCCGGGTTGCCACCTTCTTCTGCCGTTCTCGCCTCTTCCGCATTCGCTCCTCAATCAGCCTAGGCCATTGAAAAAGCCTGGCTATCGCGATGACTGCCGTCGTCTCAACCGTGCGGTAAGCGCTGGCTATTCGGACCGCCAGCTTCCGCTGCGCTTTTAGAAGTTTCTCTCGGTTCTTTGATTGATTGACAACGTAGTTTATGATCGGAACTGCGTCTTACAATGCTTAAGTTCGTACAAAAATAATAATGTGATATAAAGTTGATATATAATAATAGCGTGATATAATAAAAATGATGTACCACAATGATCGTATGTAACATCACACGTAACAGAGTCATCACAGGGCGTGTTCCTATAACAGTCGATTACCTCCTCAGCTTTAGTCAGGAGTTCCTATAGGTCGCAATGCGATAAGCTGCAAATCTCTCTGGTGGCCACTAGCCTAACAATAGAAGTAACCACATATGAGCGCTATTCAGCAATACACAAGGTATTTTTTAACTCTCACTTAAATAATTTTAAGAAAGTACAAAATCTTAGGCTGCTAGGTAGCGAACGACAAATCGCGGGCAACCGGCACCTTAGGGTTTGCAAGCTGACCTTTTGTGAGTATTGAGAACTTAAAATATCGTAGCTCTTCTCCGCGCCCTAACTGTCTTTTGGGTCAAGGGCTTCTTCAAAATGTTCACCGGAACAGGGTCTGAGCTGTTTTGAATGCGAGTGATCTTGCACGCAGAATATTTTTCCTGTTGAAACCTTTTAGCATTACTTTGGGGAATAACGGGAATCCTGACGGACATTCGCCACCCCAGCCGCGGTGACTACTCTGGCACTCGCAAACCCAGTAACCCCCCCCCCTACCCCCAAGGGATCGGTGAGCATTGCTTCCAATCTATGAGAGCGTGTGTTGCACAAACTTCTACATTCTACTCCATCTGGCATCATCCTGCGCCTCATGGCTGCCTTAGTGCAGCTCAGGCGCGTCAGCCAGACCGTTAACGCCTTCCACAGCTCTGCCACCCGAGGATGCGTCGAGAGCCATCGCCTGGAGCGCACCTGGCTGTCCCTGTCTAATCCCAATGCTGATTCGCCTTTGCTACATATTTCCACTTTTTGCCCTTTCATCTACGGGCGCTCCCTTTCGACTGGGTATGATAGCCTCGAAGAGGGCATATGACTCCCTCCACGCCCTCGACGATGTCAGCATGTGTGATACAACCTCCTTGATCGATTTTGCCCCTCACGATGGTCGCACCCGCGTCTCTGGCCTCTCGGAGGGAGAAGTATCAGATTAAATACCACAAGATGACAAATGATCACTGTAATCCTTCTTACATAGCAATAATACAAATATGAACAATAATAACTATAACGTAACAGAGCTACAGACAAAGGGAAAAAAATCTGCAGTATTATTTCCGATTTGATAGCCATAACGAATTAAACGATCAAACCTTCTGTGCTTAATACTTAATTACTTCAAAAATATGATTAGTTGGTACAGAAAATCCTCAAATTCCAACCCGTACAGATTAGTGTATCATCGTTATCATGACGTGTTTCACACAAGTCAAATAAATAGGAACGTAGTTAGAACGTGTATGCAGTACATACACAACGTATACGACTCATCTATTACTTAAACGACATGCTTGACATCTCGACATCAGAAGCCTCTACATCAATCCCGGAGCAAGACGATATGCAATATTTATGTACTTCACGCTTCTTCAGACAATTTGTTTGTTTTTATGTGCTGGCACTAACGTAATAGCAGGACCGAAATGAATTGAGAGTCGGGATTATGTTTACTTTTGAGGAGATTGAATGCTTTACGTAGATTTTCAATAAGGCGAAACAAACACAACGATAGATACATGAGCCTATTGCACCGCTACATAGATGCCTCGCACTTGTTTTGTTTTAGAGAGTACACCATATCCTTGTGCATAGTAAAGGAACCTCGAGTCGTCAGCTCTCTTAGAAAATAAAGTCTTTGTGTATCCTGGAGGTGTTGGGGGGAGGGGGGATCAAGTCAAGGGAAATACATACATACATATTTTATTTATTCACCATAATATTGGTAGCAGTATACATCTAATGTTATGCAAAGTCTACACTGATCCTATATAGTGTGTACGAGATTGTAGTGACGTCGTGTCTATTTCGGTGCACACAAGTATATGGTATTTATCGATATCACAAATTCCACAAAATCTACACACACAACCATCGACCTCAAAACACTGTCCACTCAAACACATGTGGTGATGGTATCCGTGCCATGTCACTCGACAAATTAGTGCTCGGTTCTTCTGGGCTCCTCTCTTCCATTTGTCCGAGCAAAACGCTGGTCCGTCTCTCCCGATCTCCCTGATATCTCCCGAAACTCCCTATATACTGTGAGTACGGCTTCACTAAGAGGTAGTCCGTCTAGGGCAAAATCCTCTATAAGGGTTCGTTCGCGACATAGTTCAAGAGCGAATGTAGCAGAGGCGTTTTTAGGTAGACCTAGCACGCGCTTGATATAGAGTGCCTTTAAAGGTCTAGCCTTTTCAGATCGCTTACAGCCAGAAAAAATGCTATTGCAGGCAGGCCGTATCGTATAATAGGGACAATTTTTTGCCTGAAGATGTTTAGCGCTGTCTTCAAGTCAATATCTCGAAGTTCACCGAGAAGCATGACAGTAGCTGTCGCCTTGGCTAGTATTTTTTCGACATGTCTGCTAAAAGAGAGTCTTGGTGTCAATGTAACGCCGAGATAAGAAAAGTGGTTGACAATCTCCAATGCAATGCCATTAATTTTGATGCGGCGGTCGGCTGCGGCGTATGCCCCTCCTCGGCTAAAGCGAAGGACTTTTGTTTTATCTATGTTGATTGTTAGCCTGTTTTCTTTGCACCAATTAACTGTTATGTTTAAGAAATACTGCAGATGTTCACGCGACTTTGCAAACATGACTAGGTCATCTGCGTAGAAGGCGTGCGCAGCTTTTGCATCGCGTAGAAGATCCGATAGGGTTGCTATGAACATTATAAACAGGAATGGGCTAGCAGGATCTCCTTGGGCCAATCCTACCGTTTGCGTTATGGTGTCGTTGACATAATTATCTCCGTTCTTAACTATGATGGAGTTATAGTGAAGCATGTCCCGGATAAAGTTGTACATTGCTCCGCATATTAAAAAATGGCTACGAATGATTTCTAAAAGACGGTCCCTTGGAACAGAGTCAAATGCGGTCTTAAAATCTATAAATGCGGTATACGTCATTTCTTTACTTTGGCGACGTTGTTGCACATAGTTCGGCAGAAGGTTAATAACATCTTCGGTTGATTTCCCGGGAAGGAATCCGTGTTGCTCAGCGGGAAGCTTTTCTTTGGCGCTGTTATATAATCTTGACACTACAAGTGATGTAAGTATTTTGTACAGAGTGCTTGTCAGTGCGATCCCTCGGTAATTTGTCGGGTCAGTAACGTCTCCCTTCCGCTTATATATTGGGTTCAAGAAACTCTTCCTCCACTCGTCAAGTATCTTACCTTGACTGAGGCACTTATTAAAAAGACTTGTTAAAACTGGACATATGGTAATAAGATTTGATTTTAAATGTTCATAAAATATCTGGTCCGGTCCTGCAGATTTATTGTTTTTCTTTGCCTTGATTGCTTGCGTAACTTCCGCTTCAGTAAAAGGTATAAACTTTCCTGGGTAGTCCATGTCGGGCAGTGTCACCTCCCTCTTTAATAGGTTTGTAAAATGTGTTTGGCACTCCTTGTCGTTAATGAGCGGGTTAGCTTCTTTGGGTCTTTTGTATCAATTGCAGGCGTTGATTTTCTTCGTAATGGCGCTTCTTGGTCTGCTTCAATTTCCGAAACATCCGCTTCATCTCTGCGAGTTGGCCAAGTCCATACGGGCTCTTGTCGTTATGGCTGCATATCCTGCGCTTAATTTCGTGACATTCTGCATCAAACCAGGCTTTGTGCGTGTTTGGTTTCGCCAATCGTCTAGCAGTAGCTGATACATGGATTGCCCATCGTATCGTCTTTTCGGTGGTGTTGATGTCGTCATCGGGTCGCATGAGTTGTATGGCCTGTTGGAGCATGTGCGCGTTTATTGTGCGGCTTAACTGTGGCATTGGTGCCACCGCTGATGGGCCTTGATTAGCTCCGTGATCAAGTCAAGGGAAATAGGATAGAGCACAGCCGTTGTGACTCATAGCTGCTGAGGTTTTGTGATTATGCCTGCCACTGGCATTAAAAAGTTTTACACCCGGCTGAAATTTCTCAGTCTCTTCCTTTATGTGTCTCGTTTTGGCACGGTCTTCAGGTGTTGTCAGGCGAGGCTTCTAGTATAATCGAACTCAGTTTGCTCTTGTGTTCGCTGGCCGGAGCTTTCTTTATGCCAACATTTCGTCCTTTTAGGCGGACCATACTGTACTCATGCTGGGATTATTTTGGCTTTTCCCAGCAGAGGCATACAGCGGAAAGACGACACTCAACCGCAATCAAAGACAACAAAAAAAATCTCTTTTCTGAGAAAAACCTTATACTACGCATGGCAGCTCGCAGTTTAGAACAGTACGTTCGCCGCTCAGCTACTGCAACATGAAACTTTTATTGTTTTTACACTCGTTAGTGCTCTGCTGTAGTGTTCGTGAAGTGTCTTCTAGTGGCCGTCAAGCTGATGCCGAGTATGTAAATGGGTTGACTCGAGATAGTCGATATGAGTAATCATTACAGGACCTTTTCGAATACCATCGTCCCAGTTTTACTTCTGGTAATCTGGAAGCCAATTTTCGCGACGTAGTTTCTAACTACAACATTTGGGGAGACCATCAGCATCCGAATGTGTTTAGCCAAATTAAGGCGCCTTTATAGTTAAATAGCCATCCAACCGCAAGAAAAGCTACCAAGAAGAAAAAGCGCGTTTCACTACTAATGCACACTCGTGTTTTATCAAGAAAATTAACCGTCAGAAATAAAGCACGGCATTATTATTATTATTATGAAGGTCCTAGCTTGCGTTATCGGAAGCTGCTACACTCAGCGAGCTTAGGCGCTGCCCTCAGCGCGAACTTACCTGAACGCGTAAGCCATGTTCCACGGCCGGCCATTTGGCCATAACGCTATAAGCACGCTAAGTATGGACCGGTATCCTCTAATATTGTCTCGTCGTTCATTCATTAGTGAAGCGAGCGATACCAGGTCTCTCCGGTAGCGCCGCCGGCTCGCCTCGCGAAGCCGGTGATGGATAGGTGGATAGATAGATACATATAATAGATAGACAGACAGATATAATAGATATTCTGAGATACGGGAGAGACGTCGAGACGAAGCCAGCGCGCCGCGCCACCCCACTACGCGCTGGCTAGGCTCTGCATTGGACGTGCTACGGAATTGCCTCTACTACTACCACTATGGCCGCTCGAAGTACTCTTGACGTCCATTGGTTCGTTGGCCTTCTTCAACCCAATGAACATGTACGCGGGCCTCTTGGGCCACTTAAAGGGCAGGCTAAACGAGAAACACTGCTACGGAGTAGAGCTGTACCCCAGACGCACAGAGAACGAAAATAAGAGAGAGAGAGATAGAGAGATAGAGAGAGAGAGAGAGATTCAGCGAGAAGGTGAAAGACAGAGAGGGGGGGGGGAAGACGAGGCAGAGTAATACGAAAACGACGAGAGTGGTGCAGGGAGAGCTAATGGTGCTAATGACGCAATTCGTAGTGGCCAGCCGTTTCGTCGTTTCGAGATGGAGGGATTATGACCGGAGTAGCGGCCGCGGTAGCAGTATCAGCAGCAGCAACAGCAGCAGCGGCAGCTGGACTTGAGCCACCGATCGTGTCAACGTCCTGCACACACCTACCAACATACCGACGACAGATAGCCAGACACACATGCACACCTACTCGACTACTTTTCCTCGTGTCTAACTCACAACTCCTCGATTTAACCCCACCTCTCTCTTTTCTTCTTCTTCTGCTTCTTCTATTCGAGATGGGTTCTATTGAGGTGGTGGCGTTCAGTCACACTGCTCCTGCGATTGTACCTTTTGCCTTCTTGTGTATATATCGCGTACGCATCGACGTATACGTGTTTCTATATATATATATATATAGTCTGCTTACTCGCACGACAGCGACGATAACTGGCGCGAGCAAAGACATTCACAGGGTCGTTGCCCCCTTCTCCCGCCCGCTGCATCGTTATCGTTGTCTTAGTTGGTTGGCGGTTGGTCGCCAAACCGCGTGTTAGAGAGGTAACACAAGCTGCTGCTGCTGGTTCTGTTGCCGCCGATGCTGCCGCTGTAACCGTACTCAGCCGGCAGCGACCTCAGGTAACAGCGCGTTAGTAGGACGCCGACATCTACAACTTTAACTAATACGACTTTTACTACCATTACTACCACTAACCACCATTACCACCACCACCACGACTACCACCACCACCACTACTACTACTACTACTACTACGACGACTTCTACAGTGAACGCGGCAACCACGTTTCGATAGCCCCGAGGGAGACTCATAGCTTAAGAAGCCGGACTTGGCGGGCTGCCATCTCCCTCCCTCCCTCTCTCCCTCTCTCCCTTCCTTTCATCCTTCTTTCCTTCTCCCCTCTACCCCTGCCCCCGCCACGAACCCCAGACACGAGGAGGCTCGAGATACAAGATAGTTAGTGAGTGGAGTACTTACCTACCTGAGGGCGCTGTAGTTGTCTCTTTGTCCCCCACCTCGGCACCACCGGACTAAGCTGGCGGCGACGCAAAGCTGTCATCCGCTCTCTGCCTGCTGCGTGTTTGTATGCCCACATGAGTACTAGTTTGCCAGCCGGCACTGCGTTCTCTTCCTCTGCTCTCCAGCTTCTTAGAAAGACCCCCACTGCCGCCGCCGCTGCCGCGTGCTGTCGACGATAATGCTTACAAATTGACGCGCTCCAATCCCTAGAGGTGCGCGAGACGGATGCTTGACACAACGGGCTTCCTCAACGCCGCCGGCTCGTCTACATCTTCTCTCTTCTCGTCGCAGCTGCCTAGCAACGGTGGACTGTTTAATGGGACAACGAAAGCCACATAGAAAAATGAAGCGCTACCCTCCGCCTCTTTTGCCCCTCAATCAATTCGCTGAATAAAGTTAGGCTCGTAAACTGAGGGACCTTCTGACACACGTTATATTACTCGCAACATGGACACAGATATATATATATATATATATCGAGAGAGAGAGCGAAAGAAAGCGATTATTATTTTCATTGCTTTAATAACATTCATTGTTGAGTAAATATCTCCTCATGCTACTCCAAAATAACTCAGCTTTTTATTAGACTGCTATATATATATATATATATATATATATTGTGATAATTACAATATACGCCCGCTAGGCAACTTGGCTTAGCTAGTCCTTTGTGATATGCGTAACATATGCATAATATTGTATACCAAAAATAAATATTTATATAAAGATATAAATGTGTACAAGTTAACTGAGGTATATTCGATTCAGATCCTGGACCTTGCTAGAGACGAGCGTGCATTCCTAACAAAGATAGTCTGTTTTTATGGTCTGTTTTTAGCAAGCGAGCTCCTACTAAGCGTATCCGTATTTGACAGTAGTGTACTCTTTTTTTCTAGCAAAAATGAAAATAGCACCTACCAAGCTCTGTTGCTGCAAACGAAATTTTGCTTCTTCACTATCACGACTGAATGTGATTGGTTCAGCAACCATGCGCACAAGGACTTTTAGGGGGAAACCCTAGATATCTCAGCATGTCCGCGTATGCTACCGCTCTGATGGTGAATTGTGGATGTGAATTAGTAATTTGCGCCCAAATAGCTGTGCAAACGTGAGTACCGACATATAAGTGCACTATAAACAGGCTCACTGAAAACAACATGACGAACTGCCTGCACACCTGCGCTCAGCTTCTTGAAAAGGTAAACAAAGACACTCAACTTCTAAATAACTTGACTACCGGCGATGAGCCGCAACTATCGCCTACATCAACAAAACCGGTACACAATTATGGTCGAAACGAGACACTAGGGTAACACCGCCGCGAAAGCAGCTCTTCCTTCTGAGAGAAGCATGTTATGCGTCTGGTGAGATTGGAGAAACGTACGGAAGTATAAGTTTCTGCAGTGTAACGAAAAGATGAATAAGAACAAGTAGTACCAGCAACTCAATATTCTCTGCAATAAACATGTCATTACTGAGAAGCGCCCGTGTTGTGCAACTGTTGGTGCGTTGTATTCCATCATAACAACGTTAGCCCAAGTACATCTGCGCCAACTTGCCGCAGGCTATTCTACTGCATCCACTTTTTAGTCTTAACAGTACCATTTGCTCCACTCGCATTATTTGTTTAAGAAAAAAAAACTAACAATTTTCAACGTGCCAAAAGCTTGTCTAACCACATTTTGCATCGAAAATAAATTATTATAGGAATATGAGTAATTTCATTGAAATAGAGCGTTTTACAAATGCTGTAGAAAGATGTTTACATTATCGACTAGAGTGACATCTAAAACTGCCCTTTCTATTTGATTTATGTTGCAATTAATTTGCATTTACAAAAATACATTTTTGAGTTTGCCTTAATCTATCAGCATAGCAACCTGACATTAATCCCTGGAGTTTGCTTATAGATATCAGTATCAAATATATAATCAAATAACCTTTTTAATATACAATATAATCAGAATTGAGAGGGTATTCTAGCGCAACATACAATAGAAAATAAGGAAACAACCTTGTCCTAAATTGCCTCTATGTTACTGTACGAATGAATTTCTTAGCAAACGCGTTTCCCGATGCTTTCTTTTCGCCAGCAATAATATCACATATATACCATAATCCTGTTGCGCCTACAAAGTAATCGACAACAAGCACTAAAGCTTTTGGATTAGGCCGCGATTGGATATTACGGCGTATTTGCCAGTGAGTCAAATTACAGAAGCAACCGGTAAGAGACGATGAAATTGTATTTTTTTTATTGAGGATTATTTTCATAAATCATTTACGCTGTTAGCCGTTTGCGGATGCTAGAGTTAATGACAACGAATAATGTTCGCGATAGCTAGTTAGGCCTATCAATTTGCTTACTAACTGGAAGGCCCTATCGACTTGTGTATACCTTTTTTACTATAATTTTAGAGCAATGCGTTGTTATGTTCATCGTTGAACTGATTTAACTTGTGTTTATAGTGAGGCATATTATTATTATTTGTAGCAACATATAACAAGAATTGACGCGCTGGTGAAGTATTGTATATATGTATATATGTATATATGTATATATGTATATATGTATATATGTATATATGTATATATGTATATATATATATATATATATATATATATATATATATATATATATATATATATATATATATATATATTAGACTAAAATTGAGCGGAACAACGGCGTTTGGGCACATTTCAGGGCTTGACAGAAACAAATGCAGACCTCCTAGCAAAAGTTTATTCTGTGTTGAAACGAGGAGCCTGGGCCGGCGCCTCACGAATGACGGAAAGGCTCAAATCAAGGCTTATAAGGTCATCGGCCTCTCTATTGGCGACATGTACCGTCGAGCGGGGCGTTGTCCCCAAGTAGCGAACAACTTCGTGAATTTAGGTGAAAATTACGCCGTAAAAAGAGTTTCGGGCATCCAAATGCAATTTCGGAACGAAGCAAGCGTGCAA
Organism: Dermanyssus gallinae; assembly: GCA_003439945.1. Lineage (NCBI taxonomy): Eukaryota > Metazoa > Arthropoda > Arachnida > Mesostigmata > Dermanyssidae > Dermanyssus > Dermanyssus gallinae. The sequence goes on along the minus strand of QVRM01002589.1, from coordinate 20,929 downwards.
TTAAGAAGAAAACGTGAAACTCTGCGCTCTCGGCAAGGGCAAACCTCAGGAAAACACATTGGCTCAAGAAAAAAAAAACAAGAGAAAACCACAATTGACCGCTGAGCATCAGAAAGCTCGTCTCGACATCGTCCATGGTACGATATTATGGACCACTGAGTGGCACCGAGTGTTCTTTTAGAAAAAAAAAGTTCAAGTTTGATCGACAGGATAATTTAACTATTATTTCGACGATGTGCGCAAGGAAAAACGAATTTGATCAAAACGGCACTCTGGTGGCGGTCCAGTGATTCTCTGGGCTGCGGTCGGGTATCGTACGAAGTCGTCGATTGGGTTTTTAGACCTTTGTGTTAATTCGACACGCTATAGGGATCTACTAGAAGAGCAATCGGCGCATTTTTAGCTGTTGGGAGGGCCCGACTTCATTTTTCAACACGATAGCGCTCCGATTCACACCGTCAGGCTGATCGAACGCTGGTTCGAACAACGCCACATTGTTCCTACGCTGGCCGATGATAGGCATTAAATTTGCTATTGCATGAGAACGTGTCGTTGTGAACTTGCCCGCGAATTTGTCTTTCTTCTTGTGAACTTGCCGGTGTCGTTGTTAAAGCCACGGTAGTTTGGGACTCATAAACCTACTAAAATACACTCGTCCTCTTTGCCCCTTGTCGGGAGGTGCCCGCAGTATTGTCTTCTCGAGACTACTTCATCTGGCCACTCTTCGTGCCATTAATGCTGCTTGACTTCGTGTGGCGGTTATTTTCGCCGCCGAGACAGTTTCTGCGAACTCTTTATACTAATTCAGGATTCATGATCCTTGAGGAGCACCTCTACAAGAGATTGGCATGTCAGGGGGTTCTTCAGTCGTAAGTTCCGGGACAGCAGCTTTAGCTCAGTATCGAAAAAGGCGCACCGTTCATAGCAGTGCCTTACATTGTCCGCCTTCCCCGAGTTGCACCTACGGCATACAGGGGAGTCAATGCAGTGTAAGTATTGCTGAAGACAGCCGCTATGGCCTGTTAGCAGTTGCGCGAGTGGGTAGAAAATCGAGCCGTATTTGAAGCTGTGCCATTTTTTGATATCAGGAAGTATTGATTTTGTTCAATATCCAGGATGGCCCGTCTGAAAGGCGTCCTCCACGACGAAACTTAATTGCTTTTGTCATTGAAATATTTATCTCCAATAAAATAGTTGTCGCAAACTTTGCAAGAATGACCAACCCTTGCTAAACATGGAACCGACTTTCAGAGTAGATAGCAATATCACCAGCGTATTGGATGAGTTGCACTGATGAATGCTTCTGCTTAACAATCGTCGGCAGCTCACAGTCAATTACAGAAAACAGAACTGTAATAAGGCTTTCATCACCTTTTGCAACACTTGCTGTCTGTCCAAATTTAAGATGTTCGCCAACACCGTCGTCCTGTATCACATAGTTCTTCTGGAGAATAGCCGCCAGTAGAGCTTGAGAATGTGTGGTGGCATACCCACTGCTGTCATCTTTCAAAGGGCAGCGTTGCGAGGTGCAGCTAAAAAGGCAGAGTTTAAGTCCGCAAATATTGCAAGCATTGACCACTCGCGGCGGCTTACTGTTTTCTTGATATCATCGAGAAGTATTGCGTAAGTTATGTGTGTCGACTTGCAGCGCTTGAACCCGTGCTGTTCTTCGGGAGGGGGGGATTGTGTTCGCTGACGGAAACATATCTCTGAAACGCTGAACAAGAAGTGTGGACGAAATGGGGCATGCAACACTTTTTTTGTTATGGTGGATCAATTTGTAAGCCTGGCATTCTGTTGCACAAACCTCATAGTACCTCACATTGCCGTAGTACCGTTTGTGCGTACCCTGAATAGCAAAATTACCGGCAGGTGCGGCGTGTTGCCAAAAGCTGTAATATCGCCTGCATATGTGCAATGTTGAATGTCGTCCGGACCTGGGTTGGTTGCAAAAATGTCGATTGCTGATAATCCTTGGTGCCATTTAAAGGTATGCATGGCCTTTGATCACCCACATACCAAATTGCAGCGATTCCGGGTGCTTGACATGATTATTTCTAATCTCTGGTCTCAGCTCTTTTTTATGTTTAAGGTGCAAAATTGCTACTGCAATTTCCTGTTAAGTGAATGGGTCATCGGTATTGACTTGGACGATGCTGGCTAATTCTCTGTGCGGGCCTTGAAACACTGGCACTTCGTGAAGAGGGAGGATTGCGTTCGCTGACGAGAGCATATCTTTGAAGCGCTGGACAAGTAGTGTGGATGAAATGGGGCTTGCATCTTTCCTTTGTCTGGTGGATCCATTTCAAACCTCATAGTGCCCTCATCGCCTCCAACGAATGGCGCAACTCAAGAGATCAGCGCCACTACGCATCCAACAAAACACCTCCGTTTCCACGGTGAAGGTCTAGTGAAGGTCTGCGCACCGGTGAGCGACATCCAGCCATCGGCCTCGTTTTCAAAACGGTCTTATTCCGCAGTCGTTCGTAACGGGGTGAAGGTCACTTCACGACCTGTGAACCCGCCTCAAAAGACTCCTGTGGCCGTTGAAGAGCGCTCCTCGTACGTTGCTGTTTCAACGCGAAGCGACGGTCTTGACAATATGATCTTCGCCATAACCGAAAAGATACTACCATCCATCATCGACACCATCGTTACTCACATCAGCAGTGCTATCGAAAGAGCGTTTACGTGCATTCTTCCTGGCTCGCTCCGCCAAACCGAACCCGTTAGGTCGGCTACGAGATCCGCCCATTCCACCGACGGCCCAACCGATCTCACTGAGGGCCTGCGCGAGCAGCTTAGAGATGCTCTTCAGTCTGCTCTAACCTCTGGTTTGGCGGATCTGCGACCGATCAAACCGATTGCGACGACAGCGGCCACTGCCGCTGCCGCGTGCGACGTCGCGCCGAAGACTAGTTCTCCCTCGCAATGATGTCACAACAAGACATCCGCAGGTGGGTCGTTGCCTCTGCCAGCAGCCGCGACAACAACGGCTCGGCTCTTTCATCGAGGGAAGGACCCTATGCAAGCTCCGCTGCAAGCGCACCGGCACAAACCTCACTTTACGACGTTATCCTCGCGACGTCTAAAATCAAAAGCGCATCTAAAATGATTTCCTGTTTACCTCGGGGTATCCGCGACAACGTGTCTCTCGAGCTCTCAACCCTGATTAACGAGGTCTGCTCTTCAGCCAGTAGAAAGTCATACAGAAGACTACTTCAATTCCCAACCGCAGTATTCTGCATTCCGCGCCAGAAGGAACGCGGCCGAACCCTTACATCCGTACTTCGCGAGAACCTGAACCGATTTCGAGCGGGAAATGGCCTGAAACTACCCCCTTGCCCCAGCGTCAACTACTCGACTAAGCAGCGCGTCTCTTAAGGGCTTTTCCTTGGCTCGCGTAGTTCAAGGAAAGCTCGCCCTTGGGGACGTTTCCTCTGCGGCGAGGGCTCTTCTGTCCGCCGACACAGTGGCCCCACACTCCGACAAAACGAGGCTGGCGCTGATAGACAAACATCCCCCATGTCCACGTAACTTTTCCCTTGCACCGCCTCCCGTGTCCGCCGGCCAGTCCCACGAGATCACTGTGTCTGGGATAGATGTTATCAACACCATCAGAAGCTTCGCCAAAAGCTCGGGCGGGGGACCCGACGGCCTGCGACCACGCCATCTGAAAGATCTCATTGGCAGGGATGGCGAGGAGAACCAACTCGTCCTTAGTCTAGTGCGCTTCGTCAATCTCGCTGTAAACGGAAAGTTCCCAGATTTCGTGCTCCCCGTCTTCTATGGTGCCTCGCTCATGGCCTTGCGCAAAACCAATTGCCAACGGGCTGACACTGCGTCGGGTAGTCGGGAAAATCATCACCAGGAAGAGCATGCCGGACATTATCGGATTAGTCTCTCCTCACCAACTGGGCTGCGGAATCAGGGGAGGCGCGGAAGCAGCCGTGCATGCAACAAGAGCATTCATCAACCGCAACAAGAGTGTCCCAGGCAAGGTATTCGTCAAACTTGACTTTAAAAACGCCTTCAACTTGCTAAGACGTGACTACTTGCTCAAGGCGGTTTGCTCCCTTCTTCCCCGACTATACCCGCTAATACACCAGATGTACAGGTCCCCAAGCAACCTGATTTGGCAAGGAGAGTTCATCGAGTCCTGTTCCGGTGTTCAACAGGGGGACCCTTGTGGCTCCGCTCTATTTTGCGCTCACCCAGCGCGTTACCTTCTACGCGTGAGCTTGTCAACCACAAGGCTGATGTACCTTTTCCGCTGCTCACGAGCTTACGTCATTCCGGACTTGCTTCACTCGATCGACGAGACATTGCGAAATACTCTCCAAGGTATTTTGAACGTTCAGCTCAGGCAATCGTCTTGGGTACAGACTTCACTCCCGACGTCCTCGGGTGGCTTGGGAATCCGTATGGCCTCGCAAGTCGCTATTTCTGCCTACCTTGGGTCCCTTAAAGCCACCGAGACTCTGGTACAAGGGATCGCACCACCGAATGCTCACACAAGTTTCAGAGACCAGATTGATCAAGCTTGCCGCGACTACGAGAATAAATGGGGTCAGCTTCCTGAGAGCACATTGCAATCGTCTTTGGACTCGCAAGTTGTCAAGGCGATTCAAGAGCAACTGTTGACTCAGGCGAGTAACACCAATGAGAGGGCGCGACTGAGAGCCGCGATAGATCCATGGAGCGGCAAATGGCTTCAGGCCATTCCCTCACCGCAGCTGGGGACGATGCTAGACAGTTCCACACTCCGCATCGCCTCCGGTCTGCGCTTAGGGGAATCAGTCTGCTTTGCTCATAATTGCGCTCGATGCGACCTCCCCGTGTCTTCCACCGGCGAGCATGCTCTTGCCTGCAAGAGAAGCGCCGGCGGGTTCTCGAGGCACTCGGCTCTGAATGACGTTATTCACCGGGCATTGCAGACAGCCCACATCCGTACTGTTAAAGAGCCTGTTGGATTGTCGTCAAACAGCCAACTCCGGCCGGATGGTCTGACTTTAGTTCCATGGAGCGAAGGCCGATGCCTCGTATACGACGTCACCGTGTCGTGTACGCTGGCCGCATCCTACGTTCGTCACACCAGCCGGGAGGTCGGAGCAGCCGCTCGCCTCGCCGAAGACCGCAAGCTAGCCAAATACCGTGAACTGGAGCAGAACTTCATTGTCCAACCGGTCGCTTTCGAAACACTGGGGCCAATGGGAGAAATTACAAAGGGTTTCCTTGCGGAGTTGGGATCCAGAGTCGCGGTGGCAACCGGCGATAGAAGGGCATGGCAGTTTTTGCTGAAAAGGATATCGGTTGAAGTACAGCGCATATCATAGGTTCATTGCCAACAGGCAAGGGACTCACTTTTTTGCCGTAGCCAAAGCGGCGTCGGAATTTCACATGTAACCAAATAATAATAAAACTCGAATCTTAGCTATTGATAATGTAACGTAACCTCATAGTGTCTCATGTTGCCGTAGTACCGTTTTTAGTAATACCGTTTTTGCGTGCCTTGAATAGCAACGTTGCCGGCCGGTGCGGCGTTTTGCCATAAGCTATAATATCGCTTGTATACGGCGACTTTGTTGATTCCATCTGCCTTGAGAACCACAGAGTTGTATTTACCTAACTTAATCGAAACGGCTCCTAAAATATGATTAAAACGGACTTGTGCTCCACCGCTGGACCGGCACTGACCGTGGCGTTCAAGAGTCGGGCTATTAGCTGAGTTTCTACCCCCGAAAGGTCGATCCTATCAAACCATGTTTCGGTAGGTACGATACTATCGAACTTAGTCATTTCCGATAGTACCAGCAGAGGTGAACCGTTACCAATTCTCTCGACGTTTTACTAGAGAATCTTAAGTTGAGACTTAATGCAGGAGTGAACTTGAATTTCCGACTGAAGCGAGTGGCTTGCTGCTGACGACACTAAAAGGGTTGTTGCCCTCGTTGCAGTATGTTCAGGTGCATCAACGGCATCTGTTAAGGGTTCCAAAAACCCACGGGGAGCTGACCCACATTGGGTGCCTGAATTGTCCAGTTAGTGTTGAGCATCTGTTGCTGGATCGATTGTTGCATATCCGGCGGCACAGGCTGTTGTCTGCCAGATTGCGTCTGTTGTTGCGCTAGCGTACCGTAAACTTTGTGTACGAGTCGAGGCTCGAGTTTCCCGTCCAGGTCACGGAGTTATCTCGCCGTGCACTGGACCCGCCCGCTAAAAGACCGCAGAGCATCGCAAAGCATAAACAAGCGTCCGTTGCAATGACGCAGTAAATAGAACACGGTGAGTGGAGTTGGAACTCCTGCATCACTACCTGGCGGACATTGAAGTTTGTTTCGTATTTCTCTAGACTCTTCTTAGTTTGTAGTGCCACTGTTGTAGCTTTCTTTGCCATTGTCACACTTAAGACAAGGTGAACGAGTCAAATTGGTGGGAGCAAATTTTGAACACGTCTACTCTCTGCACAAGAACTGTTTTATTATATATATATATAGAAAATATTGTGATGATTTATTAATCATTTACAATACGTTTGCACACTCGGCAGTGCTCGCCTAAATATATGTATATATATATATATATATATACATATACGTATACTCCTTTGATGCACATTCTAAAAAACAGTTGCAGGGTGCAAAGTTTCTTTCATTGCTTAACATGCCATTAGGTTCATTAGCAGGTCTCTGTGCTGATGAACGCTACTGCCTGCGCCTTTTCGAGCTGCACAGCTGTTGGAGAGCTGCCCGCACACGCCAGGCGCCCAGGTCTACCAGAGGAGCCTGCGATGATCCGCCAACAATTGCCTCCAGCGACTTGCTTCCACTTTTCCTTGTTCTCTATCTTTTTTCTCCTTTTTCTCTCTCTCTTTATATATATGTTTGTATATATATATATATATATATATATATATATATATATATATATATATATATATATATATATATATATATATATGTGTGTGTGTGAGGGTTCTGCCGTATGTTCACTTAGCGTGCAAACCCTCAATCTGGATTTTAACCCTACTGCTTGAAGCCTTTCTTGCTGCAGCCACATGATTAGCCACAGTCGCGGGTTCTTTCTAGTCGTGTATTCTACACGAAATGGCTCACGTCAAATCTTCTCAACTGCCAGTCTATTTGAGAGCACATCGTTTATACTGTACGCTCGCATGCTGTATTTTTCGCCACTACGAGTAGGCTGTTTGGAAGAGTGCCGACTTCAGTTATGAAAGGTGAAAGCATGTTCCATCATCCAAGCAGACTAACTGTACGACACTGTCATATTACGACGTTTTTACGGGGTGTATTACCCTTACGAGGAAATTACCGTGTATTTCGCAGCAGTAATGTCCAAATGTGCTAGGATTGCCGAGAATTGTGAGTGTTTGTCTCTTGCCGCCAAGGAGCTTAATGACTCTATGAGCAAATGCAGATACCGTAAGGGAAGGAGATTTGAGAGGAGACCTGGACGGAAGACCATTGGCCGGATGCTAGACGACATTTAATGCCTGGCGATTAGAAAAACTCACTGACTACCAATTTGTAGGTAGACTTCTCACACACTGACTAATGTCATTCGCTTGCATCACTGACGCGTATGTACAATAACGCAAGCAGAAACATCTTTGTGGGTGGTCGTAGGTAGCTCGTACAATCAACCTAAGCAAGGCAGGACCTAAATAAAGTTATGTTACATTGGTTAGAGAGGTAATTTCCTGTGAACTTCTTAAAACAGATTAGATAATCGCATTTCCTTAACCAGGTAGAACAACTTCCACAATGAGGGCAGGGCTGATTGGTCGTTGGTAAAATGTACACACGAGTAGATAGGTTAAAATATTATCGAAGCGCGCTTGCTCATAAACCTACCTTGGCTACGTTGTAAACATTAATATATATATATATATATATATATATTTTTTTTTTTTTAAGTTTACATTTAGCAGTATGGTGGTAGAAATAGGCCAAGCAATGGGGTATATGCAGATGCAACAAATTTTATTCCAACGGACCGAACACTGTTCTCTCAGTACGGACGACAAGTAGGGCTTTTGCGTAAGATGCCTAATATTAGTAGACACTAAATAGGGGCTTAACGGATTCCAAGCAGGACTAACATTGGATGGAGTCGTTCCTATTGTGCATTCGCAAGATCGTGCAGTAGAACAAATTAGAGCTTTTTTATGGAAGGAGGTTTTGGGAATGTTTGATGCATTTAAGTCACGATTAGCTAGCGCCTCTAGTGTGGGACTTAAATGTTTGATACAGCTTCAACATTCGTAGTGTAAACAAGTAAGCATCAACATGATAATGCGTGTCGCGACAGAAATCCATTCGATGAGTTGACAATGCCCTGTTCGGGAACCCAACAATGCTGGCTACATGTTGTAACTCATTTGAGGTTTACAAACCGACTTGTAGGATCGCTAAGGTCGGGCCTAGAACGAGGACGCTCTGCCATGCTTCCTAGATTGGATAGTCTACTCATCTCTGCAGAACTGTGGGCGGGGCTGCAAATAGAAGGCGTTTAGACGAACACCAGAGGCACCTGACATGCTTACCGACATCCGCCATCCGCCGGATGTGCTTTTCAGCTGCTGCGTAGTTCACTTAGACTGGCATCTCCTGTGCAAGTAAACTTTTTCCAGACAAGAATCATTGCATACAGTGAAACTAAATAGCCTAAAAAAATACGTTCAGTGTTATCTAACCTGCAACTGCTATGTCCGAATATGCAGTGACTGAAGACCCGCACGTTTAGCACCTATGATCTTTTTCTAAGCTATGCTCGATGCAAAAATGGCGGCGGACAGGCGGGCGCACTTTCTGTACTCGGAACTAATCGTGTACCTACTTAATCACCATGAGAGACAAAATGTAGGACACAAAGTCAGGGAGTTGGTACACAGGTGCCCAACCGAACTATCCGAGCATTCAGTGACTTTATTCGCTCGGCCACTCTAGGCAACACATCAACACAAAGCGTAATTTGCTCTGCTTACTGCATTATGAATGCAATGCAGGACAAACATACACTCATTCGCAGCTATCAAATCCCGACGATAATGCAACACTACGCAAGTCCTGCTTTGGGATTCAGGTTTGCCAGGACGTTGACGGCGAACTGAAGAAGCTGTCAAAAACGAACGAATGGACGACATATAAGACTAGCTGCTGCAACAACAGCCATCAACCAACAGTCAACAGCAACAATAACGTTAGCTAAACACACAACCCCGCACACCAGTTACAAATCTAACGACAACAGTTGATAATATAAGTGACCATTTAGATTCGCAAGGCATAACAAAGACTTAGAGCTGCGCACAACTGTTGCCACAAGCCTGTTAGGTGATAATGATTGGAGGCAGCACTAGAATTGTTTAATTTGAAAATCATGCTTCTGATGACAGATTGTTCTCACCTAAGATCAAACGTTTCGTGATTCGTAGAGTTACTCTGCACCATGATTGTGTGGCGGCGTGGTTTAGGGGGCTAGCGCGCTGGTCACGATTGTCATGTACTGGGGTGCTCCGGTTCAATCCCGCTCGTTGAGTGGGTTTTCTTTGAGAAACGCTCATTGTAAACAATATTGCTGAAAGTCAGCGACCATGCTACTACAAGGAATCCTGGGGAAACGCTAGATATCTCAAGATGCCCACTTATGCTGCTGCCCTAAGCGGTGTTGAAACAAGATAGTGACATGTGTATTTAGCTATACATGTCAAGCAAATAATAAATCCATCCATCCGTGTGTAAACAGAAACCGCTACGTCCAAGCAGATGAGCGTACATGTAAATATTGTTCATTTAATGTCAGTATTGAGTTCACCACAAAATTGGTAGACAGTTGATTCATGTTTCACAAGGCGTCACGGTGTAACACTTCGGTCTCACAATATGTGTTTAACTTTGGATGATAAGGACGTTCCGCAAATTTTTGCACATACAAGTGTAGCGTTAAATATTACACTCTCCACTAAAGCTACAAACACATCCTTCAATATTAAAACAGCTGGGCTTCATGCATATTTGATGGTGGTACCCTTACCAAGTTGTTCGGCAGATTAGCGAGCGGTTCCTTTGCATGGCTCTTTTCCATCGCAAGTGTTGCCGACGCGCACTTTGGAAACCGTAACCGTCCCTTTGCTTACCATAGCAGGCCTTCAACTTGGCTTGACTTTTTAAATGGCTCAGGCTCAGGTGTGGTAGAATTGTAGAAAGACAGTAGTGCTTTGATTTTAAAGCAATAAATGGCTATTTTTACGTCCACATTAGGCATATTGTCTAACAAGAGCATTGCAAACGTAGCTTCAACTTGTATCTCCTCGAAATGTCAGCTAAAAGAGAGCGTATGACGCATCTCTGCTAATGCGTAAGACATTTGACTTTTCGGCGTTAATCTTGAGTTTGTTTTTTGAGCACCATTTCGCAGTTTTGTTGAGGTAAGGCTGCAGGTAAATAAACGATTTAAATTGAAATTATTTGTCGATTGAGGGAGTTGTCGCTGCTGTAAAATCAATTGAATTGTAAATGAACTGCATTTAAATGCCATATAGCTATACGCAACGTGTGTATACTTGTAAAATCATACTCCAAGTAAGCGTATATATATATATATATATATATATATATATATATATATATATATATAGCAGCTCATTCCGGAGCCTAAACTTTGCTATTGACACCTGTGAAAAGACGTCATAGAAAACTCGAAGAACCCGTTGTTGCAGCGTATCTTGGAGGACGTTATAACAGTATCACATATTGTTTCTCCGTCAACAACACTCCAAGCGGCACTACCCGTTCGTTGCTGCACACTGCCGGCTACCTTCACCTGTGGTTGTGCTTCTATATGTGTACGTATTCTGTCACTGAAATGATTATGGGGTTGTAGCTAAAAACGTTAAACAGTCAGAACTATACTACCAATATATGGTGAATAAACATTCATTCTAAACGGTACCAACGGACATACGGATCGTCTGTGGACAACTACCGGCTACGTACTTGTGCTCTGCAAGGGTGGGCTAGTGGACTAGTGCGCTAGTCATTATTGTCATCTACCGAGGTGTCGCCGGTTCAATGCATGCGTATTTCGGTCTACATGTCTACAAGCGAATAATCAATTTAATCCATCTTTAGGATATGCTGCTTGCTTGCTATGCTCGGGTCACATATGCCGGCGACTCGACAACCTGCTGCACTAACATGCTGGAACAGTGGGGCAACCATTTAGGGAGAAAACAGCTTACACGAAAGCGACGTCAATTCAAACCGGTCGTTGGCAGTGGTGATTGGCAGAGTCGGCGGCTCTCCTTCCTGCATTTCCCTGCATCCTACGTTTCTACATACTTACGCAGACAAAATGTAACCTCTATTCTGACATCTGTCTGCTACGCTAATACGCCGTATGACGTTCAGCATCTGACGCAGATGCTAAGCTGAGCAAAGCACAGATATTTCTGTACGGACCATACGCCTTGACTAAACGAATCTGACCACAACAGCTTGACCATCATTTCACGACCTCATCATCACCCTCATAATCATCCCCACGACCTCATCATGATCACCGTTATAACCACCTTACGACCGCATTATCATCATCATAATTATCATCACCGTCATAATCAGCCCCGCGACCTCAGCATCGCTGTCATAATCACCCCCACGACCTCAGCATCGCTGTCATAATCACCCCCACGACCTTAGCACCATCATCAACGCCACCATTACTTTCACGACCGCATGATCATCATCATCATCATCATTTGCATCGCCGCTATCTCATCACCATCATCAGCGTCATCGTCGACGTGACCGCATGTGGACACTTCGCTTGGTCTCGGTCGCGGTCGACTATGCGGAATGTAGTCTGGGCTAACTAACGCTAACTACTTGCTAGCATGGTCGTGCTGTTTTCCTTGCCTGCTGACCCCGCTGCCATGTCACACCGCCGCTACAGCGTAATCGTGAGTGGAGGACATTCCGGTTTTCCCGACCACTCTGACTCGAGACTATCGCTCTGATCGTCTCTCTTTGCTTTCCTTGCGTTTTAGCTCTCTTCTCGCGCCTTCTATGTCCTGCCCTTGCCCACCCAAAGCTAACCGGCGAAGCGGGCGTTTCTCAGCGCGCCCTCGCGCGATCCTGCCCTGCCGCATGTAAAAACGTATCATCCGTATTAATCAGTGCATATTTAATCAGACGAGTGTGCGTGGGTGTTTGTGTGGGAGAGATAGAGAGAGAACGAGAGATAGAGAGAGAGAAAGATACAGATAAATAGAAGGATAGTTAACAGATCAACAATGATATACAGGCAAAGCAAAGAAAGAGGAGGGGGACTGATAAGCATACAAGCGCTGTTCTCCTTCTGCTCTTAACGCGGCTGTAACACCCGCAAAGCGGAGCCACTTGATTCTTCAGTTTGAAGGAAGCACACATAGAAAACAGGCAAGAAAAGTAGAAGAAGAAGAAGAAGAAATCTTACCCAAACAGAGGGCTATCTCGACGTTAATGTGGACAATTCGATCTCTGCCAGGATCGGTTTCTCTGGGGTCCGAATTGGGTCTAGAGTTCCAGGACGTTGGAGAAAACGTTGGCATCGGCACGTCGCCCAGGCAGGCGGTCTAGGAGCTGAAGCGCGGCGCCTAATGTAATTTGAAGATTGTCAACTCGTGCTCACTGACAATTGTATTAACCTGACTAGGAAAAGGGCAGCTACGGGCCATCTACAAGCATTTATAGTAGAGCTTTTTGTACCCGTTTGCTAACGCTAGCAGAATAATTAATCGAAACGTTCTGTGTCCAAGTTTTTAATTAAGTGAATGCCTATTGACTATACGGTCGCCCCGATTCACCGCCAGCACGACACGAAGCTGTATAAAAGTCGAAGGAAATTCAACCTAACGCGAGAAGCTTAAGGATTGTCGAAGAGCGCAGAGGGGCGGTTTACTGAGGTGTTGTGGTATAAAAACAGTACGTTAAATATTTAGTGAGCGCAGACATGTCTTGTCAGAGATAGAAGAAAAACAGCATTTTTAATGCAGTGTGACGGATCTTTGTATGTAAGAAGGTCGTAATGTTTTTGAACAAGCGAATTAACCTCAAGAGCCTGCCAGTGATTGTAATGGTTCTTTGTTTTAGATAGCAGCGTAAGCAACACCAAAAGTCATCTTTCGTATCCAAACCCAGTGGGCTGTTAGGACGCATGCGGACACACAAATGCTAGTCAATATAAACACTGGTTTGTAAGTTTCGAATAATGAAAATATCCGTCTCAACTATGCAGCACGCCTCAGATCGCAATGTCTTCTCTAATGTACAACCGTTGACTATGGATTAATTCACGATAAGGTATCCACTCAGGACGGGGCTCATTATTTCAATTTATAAATAAAGATCCAAGAAGTTATGCTCAATTCTGCTACAGCTCAACGGTGCCGACAGTCTATGATTAACTACTAAGAGTCTAACTACAGCAAAACTGTGCGCAATGGAGCCACTGTCTTCGTATTGATTTGGAAATAAACCTTGCATCACGCGTGCTTTTTCATTATGATATAAAAATATACAAAATATTATTTTCCGAATTACATCCGTCACAAATTACTACTGACGAATGTTTTCAGAAAGGGTCTCACACGTGTAACACGCTTCTTACAGCTCGCTCAAACATCGACATCGTTTTCTTCTTTGGGCCGAGTGGTCACTCGTTGGCAAAGCACGGTCTAAAAGTAGGGCAGCTCTAGGTGTCTGGTTTGACGAGCCCGGTTTCGTGGTAACTTAGTTCTGCGCCTTGCAACCGGAGAAGACACATAGGTGCGCGGGTTCGAGCCCCACCGTTGCACATTTGTATTTGTGGGGTCAGTCTATGAAGCAATGTGAAAAACAGTTCCGTGGACGTTAAATCTTGGCTGAGGGCCAGCCCGAAAACTTTAGGTGTCTGGTTTAATACTAGACCGCTCTAACAAACGCGATTCTAAGCATCCTGTTTCGTATCAGGCCGCTCCAACAAGCGGTCGGAGTAATTAATTCACAACAATATCTATTCAATTTTACTTTGACTTCATGGTTAAACATGAATTCATATCAGGCAAATCAGACCATATGTGAATAAATTTCCCATAATGTGAGCTTTTATGTAGACGCTGGGCGCGTTTTCTCATATATATATATATTAAAGTAAGTCTCTAGTTCTTATAGACAAACGTAGGTAATCAAGCAATAGCTCCTTGCGCGCAACTCGAAGTCGCTTTAATTTATCGTACGGAGTTTCATAAGTACATACGCAGAAGGTCCGCTCACGGCAGAGAGCATCTACGGCTTTGGTACCTCTCCCAAATTTTGTGCAGAATGCTGAGTCGTATACTATATGTTACAATCGCTAGAGCTGGCCTAGAATTAAAATATATTATCTCAAATAAACGCATACGTTTATGTGTATTTCTGTTCAGTAGAGTGATATACGGTTCAGAGTGCGTCCCCAAGAGCTGAAGTGCGTAGCTACCCGGGCAATAGGTAAATTGTGTTCTTTGGTGATCAGCTTTTGCGTGTCAGCTTTATCAGAAACTTAAAACCTCCCAAAACAAATACGAGGATCAAGAGACCTCGTCAAGGTGCTACTGTACGCTGACGATTTAGCTATCTATGGGAGAAGTCGTTTTCAAGTTCAACAAGCGCTGGCGAGGTTGAGCACAGCCGTCACGGGTCTTGGGCTAACAATTAACCTTGCTAAAACGGAAGCACTTAAGTTCCGAAGAGGGGGCAGAATTGCACGGGACGATACTCTTCACATTGGAAGCTACCCCCTTTCTTATGTGAACAACTTTTCTTATTTGGGGCTAACACTACCGTACAACGGGTAGGGTTCTCAAGACACGTTATGGAGAGATGTAGGAAGGCCCTGATAGCGGCAACGTCTATCAAAAGCCCACAGCGTCTATCCCTCGCCACGGCCATCCGCCTCTTCGACTTGAAAGTGGCTCCTGTTGCCACTTACGGAATTAACCTAATATGGGAGCATCTGACTATGAGAAACCTGGATCAACTAAACCAAGTAAAAGCAGCCTTTCTCAAACGGACCCTAGGACTCCACACGTCAACGCGCAACCGACTCGTTTATCTATTAGCGGATTGTCCGCTCCTCACGGAAGATTTGAGGCGTCGTTTTAACCTCCCCCGCACCGCCGCCTTTGACGAGTGCATTAAAAGATGGGAAGCAAAAATGCATTAAAAGATGGGGAAAAAAAAGCCGAACTCGATCCGGAATTGTTTAACACCGGCGCAATGAGAAACGGCGAGTGGAAGGGACCAGACCGTACTAACAGACATGTGGTAACACGATTTGCTGTGCATGGTTTTCACCACACCCTATGTAGACGGTCTGAGTATCATGACGAGTATGACAGCTGTGTTTGTAACCGTTGCGGAGAAGTCTGCGCTAGATATCATGCTGCAGAATGCCCCTTAGTGCAATCATTGAATGAACTAGCCTGCTTATGAGGGCTTTCTTTTTATCCTAACTCGTACCATTTCGAGAATTGTTATGTTGTTGTTATATTACTAATATTCTTTTACCTATTTTCTCTGTTTTATGTCGTTGATATGCTACTCTACATGAGTGAATAAATGATGAATTGAATTGATTTATCAGAAACTTATAAATGTGATACGAGCTATCGTGTTGTTTGTAGGCCGGGCTAACTATTGTGTGGACTTGATAAAGAAGTTTTATCAAGTCTTCAAGTGACAGATTCATTTAAAGCTACCGGACAACATAAAGATTAAGTTGAGTACAGCGGAAGGCGCACTAGCTGGGTTGTCGTTCGTCTCTGATTTCCAAATCCTTTGATGCTTCAACACGTTTTATAGTGTGCCGTTAATAGCATTACTTCAAATAACAATAGCGAGATCCGCTGATCCTTTGTCGAGTGCACATTCTTGTTGTTTACCTATTTTTGAAGCCGGCGAATATTTTGCTCATTGCGTTTCTTACTACTAACAAAAGCTACTTGGCATGTTTGTAAATTGACGATTGCGGCAACTTTGTTGTGGAATCTGTAGCTGCACAAGAAAATCACAAAATTAATGAGTCTACCTCAGTTCGTAAGATCACGATTCGTCTGCATGGTGTCATAATCTCATTCCTTGTAATTTATTCTGTTTCTGGTCATTTGCTTGGGGAAACGTGCAATTAGTTATTTGCAATACCAGTATTCCACTATGCTCAGATAGGATACCTTATTAGGCCGTACAACAGATGGGCATCGATAGTCTGGTTCAGAGTGGGGAAGGGTTCCGGCTAATAATGGAGAGTACTTCTTGAATGAATAAAATCGGTAAACTCGTTTAATTCTCGGATTTATTTTAAAGTTAAAAAAATCAATTTACTTTATATATATATATATATATATATATATACGTAATTTTTTTATATGTACCACAATTTTCCTTGAAAATGATCAACCCATCTTTATAGCGATATGCGGCAACATCAGCCAGCCAGGCTGCAGTAACTTTGTATGGTACCTAGTGTCCGTCAGTCTAGCAAAAGAGAGATATATATTATATATATTGCGTTTCGCACACCTCGCAACTATGACCAGGGTTTAGTGAATGAACAGCAGTAAAAACGGTAATAACAATAATTTTAATAATAACTGCAAGGCATGTGCCGGACGGTTTGGTCACCTACTCGACGGCCGAACACGACGCATCAAGCTGTAAGCCCTGCTCGCAGCCGCGTTCGACGCCGCGACGACATTAGATAGGAGGTCTTCGTCTCCCCTGGGACCGAGACATTTTTCTCTCGTCCTCCCCGTCTCCTGTTGTTCGTTTGCAGTGGAACGCTGCGGATTGAACAACGTTAGTGTTGTTAGCGCCATAGAGGACACGCGAAAAATGAGGCATTGACGGGTGTGTCGTTGGGTCAGCCAGAGCAAGAGAGAAAGAGAGAAATAACACGTGTACGGCGAGTGAGCACCTCTGTGAGTACGTTCGCAACGCCAGCCGAGACGTGACCACTGCGCGCAGAGCGTCGTCAATCGGTGGACAACACAGGGGCCCAATCCTCGCCCGCCTTCGGTATTGACCCCATTCGTTTGACGCCACGCGGCCTGGCTGCTGGCGGGGTAATCATTCTCAACCATCCCACCCCGGGCGCCTTTGCAGCTAGCTACCCAACTGCTGCCATTGCCACTGCTCAATCGTCATCAATGCGCCCCCCGTTTTGCAACTTTCACCACTGCGGCGTTACCAGCCTTCAACTTGGCAACTGCCAGCCCAACGAGGCCAAATACAACGGGACCAGATTAGCATATACAGAGTCTACCGTTTAAATTAACGCCTATTTACAGAATCAGATTAGTACATACAGAGTCTACCGTTTAAATTAACGCCTCTTTACGGAATTAGATTAGTATATATACAGGGTCAACCGTCTAAAATGATCGCTTCTTTTTGAACCCGGATCTAAATGAAAACAGATATTTAGCTCGTTTTTTCGTATCTTGACACACGAACGAACTCCTGATGAACACTTGTGCTCACCAGACAAAGACGGCTTACTGTTTATGCTTTGAGAGATGAGAGGAACAAACTCATCGAGCATCGAGCAAGTCGTTTGGCTTTCGCGACCACAGAGACTATGAGTCTAATTTATGACATGACATAGGACTTGTGCCTGGGGTCCTCATGAAGAATCCTGCGTATAGTCGCCGTTGCCATGTAAAAATCACGCGTAAAACTGCTAATCGAATAATGCCGCCTCTTAGAAATTCGTTCGACAAGATAATACGTCTTTGGCACAGTATGTCGTAAATCGTTTCCCTTTAGTATATACCAACCAAGTAAATGTTTTGAGCAATTGTGTAGTCGGATGCAATCCGCTGAACTGTCCGTTAACTTAAACCAAATAAATTTGCAATCTGGGCGCGAATGGGTTTGCCCGGCGCTGAAGGAACAGACAAGAGCTGTTTGTCTGAGAAGGGCGCATTATCTTCTGACATTGTTGACACGTGTTAGTGTTCAACTGAACATAAATCCGCTTTCGTCTACTATCCATCAACCGGATGAGCGCATTCCTAGTACGATGAGGTTTCAAACCGAAAGACGCAACAGCCTCTGTACATGGCTCTTATAAGATATTTTTTCTATAATAATTATATATATATCGTTCATAGATTAATTATCTATATCGTTCTAATAATGATTATTCTAGTAATAATTTCTAATTATTCGAATAATAATTGTATATATAGTTCATAGAGTTTGGTGTAATAGAACTTAAAACAAAACAAACAAAAGTATATGTATATGTATACATATATATATACATATATATATATATATATATATATCTGTATATATATATATATATATATATATAGTATATAGTATATATATATTATATATATATATATATATGTGTGTCTAATGCCAGGTTATACATACAATCGCCTGAGTGATAAATCGCTAAGAACAAGTCGCTAGGGTGCGCCGTTGGATCGGGCGACGTCCCGCAGACGGTATGATGATCCCCAAGGGCGTGGAAGTGAGGACTGTCTCCTAACAAGCCATATACTGCACACGACATGGTGATATATATATATATATATATTATAATATGCGAGAAAGAGATATAGTCCTTCAGTGCATATACATGCATAAATACGCCTGCCTTTGTTGAGATTACCCTACATAATGCATATAGCTAAAGCTAAAAAAATGTCAAATAAGCACGCACCTACGCCTATCGGCTGTCTTTTGTTTAATGATAAGCTTGATTATAAAAAACACGTATGTCAGTGACAGTGCCGGGCACCGATCCAATAGATTCTAGAAATATGGTAATGAGGGAACTGTTCGAATCGGTAAAAACGCACTCCTTCGCACCGCTAAATGACTCCATGACCCTCGCGGATCTATCTAGGTCCGCCACGCCGAAGCAATTTATGACTGACTCCGTGCACCAATATATTGCTTGTACTGCGCTCTCCGTCCATACAGAGACGTCGGAAAGAATCGTCGGTACAGTGACACTACATATTCGACAAAACGATTACTTTTATGCATATATATTTAAGCTGTATTATTACAAATATAATAATATACCGGTCGTATAATTAATTTACAATTCATTTATTAAACTAATCATAAAGAGATTAGAGCTCTCGAGAAAGAGCATACTATATTACATTCCTCATAATTTTTGCATTTTTATGATATGACAGAGAGCCTGGTACCTGCGGGACAGCCTGGCTTTCGTACAAAAATGTCAAAAGTAGACACTGCAAAAAATTATTGATTTCAAGAACTACATTGGCTCTCTGTTTAAAGGCCTACGCAGAAACATCAAATAGCCAGTTATAAAAATCTGAATGAATATGCGTACCCTCTTTGTATGCACTTTATGTCTGGGTTGGCAAACTTGCTGAGAAAGCAAAGGCCTCATCTCATACAATTTACGCAGGTGATTTAGTAATGCTTGCAAAGTCAAGAAACTATTTGCATCACAAAATTGAAAACCCATTTGCAAATGAAAGCGGCATAGATATCACGGCCGCATCTGTCTATGCCAAACATGCTAAGTCGGCAATATTGTGAGTGCAGGCTTTGTAAAGCAGCAGATTCGTTCGGAATGCGGAATGCTAAAAGCGCAAAGTCGCAAAAGACTATAAGGCATGCTATGTATACAACCCAAATAGACATAACGCAACCTCAACATAGTGTCTAGTATCACATTACGGGCCACGAAATCAACAATTATCTCTTTAATTAAGTATATCCTACAAGAGCAATCTCTCACCTTGGTCGGACAGGGTGCGCACTTCTCTTCAGTAACCATGTCGGATCTTGCGATCTACCCAATGTAAGTCCTCTACAAACACGACATGCCTGAAGCACCAGACCTTAGCATAAGTACCCGCGGTCAGGCGATTGTGCAAACAGACTTGAATGCGGCCCCCACTGTGTCTACTAGCGAAGTATAAGCGAATCTAGCCCTTCCTTTGTTCCTCCTAGCCCAACCATGGGGAAACTTTGATGGCATCTTTAAGAATTACTCTGACGGCATGCTTTATTTAAATTACGTTTTTTATGAACTCGTCAAGATACAAAACCGCCGTGCTAAGTGTCCCTGGACATAAGTACGTGTGTCCGCCAACCGGCCGGAGCTGCTGTCAGACACTCCGTATCTTCTTTCTCCTCCCGGCAGTGGCGCACTACACGGTTTACGCGCTAGGTCCACTTAAATAGGACCTGCAAACGGTTGGCCAGCCCGACGCGGTGGACTCGCTGAAATTCATGAGAATGATTCGTCATGTATGTCTGTGTATGAGAGACGGGCTGAGCGAGCAAGAACAAACCACACGTTTCGACGTTTTGCAGGTGTTCTGCACTATCCCGGAAAGCGCTTCGAGCAGGGAGAGCCGTTATAGCTTTTCGAAGGAGCAAACGGCTGCGGAGAGCAGGATCGGCTGGCGGTAGCAGAAATTGTTGTGGTGTTGTGGTGGTAATTGTTGTAATAGCGTTGGTGGTACTCTCTCTCTCTCTCTTATCGCTCTACCAGTAGGAGCTTTCAGGCTTCTCCTACTCAGGCAGTCTGACGGCTTGTGACCGAGTGCAGGCAACTAACTGCTGGTTTGAGGAGATCCTCACTGCGGCTTAGGCATCCCTGCGACCTGAGAGAGTCCAGTTTGGTAACAGCCGTTTCTTCTGCTCAGCATTCCGTTTTCCCCATGCCTGGCTTGCCTGAATCCCTCGTTGGCAGGCAAGCAGGGTGAGCTATTCAAACGGAAGAACGGAATTCCAGCCTGTGGCGGGAGCTACTTAGGTCTCAGAACGAATAGGCTACTGGCTACTCACCTGAAGTCCGACGCACACGTGCGAGGCTTATGTAGACTTGGGGGTAGTGGTGGTGG
>QVRM01002588.1:0-64369 GCA_003439945.1 Dermanyssus gallinae | reverse complement strand
CAGAGACGAGAGTCCAAGGAGCGAACGAACAGTGCACGGAGATCAACGAGATCGACAACGGCAGAGAGAAAGCAAGCAAGAAAGGGAGGGAGAGAGAGAGCACGCGAAACAGAGAGGGCAGTACGAGAGACCAGGAGAGCCCGAGGAGATCTTCGAGAGCTGAAGCTCGCCACCCGGTCTCGTGTGGACAGCGGACGGTCGGGGGTGTCTAAGGGTAGACGCTGCAATCGCGACCAACGGCGATGGGAACTTTTAATGTGATTTTTCATATAGCTTCATCGCAGCAGCAGTTGTTGTAGTGGTGGTGGTAGTGGTGCTGGTGCTGGCGGTACTAACAGTCTTGCTAGTCGATCTAGCAGTAGCAGAAGCTGTAGGCAGTGACACAAGCAGAGCTAGCAAGCTGTTGAAATCAGCTACTCGTAGGCGCAGACGTGCTGCTCGGGCAGCCAGCAAGCAATCGACCAACGATCGGGGGTGGCGGTGAGGGCTGACAGTGTGGGGTATGGTGAGGGCTGGCAGTGGGGGTGATGGTGACGGTGACGGCGACGACGACGACACGACGAAGACGAACTACTCGACCATCTGTAGCCATCGCTATAATTCCTTCATAAGTTTGGGTCAATTTTGGCGCGCCCCAAAACGCTACCCCGCGACCCCAGCCGCCAAAACTCGTACTCCTGCTGCAGTGTTGGCGCTGCTGCTGCTGCTGCGACTACCATACTCTATATACAAAGGAAATCATCGGCTAAAAGTCAAGAGAAAATAGATTTCGATATATGGCCGGCTCGGTTGTCTGCCTGCGTGCCTGCAAACTAGCCTACGGGCGAGTCGGCCTTCGTTCCAGCCTGAGCGTGTGGCCTACTGGGTTGGCTATTGGCTGCGAGCAAAATTTTCCTCCTCCCACTCCCCCCCCCGGCCGCGTCCTAGCGGGAACTGAACTCGGCCGGCAACGCCGCATTTCAGTGTCGCCGCTCTCTCCTCTCGGACAACGAGAGATGGCTGTCAGCGTTAACTTTAACGGTTGCACCATAATGTGGTCTATATACATATGGTACATACTAGATATATAGATAGATAGGATAGAGATGATAATATAATTATATATAGATCATATATATATGATAGATAGAGTATTAGAGATATATATATGAGGCTATATAATATATATAGATGATATAGATAGGGTATGATATCTATATATATGTATATACCTATATATATATAAATATATATATATATCTATATAGTATATATATATGGTAATTTTAATTTATAAAATTTCTAGCTGACTTTATGAAGCAAGGTTTTTGTTTTGTATTGAAGATTGTCTATGTCTCAGTTCGCGTCGTGTTGAGCCTTACCAAGTGTCTCAGAAGTTTTCAATGCCCGTCAGCACTCATGCAGCCTAAGAAAAGAACGAATACACCGGAAGTAAGAGCGCAAGCCCCACATACAAACATATGGCAGTAGTTGTTTAGTTAAGGAAAATAATCAATTTGATTAATATATAATCAATTTGTTCCATTTGTTCTTATTCCGATAACGGCCTACTTTCGCTCTAGCACAGAGCGGGTGGAAATAGTTCAAATGTATACGCCACTGTGCGATTATCTTCATCCCCACTCATATATCTCTTCTCATTTTTCCATTCCGTTTCATTGTTTCGAGTTTATTAATCTTTGCTTCATAGTTTCACCATGCGTGATGAAACACACACGAAGTTTGGGTGGATGTTTGTGCAAGAGTGTATAACCTCGTATGTGTATATATATATATATATATATGCTGGAGTCAAAAATTGAAATTTGCGACACATTTCACCACTATCGGAGGCGAGCCCACGGACGCCGATATTCGATTAGGGTTTGTATATATATATAGTCACAAATCCATATATAGGTATTTTATTTTGAGACGTTTCATTTATCATTCAGCGGTCATTTAGACGACTGCTGGTTAATCAAGAAGTGAGTGCTAGCGAGTCCGTGGGATCGAGCTGCCTGGCTTGACGCGAAATTGAGTTCATCTGCTCACAAAAAACGGGGTTACGGAAGTCGATTAGTAATCGTGTCCATATGATCCGAACCCTTTTTGTCTGTACGAGCATGTGGCTTTGCTGATTCGCTTAGTTCTAGTCTCGTACGTTTATACTCTGGTACTCCTTTGAGCCGAAGTTAATGTTCTTATATATACGGGGTGTGCAGACATTTTTTTCAAAGGCAGTATAGAATTGTTGAACTCGTTAAAGCAAATATTTGTTTTCGACGAAATGAAACGTGATCTCTGAGAAGTTTTGTTTCGAAGTGAAGGTGAAACTACTAAAAGTTGTAACAGTGGTGTTGTTGCCTAACATAGAAGCAAAAAAGGTTCGACTAAAAGACAATCACCATAACCAAATCATAGGTTTGATACCAACATTTGATCACCATAAAATGTGCATTTGCTTGAATTAATTTTAAGCGGTATGAAATGTTGTAGTATTATGATTTTGAGGTAGTTTATATATATATATATATATATATATATATATCCGCCTCATCCTATCAATGTAGGCCGCCTGTGCATTAGGAAGTTAATTACCGGACAATTACATATAGACAAGTATGTTATTCTGACCTAATAGAATGAGATCTATGGACCGCGGCTTACTTGTGCCAAGGTGGCTTCTAGATAAAAACGTCGGTGACAAGTTCCATCTTAACTCGAACTATCGAGACCAAATTATTGTAATTCTGAGACCATTGGTCCTGTTATAGAGGCTACATTTCGCCTTTGTATGGCCAGGGATAAATGTTGGCATAGAGATATTCCCGCTCGCAGATTCTCTGTGGTCGATGTTATATATATATATTTTTTATGGAGGAGGGTTAAATTTTTTTTACGTACTATTGCTGCGAGTATAAAAGGAGAAGGTCTTAATTTCTATCTCAAGCAGTGTGGGACTCGACCCCAGCGGATGGATGTTAGCCCGCTGAGACCCATACCCACTAAACGCACCTCCCCCCTTAAGCTTCACTCTCTGATGGCCCAGGAGAAGTGGCGAGTGCTCCACTCAGATCATTTGACCGGGGTCACCTATGGGTTTTCCCAACGTCCGACGTGTCCTGTACTAAAACCTGCAAGCGCCGCATCATTCAGACTGGCGTAATCTTCTAGTACAGTAGGCGGACTTCTTCCTTTCTCTCTCAGTACCGCTGTAGCCGTAGCCACCCCTAGCTTCCACCCAGAAGTCGTGCCGCGTATGTATTCTACGAACTCCTTAAAGGTTCCTCTGGGGGATCTGGAATGTTTGCTCCGTCTCCCTCATTGATCCATTTGTTCCTGAGTTTTGCAATAGCTGTGGCTCTAGCCTGATCAAGTGCCTGGCACTTTAGAAGAGTGTGGGTCAGGTCATCCTCCGTTCCTACCTGGCAGTAAACACAGCTCGCTGAGGGAGCTTTTCTAATTCTAAAGAGGTATGTCTGAAAGTCCCAATGTCTTGTGAGCATCTGCGTGAAATTTAGTTCTCCACCCGGAGAGAGTCTATATATATATATATATATATATATATATATATAAACTCTTTATTACTCTATCTTGTTAAGAGTAACCGCCTTGTTGATAGGTAGTAGACATAAATGTTTTCAGCTGCATGAAGAGTTTTGCTAGTACTGATGGACGGTATTCCGACTACACCGACCATCAAAGCAGTTCATATTCGTGTATAGAGATGCCCCCGTGCAGCCTTATTTCTTTTGTAATTACTTAGTAGTGCGTACGACACACTCATCCACCTGCCTATTGTGAGTCATGAGCTCTATCATGGAGGACCTCGTCGCTGATGATTGTGGTGGTGGTGTAATGATGATGATGAAGATGATGATGATGGTGATTATTATTATTATTATTATTATTATTATTGCAAGGAGGAAGAACGTGTCGATTTGTAATACGTATGCGACGAGCTCTACGATCCGTCTCCCGTACGGCAGGCGGCGTTGCACTCAAAGCAGAGAGGTAGAACACTCTTCATTATGAAGTCTTGGGAAACGAGCAAACCATTCACGATGCCGTCTTCAAACTACTATTGAAGCATCGGGCATATAAGGACGGGAGGCCATGGTCATAACGCGGACAATCGGCCAGTTTATCGAGAAGTTAAGCGAGAATCCGAGAACAATCCACGGCGTTTCTGAGGCAGCGTATTGCCCTAGGCGTTCAGCGCGGCAACGCGAAAATGATTCGTGATACGGTTCCGAGAGGGGCAGGTCTGGAGGAACTGATGCATATACATATAAGGAATTCAGTCTGTGCGTTTTCCGGCTGGCTTTAATGACAAAATAAACAAAATATTATTAGTGTTGAATAAAATGATTACTATCATTATCAAATGATTTGTGTAGGAAACTTTTTAACTTGATTGACAGTCTACTGCCGCAAAGCATATGTCCGTGGGGATAAAACAATGTAGAGTGAAGATTGGTTATTGTGACGAAATTGATCATTTAGAATTAAATCGACGCTAACTTAAGAACGGACTCTGAATGTTTTTATTTCAAGTTAACTCATGTGTCAGGATCACACATCCGTAACTTAACCTGCCGCTTCCAAAATTCCGCGTAATCGTACTTAAAACAACCAAATTAATGTTTAATTTTAAGTATACCTTTTTGCTTTTGTAGCGTATTTTGTCAACAAGTGCAATCAATGTCTGTATCATCTTGAATTGATTATACTTAGAGTTACTTCGTCGATTTGCCGCACTGCGTTCATAACAGGTTCTTTCGGCTACTGCTAGCAAGCGTTGTAGTATGTAGTAGGTATTTCTTATGGGTCTGTGGGTCTACCTACTGTAACGAAGATGCACATTAAAGCTGACTGATAGCCATCAATACTATCAAACATATTTTCACTTAAATAATATTATAAGTTTATCATTTAAATCAGTTGCAGTCTCCCAGTTACGCGCATTCATTGCTCGCGTGGCAGGCCCGGTGGGACACGGTAGTCGGAAACCGACCCGGCGCCTCCACACGCGAAATCATTCCGGACATAGGAGAATGGATCAACAGACCAGGTGGCGGCACGACGTACTTTATGACGCAGTTCCTGACTGGCCACGGCGACTTCAAACAGTACCTGGCCAGGTTTAAGGATATTGCTGAAAGCTGTACACTGTGCCCCGCCTGCGACGTGGACTCCCCACTGCACACCCTGCTACTATGCAGTGCGCTGCAGGACGTCCGAGCGGAGCGGATGGCGCACACGGAATGAGAGGCTTCGTCAGGTATATCTGCGCGTCGGAGGAGCACTGGCACAAAGGAGCCCAGCTTGCGGAAGAGCTGCTGAAACGCAAGGACCACCTGGAGCGGGCAAGGATCGCCCGGCTGGCCGCCACGGCGGCCCAGCAAACCTGAGGACTAACCGCGGGATAAGACAAGGTTGGCGATAAGCGCCGACTGCTGGTCCCTGCAAGGGTGCTATTCGAAGTAATATTCAACTTTAGTACGGAATGGCATCCCCAAGATACTTACCGGTTGGGGGTTTAGTCAGTAAGAATCTGACACTACCGCGGCGAATACCCAACGTATCGCCCGGTGTCTTATGCAAGATTTACCTTCAATCTCAGGTTATAAAAAAAAAAAAAAGTTGCGCGCATTGCCGTTGTTGTTATTGCCATCACCATCTTTGCTGCTACGAATTACTCATTCAATAATAATTGAATTACTTAGTATTCATGTATTTAGTTAATTTTTTTTTTACATTTTCTTCAAATAATATTAATAATAATAATCTTTATTATTTATTATCATTCAGTTATTACAATTGTGGGGTATGAACGTTTATGCCACTTTCATCCTGCTCTAGCGGCTTTCTGTCAATTCATGGCGCCTATGATGGAAGCCACATTTCCTCTACAAACGGTCAAAGACATCATCTCTTGAAAAAAATGGCCTTGCGTCGATCGCCCGTAACGTCTCCTATTCGTTTTCCGATATCCTTCAGAATTTTCGCTGTACCTGAGCTGATGGGGCCGAGCGTCTCTAATGTAATGGGTACAAAGTGGTAGCTTCTAGATTGCGAGAGATACTTCCTTCGTTTTTCAGAATCCGCGCGCTCTAATCATAAATACGATAAGGCCGCCGTGCATGAAACCATTACATCCCATACAAGGCCTTTTCCATGTGACCACAGCGAGGTGGTGGCCCCGTCAGGCCGCAGCTCACTGCTGCCTTTAAGACCATTCGGCTCGGGTGTAGATGATATTCCTGCTCTTCAAAGAGCTCTTCTAACTATGGCGTTAAGTTCAGCGTGTCTTGTAATTCTGCCGTAACTTTTCAGACAACTTAACGGGTGTAAACCGTCAGAGTCAGTAGGTTGGCTGCATCGCAGAAATAATAATAATAATAATAATAATAATAATAATAATAATTGTTTGACATGTAATAAATAATAACAAAATGAAAAATAAATAAATAACGGGAATACTCAAAAACATAACAAAACGCATCCCTCATTACATATTCGGCGAAGCGAAAAGAATTGCAAATGAAAAAATAGATATTGTCGAAAATGGCCTCAGATGTGTTAGTCATTGGCCCGTACAGAATGTGTTGCACTGATTGGTGTTAGAACCTATTAGTCTGTTTTATTTGTGAAGAGTCGTGCCACTCAAGGATAGACGCTTTGTCGCTTTGTTGTACAGACAGGCCGTAGAAGATAACAACGTAACCACACACCGCTGCATGCTGTCTTTGTTTGTTTGTTTCTTTGTTTCTTTGTTTGTTTGTGCGTCTACACTCGGTATGCTACCGTCATCAGCTGACCGCCTTCGTCATGGTCTGACCCCTGTCTCCTCGGGACCAATGAGTGATGTGAACAACGACAAAATGAGAGACGACCGTACAGTGACGACGACGACGACGACGGCAACGAATGCATCTACAGAGGACCAAAGGACTGTTGGGGAAACCCTAGATATCTTCACATGTCCGGCCCTCGGTTCATTGAAGATATACCTCAGGTTAGGTTCCAAGCCCGTTGGGGACGAAGGATAATCTCGAATTAAAAACGACCTCCTTTAAAAAAAGACCTTCGCCCTCAGCCATACCAGCAGGCAGTCGTCAAATAGCTGGGCGCGTGTTATGCTGCCGTCCTCTCTGCGCGCGATCTTATGCGTCGTGGACACAGACGCTTCTCTCTGCCGGCCGCCTGCCTTCCTCTAAGAGGTAGGGATGGAAGTGAAGCAGCAGCTGTGTGGGGTCGGAGCTGAGGGTTGCGTTGGGGTGCGGGGAACTCACAAACCCTGTGTGCGGCGACGACGACGACGACGATGGCAGCGTCATCGTCGTCAACCTGCTCGGCGCGCCAGTACGGTTCGACCTCAATCTTTCATCACAACGCAGAGGTTCGTCGAGTCTGTCCAACACTATTGCTACTACTGTAGCAGCACAGCCGCGGCTGCCGTAGCAACGTAGAGCCGCACTTGGCAAGCATAAAACAGCGGCTGGCACAAATCTCCCGTCGCGACTACCTCCATGGATTTTGCATGTTCCATTTAGTATACTTATATTTGTATGCGTATATTGTGCTAATGAATCGATATGCATACGTACAGGATACGATTGAAGGATTTAGATCGTGTATTTCTAGAAACACACACACATATATATATATATATATATGCCATACAGGCATTTATGCTAATGCATATATTTGCTTATGCTCAGCCTGTGCTTATATACAATATATATATATATATATATATATATATATATATATATGAGTAAACTAAATGGAACATGCAAAATCTGTGGCGATAGCTGCGGCAAGACATTCCTGCCCCCCTGGTGTTTGCTTCTGCCGACTCAGCCGTGGGTACCAACCATAGTTGGCCAAACTAAATCGATGCGTCGTGATGAAAGAACGACGCTGGAGGGTGGTGTGTAGTTTGTGTACAAAATGCCTTTGTATGTGTATGTGCATATATATATTGACCGATAGAAAAAGCGACAGGTCTAACCCCAGCGCTGACGAGTACGACGAAACTCTGAATAATAATATTAATGATGATAGAAATAAAAATACAAAAACTATTATTTTCATAATCGTTGTCACTGGCGCGTCGTACCTTCAGGGGTGGTGGGGTGAGGAGGGGACGGCAAGGTGAGATGCGGGCGGGAGTACGTATTTACGTGTGTTCGTGTAGTGCGTACGGGAGTGAGAACACGTCAACGTGGACGTGTATGGCTGGCCAAATGCTGATTTAATGTCAGGTAGACCGGCGGCCGCGCCATACCTGGCAGGCGGCGCTTCGCCCAGCAACGTGCCGCCAGATGTTCGAGACGACGACGCCGACAACGACAGCAGAACACCGATAGCCAGCCGGCCAACGACCAATAAACCAGGTAACGGTATAGAATACAAAACAAAACAATTTGTTTATTATTACACGTGTTGTGTACAAAAATAGTACAGTTAAATCATATGCATATGTTTACATACACACATTTAGTCATATAAACTAATAGATATCTAAATGATAATTTTAGCTTTAGATAACTTTATTCTAAGTACTGTTTTACATAACACTACAGAATAAGTGTATCTTAAGCGTGAGCGTTGTCGAGCCCGACCGATGGTTTGGCTCCCTGTCCGGTTGCGCCTCGCAACCGGACGAGACACATAGGTGCACGTTGGGTTCGACCCCGACCATTGCACATTCGTATTTATGGGGGACTCCGCCTCGAGAAGCAATGCAACAAAAGCAGTCCCGTGGACGTTAAATGTTGGCTGAGGGTCAGCCCGACAAGAGTTCAAGTGAACGTTGTTTCTCACTAGGGAAGCAAGGCGCTCTTGCTCGAGGTGCTGCTGGGTTAGACATAGCGGTTTTTGTGTAACGTACTGCCTACGGCAACGTACGTATATATATATATATATATATATATATATATATATATATATAACAAGAACTGCTATAAGTAAAGCGTGTCCTGTACAGAAACACGAATATTTGACGGGCCAGTTTGCACAGTTTCCTTTGAATAACGCTCTCGTTTTAGTTCCTAGTCTTTGCTGATCATGGCCGGCTTTATTGGACTACACGACAGGCTGAGCCATTAAGGAACAATGTGAATCAGTTCAAACGCAGCCCATCGCGGACATAAGCGAGACCGGTACTGCGGTACAGGTACACAAAAATGTAACTAAACGCTGAAAAATCAAGCACGTTTTGTGGGTCGAGTATATACGGCTCTTCATTAGCTTGCGTATCGAAAATAACTGTAGAAATTAGTCGCTTGATCACATGAAAAATTTAGTTTTTTTTGCGTTAAGAGAATGTAAATGCCACGCTTCTTATTGTCGATTTTTTTCAAACGTTCTGCGTGACTATCGTTGCCGAGATGTAAACCGCGCGGTAATACATTGTAGGAGGTGAGGGGCAGTAGTGATAAATTGACGGCTGTGACCCTTCTACGCATTGGGCCGGGATCTTACCCCCAGGCGATAACCCCGTCCTTTCTCCGCGACTGTTTAGGGCAATGCGTAAACATATCTTTGTCGGCGCGGAAAACGTTAGGGCACGACTACTTTTAGAGCGTTAGGCCCTTGCTCTACCGACTTATATCGGCAGTCAATCCGTGCATATACTTATCTTCTTTATGGAACACGAAGTACAAGGACGCGTTGCGGCTGAGAGACATTTCCACCCAGGCGCCGACCACTCCGTCTACGCTGAAGACCTTGTTCTCGTCTTTGAGGTCGGGACCTTGGCCTGAAAACCAGAGTGCAGACCAGACACAAGCCGACATGTTGGAATGAATGTGAGCAGCGAACCTAGCCTTGATGTCGGGTTTAACGGGCCAGTGTTTCCACGGTTACTATGTCTTAGTGAACGGTCAGCGCAGGCGCGGCGGTACTTCTCGCACCATTTACTAAAAAGTGAAAGCGTCACCGCACTCTCACCCGACATCAAAAAAGTGTGGGACAGTATGACAGAGGGTGCTCCAGGCGGCGCCGGTCTTCGCGCATTAGTATCTAACATCAGTAAAGTGAATAAGCTAGCTTTAAGAGGAATTCACCTTTAGCACCACCTAGATATTTGTTTGTACCCCCCCTATCAGCTCTGAGTTTCTGCAGAATCAGAATATCTGCTCATAGTTGGAGTAAACGCCACAGCACCGCGTGTGTCTTATGACGAAGAATCACTTAGTGACCGACATCTCCTCGAATTCTACATGACGACCAGCTTGAGGTTACCACACTCAACGCTGCGACCGCCTACAAGACGCCAGAGAGCTGTCGAGTTCCGAGAACTCCTTAGGGCCTACATAGGACCGGACGGTCCGCCATCTACGACGACAGGCCTCTAGATGTTTTTGGAAACCGCGTGTAGGGCCCCTTCAGGGCGTAGCACAGATCCCAGGAGTCGCGCTATGCCAAAGCACTGGTGGACGGCGGAGCTCGGATTTCTAAAGATAAGGTGCATCCGGGAGCGACGCCTCTTTACCCGTGCCCGACGGCGCGCGTCCGAGGGGGAAATACAACACGGCGCCGAATATAAGAAGCTGCGGGTTCTCCTACGCAGGGAGATTTCCAGAAGCAAGCAACGCTCCTAGAGAGCCTTTTCTGAAGAACTGGAGGTCTCGTACCTAATGGCGCAACTACTGACTTTGCCTTGCCACTGAGAAGAAGATACGAACTACATGAATTCCAGCCTTGTTCAACGTTTAACCCAAACGGGGTACAAGATGTCCGGCATCTAGAAGTCCCAACCCCAATACCCGCTGAAATATTGTTTAGGTTATTCTAAACGACCTTTGAAGGTAAAAACGAATTCGAACCTTGTACCGCATATATTTTAGATAAAGGCGTTAGCACAAATATGTATGTGTTCAGACATTAAGAACCTAAACAGTTAAGTATGATAATATAAGTATAATAATAACCTCCTGGCAGAGGACGAACGTATGTGTGTGTGTGCTTTAATAATTATAACGACAACAATGGTTGCGTACTAAAGGGCGTGTTGCGTCTTTTTAAAAAGCGGGTGACTAGTAAATAAAGTAAATCTTGTTTTTAACAATGGGGGTTGGATGGTAATGCACCATTTATTTTTATTGAGATATCTGTGCTCCCCGTTTTTTTTCGATCATGGTCGATTTTTAGTCCACTCTGGTATTTACCTTGTCTTAATTGGGAACCATGGAAACCAATTTAAGAGTAGCCGGTATGAATCTCGAACCCAGGCCCCCGGAATGAAAGGCAAAGTCCTTTGCCACTAAGCCATCTTGCTCGGTAAATCACGGCGTAAGTTGAAAATGTCAGCTCCAAAGCCGCCCTCCCGTAAACGACGGCGACCTGCAACTAGAAGCCTCGTCGATAATAGCAATGTAACAGTAATAGCCCCGCCGCCAGGTTGTCCTGTCTGTTGTCCTTACCAATGCCTGTGTGCGTGTATTATCCTTACTCGTCGCACTTCAGGAACCAACTGTTTTCATCAGATCTTGAAACCGTTCCTATTTCATCGAACTCAACGCCTTTTATTCTCTTGTTGCTATTTTTCAACGTAACAGTTCTGACCGATTCTCCGCCACAGAGTGGGAGAAAAATGGCCGAAATGTCACCTTACGCTAAGCATCCCGGGAGCACACAGCAGTGTAAAGCCCGAAGGAAGGCCGCACACTCAAACGCTGAGAAGAAAATCCAAGAGGACGTGTCTAAGGATATACAGAAAAAAGGCAGTCGTAAAAATTAGAGGCACTGGGTTGCTTGCAAATTAAAGGAAGGAATTCTTTGAAAACAAAATAGAATGTAGTGGTTTGCATTGCCAATGCAGTACCTTCGCCTGGTATTTATACATGCCACCCTTACCTACGTAATGAGTGGCTACATGTATATATATATATATATATATATATATACATATATATATATATATATATATATACATATATATATAT
This sequence comes from Dermanyssus gallinae, assembly GCA_003439945.1. NCBI lineage: Eukaryota > Metazoa > Arthropoda > Arachnida > Mesostigmata > Dermanyssidae > Dermanyssus > Dermanyssus gallinae. Next base: position 52,427 of record QVRM01002588.1, on the reverse strand, counting down.
ATATATATATATATATATATATATATACATATATATATATATACATATACATATACATATATATATATATATATACATATACATATATATATATATATATATATATATATGTAGTACGCGCTTTAGTTTGCTAGAACAGCAGCAAACCACTATTTTTAATTAGCTTACAAACTATTAGGTAGGAATAGCGGCTAAAGGCGCTATCAAGCGAAATGATCTGTGGTAAGTAGCGAACAAAATCAGGGGGCCCGAGTAAAAATTAATTGAAAGTGTATGAAATATAAACAAAAAGTAACGAGATCTGCAAAGCACTGCGCTATATAATAATAATAATAATAATAATAATATATATATATATATAAGCTAGATCTACATACATAACACCCACGTCTCTAATATTGATTCTCCCAATTTCCTAGCTCACCGCGCTGAAACGTGAAATAGACGATTCAGACTCCCTAATGCCGTATGCCTGGACTACGTAGACGACGGTAAGACTGGCCTGGACATGCGTGGCCGTCGGCCGGGTGAAGGGCACCGCTGCCACTCTCGAGTTAACCGTCCCGGTTGTACTACAGCACTGCCGCCACCACAAAGATTGCTGACCGGTTACCGTATTTCGGGTGGCGATGCTGCAGAGGGGCGCCAGTCGCCACCCCCACACCCCCGTCCCAGGGTAACGTTAGACAACTTGCAATGGGCTGGCCGCCTTCCTTCCGCCTGTTGTATGTACGTCCAAGGCTTCATCCTCCCTTAATCAAAGTAGGATTGAATTGTCCAATTTTGCTTCTGCCTTTACGTTATCCTGAGCCCCGGTGGTTGGCGGCGGCGGTGGTGGTGGCAGACGAACAACTTGATCAAGCCATGAGCGGCCCAACCAAGCGACCCATACAGTCAGCCGCCGGGGCGGGTGGCAGCTGTGGGGTTCGGGAGGGGGCGCGGTCGAGAGGCGTAGGCCCTTGGGCGTAGACAGTGGCCTAGAGGTAGTGTCCGTAGAAGCGCAGTAAGCGCCCGCTGACGCTGAAAGCGACAGCAACAACAACAGCGGCCCTGGCCCATCGGCTTACTCAGCGTTGGTCGAGAAATACAAAAGCGCACACCAGAGGGGTCGCGTTAGCGTGTTCTCGACATGGCTAGAAGGAGACGACGACGACGGCGCCGGCCACCCAGTTTCTGTGGGTGGCCACGAAAACACATGGGTAATACGAAAAATAGAAGGGGGGGTCGAGCCCGAAGGGTGGGAGACAACGAGGGGCGAAGGGCGACGTATGGGGGCAAAGGTGGAAGAAATAAAGAAGGCAGTTGCTCGAGAGAGAGAGAGAGAGAGAGGCAGAGAAAGTTGCCAACGAGAATACAAGACACAAGCATGACGTGAGGTAGACTAAGACGGGAGCAAGAAAGGGAAGCTCGTTTCCCCCTTCTCTAGGGCGCACAGAGGTACTAGAGAAGGGCAACAACGAGGATGGCCTAGGGGGGTCGGGAGGAGAAGAAACGAGGTGGAGAAAAAGGTAAATCGTAGAAATGCCACTGACGTGAGTGATAACGTGAGCGAGAGAGAGAGAGAGAGATAGCTGAAAAGAGGGGGGGAGAAAGAAAGAAATAAAGAGAGAGAGAGAGCTACAATCGTCGCGCATCGCGCACCGCACACCTGAGCCCCATCTGAACGGTGTGCGTCCATCCTTCCGTATACTGTCTGGCTATAACTGTCTGTCTGCCTGGCTGCAAAACCCCGTTAGATAGCCAGCCGGCGGGCCGGGAAAAGCCGGGCCTGTCGAAGGCGTAGTAGACCATTGGAGACGGTACGCTATGGTATCTTCAGAGCGCCGCGTCCGTTGCCGCCGAGAGATGACGGCCGACGAGAAAAAGGTATTCTCTACGATGAATTAATTCTACCGGGTATCGTGTCGGTAATCGCACGACGGTCGGATCGCCAAAGCCAACCCAGCTGATACTAAAAGTAAAGGCTAGTAGATATCTAATCGATGAAAGTTACACGATGGCTCGACTCTAGCTGCCGACCGCACAGCCCTCTGCGATACTTTGTTTTCGTTGCAGCGCCGTACAAGGGTATATGACACTTAGGCGAGTTATGTTTTTTCTTCTTCTAAATATGCGGCTATGTGACACTTTGGAAAACTGTGCCGACGGTTATTAACCCACAAATTTTGGTATTTGCCATCAACTTTGTTTAGGCCCGACAAGAAGCGTGTTTTGCTTTATCGTTGTTTGCACGTATATATTCTTATAATCATGAATGGCCGCGAGATGGCATCACTAACTTGGTATATATATATATATATATATATATATATATATTTACACTAAAGCATTTGTATATATATATATATATATATATATGTGTGTTATCCATCAGGTCACTCAAAATAACAGATTGGGTCTGAATGAAGTTGCTTCCACCTTAGTCCTTCATAGTTCGTGCAAACAACTTAGTGTAGTTAGTGGTGTGAGAAATTATGCTACCTCCGCGTTTGTACTGTGATTGAATCATTGCTGCCAACTTAGACAACGGTTTACGGCTGGATGAGATATAATAATAATAATAATAATAATAATAATAATAATAATTGAGACAGATGATGTCTTTGGCCGTGTGTAGAGGGAACGTGGCTTCCATTATAGGCGCCATGAACTGACAGAAAGCGAACAGAGCAGGACAAACATGATTTAAACGTTCATACCTCACAATTGTATTAACTAAATAATGATAAATAATAAATAATAATAATAATAATAATAATAATAATAATAATAATAAAAATAATAATAATAATAATAATAATAATAATAATAATTATTATTATTATTATTATTATCTTTATTACATGTTAAACGATGTTACAGTTGAGAGGTCTGAACGTATTATTGCAAAGTTTTTTAAATAATTAGTTCACTCCATGGCGCCTAAATAGATGCCGCGTTTCCTCTGCAAACGGCCAAGGACAATGCTTGCCTCAAGAATTGACCCTCTCTTCGGTCGTTCGTAACTTCCTGAATTCGCTTACTCAAATCTTTGAGAAATGCTTCGGTTCCCTTGCTGATTGGTCCTAGTGTCGTGGCGATAGGCACAAAAATATATCTTGTTTCCAGTCCAGCATATTTAAACCGTTTTCTGGCGTCTGCGTGCTTTGCTACCCACCCCGGCTCAACAGAGCTGTGGTGTAAATAGGAAGCCGCGGTTGTTATTATTATTTATCATTATTATGTGTTAGGACAATACAATTGTGAGGTGTGAATGAGTATCCTCGTTATTTCATGGTTACCATCTAGCTATTCTCAGCCCATCGCACCTAATATCGACGCGGCATTTCCTCTGCAAACTGCCAGTGAAAGCAGCTGCCTCAGAAATTCGTCTTCGCGTATAGCCCCGGTGTTTGCTCGTATTCGATCGCCTAGGTCTTTTATAAATTTCCTTGTACTTCTGCTGACCGGGCGCAATGTTTCGATTGCAACTCTCTAATTCTGTGTATTTACGCCACTTTTCTTTTTCTGCATGTTCGGCAACCCATCCCGCCTCCGTCGCGGTGGTCGATGATAAGATGGTGCAGCCGTGCAGGATACTGTCGCATCCTAAACTAGGCATTTGCCTTTTTCCCACGGCGGGATGGTCACACCGTCGGGCCTTTTATCGTCTTGAAGTCTTAGTCTGGGTTCCAGCATGCTAGGTATTCCCGCTCTCCGGAGAGCTCTTTGAATGATTGCGTTTATTTCGGTGTGCCTAGGGGCCCGACCTTGGCTCGTGATGCAGCTCAATGGGTAGAGGCCATCCTTCTCCACTGGTTTTCCACAGGCCTTACAAATGTGTGGTTTGCATATTTGCCCGCCGATTCTTAGAGCCGACACCATGCGGAATGAGATGTTGTCCAGCATGGTGCCGAGCTGCGGTGACGGAAGAGCCCTGAGAAATCCGCCACTGAAGGTGTCTCGTGCGGCCAAGAAGACTGCTTTCTCTGTGGGAGACTCAAGGCTTTCGATGATCTCACGGGCTATGACTTTGCATCTGTATTTGTCGAGCACTCTCTGCGTTGTATGTTTTTTCCAAGGGCCTGGATCCAATCTCAGTTTGGCCAGTGACTCTGCCTTCTGCTTAGCTATGTACGACCGGTGGTGAGCACTCGGGCCAACTAGCGTCTCAGCCAGCTGGCCGAATTCTAATAATGACGCTGCGTAACATATGGGGGCCAATTCGGTTGCTGATCGAATACCCAGTCCACCTTCTCTTATGGGGAGACTTGCTCTTCGCCACGTACTGTCCGTGAAGTCAATGTTGAGAACTTCGCTCAATATGTTCCTCGTAGAGTCGTCATACGATTGCAGGGCGTCGGGACATTGGCTTGTCGGTGAAGTGCGTAGTGTGTAGTTGAATTTAGGGAACCTAAACTATATCTCCAAAGGCATTGTGCCGCTTGTGAGTGCATAGCCAACAGACGAGGTCGCGTCTGTAGCAACGGGCGGCGTTTATCTCTTAAGGTCTCGAAAATACTTTGTGAACTAAGTGGAGCCCCAAGAACCTCTAACTCGACCGGGTTAACTCGCCTGCAGCCTGGTAAAACGGCAGCAATTGTTTTGAATGCCTCGTCTCGTTTTTTAGTGTCCGCCCCAAATGTTATTACTTCGCATTTCGGAAGATTGAGAACTGTCCCCCCTTTATTCACAAACTGCAAAACCTTGAGTAAGTCAGCGGCCACCACTTCTGCCGGCCCTCCTAATGTACCATCATCCAGGTACCAGATGTTTAGCGGGCTTCTCATTACTGCCACTAAACTGGAGATTCCTAGGCTAAACAGGGCGGGGATCTCCTTGTTGCACTCCATTTGTCGATTTAAGTGGTTCTTTGTCACACCAGGATAGACATGATGGATCTCTGTAGCTTTGCCACACTAGCGGCAGGAGTTCTGGTACTTGAGGTCTTACTTCTTCTAATATTAAGTCGCGTCGTATTGTGTTAAAAGCGTTGCTAAAGTCTAGCTAGACTAGAACCCGCACAGGACCGTCTGTTTCGATATATGCTCGGACAGCGTGGACGGCTGCTTCCGCGCCTCCTTTTATTGAGACCCCTACTTGCCTCGGTCCTAAAGCTTTTATTATAGAAGTTTTACTGATAGCGATAGACACTTTTGCCACAAGCCTTCGAATCGTGAGGCCACATGCTATGGGTCTGATTGAGCCGTCCTTCTTTTTTAGGGCCGTAAGGTTTGCCCCGTAAAAGATTGCCAGGCATAGAGAAGGCAGGCTGCCGTTTAGTGCCGAGGCTACCACGGAGCAGACTTCTTCTAGAAGTCTCCCGAATGAGGGTACTGAGTTGTCTAGCATGTCCCGGAGATGTCGGGGGCGCAGCCCATCTAATCCAGATCCAGATGCTACGGCGAAAGATCGGACGGCGTCAGAAACCAATTTAGGATGTATAGTGTGTCTTCCTGTTGTTATTGGCGTCTGGAGGAATCCTAAGTTTTCGCTTGCATCTGATAATGGAAGGGGGTGCTTTCTTCTTAATTCTTGCTCAGTGTGATAGTTGAATGGTGCAAAAGAGTCGGTCGAAAGCAAGATCCGTGCGGCGGAACGCACATCGCCTTCAGCCAATTTGCGCTCTGCCATCTTTCCCCTATCGTGATCTGTATCGAGTAGTGTATCGTACTGTTTACTATTACGGTTACACTCGTCTAGGAGACTTGCAAGTGTTTTCCATCGCGATTCAGTAACGTTATTTCTGATTATTTGGCATAATGTTCGGTCATTGTTCCTCCGTGCTGGGATGCGTAGCATGAGTATTGGCAATATTAGAAGCTTCTCCCCTATAATAATAACAAAAAAAAACATTATTTAGTGTTGACTGATTATGAACGGCCTGTTAACAGAAATTGTCTTCGCTCTGTTGATTACCTATATAGTATGTGTGTTGCTACCCAAGTTAATTAGAATCTTCGGTGTAGTTATATCTCGAAGATATGTTTATTCAACATTTATGAAGCGCGGTATTAATTTCGAGGTTGCTTTTGGCGTAAATAAAAATCACGCTCTAGCCTGCCGTCTTCCTTCTACATGGGGATTCGTTATCTGTAGTCATACTTTTCCGGCTCTTTTTGTGCGTGTTAGGTAACTAGGTGGCTAGGTCAACCTGTGAGGTGTGCTATTATTGGTGTAGGTTCATCGATAGATGGCTCATAATTTACTTACAAATTGTTAATTGACTTATCAGATTTAACAGAACGCCTTTGGTGATGCGCTTCAAAGAAACAGTTAGAATTGGGCTAGCTGTATGAAATGTCATGTATACCGCCTTTGAGGTGTTTATATGTTGTAAGTTATGTGTGCGTTTAATTGTTTTGTGTTTCTGGCTTACCCCTCTCCCTCCCAGTTACTTAAACATTGTAAAATGCAATATCGTTGATTAAGCACATCTGAAACTTGTAAAAAACTGGAAACTTGGGCCAGAAATTTAACTCTACCTACTATCCGTCACATTCAGCGTTTGCCGGATGCTTTATTCCTCCAGCCTACTCATGTTAAGAGCAGCTCAAAACAAGGCCAATGGCCTTGTTTTTTAGGCGATTTTTCGCAGCATAGCTCTCTCACCGCAGAGTTCTGGGACAACTCAAGCTCAATCTCAGGTGGCTCAACCGTTGGCGACCGCCTGCCTCTCAACCAGAGGCAGAGAAGTTAGCATGGGCGTTCGCGCAACACAGGCGTTTCTGCAGTTGAGATGAGGTAGTAAATGGACGATTCCAATCTAGCCAGACGTTATCAATGCTAGCAACAGCGTACACAAAAGCTACTACCTATTAGGGTCAGTCGGGAGGTTCAGATTTTATGGGTACACAGAACCAGAAAAAAATCCTCATCGATTTCTAGAGGTTATAGTTACTATTTGGACGGGCTCGCAGCAAGGAGAGATGCTTTCGGCTCCCCTTGCTTGTCTGCTTGTCCGTAAAGGAGTTTCTATGCACGAACGATTGCAGAAAAAACAGCGGAGACAAGCGGCGCGCAATCTTGACAGGCAGACAACTGCAACGTTTGACGTTTCGCAGCAATTTTATCTGCCGAGAGCGACCATATTAGGTCTCTCTCGGAGGGGTATGGGAGCAGGGAACTTGGGTACTAACAACTGTTGTAGACCCGACCACATCTAGCGGATTGTTATTTAATCATATATTCCATCATGCATACGGGGGACTCTGGAAACTTGAAGAGAATGTAGTTGTGCTTTAGATGCACATTAACGCCTAGGTCACGCAATGCCGCGAAAGCAGCGATGTTACATGCGAGGATGCGAGCAAGTAGGCTACGAATATCGTGGCCAACTTCATTTTTCTGTACTCGAAACAATACTCTTGCATCGTTGACAAAAGCAACGGTAAAGCTCTCTGTTTACGCAAATTTTCCCAGTTTATAAACGGTCGAACAAAGTGGCAACGTTATTGCGTCACACGGAGAAAAACGGACCGAAAACGGAAGTCTAAGAGTGCCAGTCGTAAGGTTCTCGACTTCGACAATGCTTCTCTAATTCTGACTTCAGAACACTTGTCCCCATGAAGCCGTGAAACAGATCGTTTTGTCATGCAGACTAAGTTGACCACAAATTTCGAGAGTTGAACAATGTCATGACCTGTAGAATCAACTGCTGTGGCCCACCCTGAGGCACTCTACAAACGCATTACCGCCATCCGCAATGTCGCGGATAAACTCAGCTGTATATCGCAAAGCGCAAGTATCGTGGAACGTGCTGACGCAAAGCTTATGCTCTGCCTTCGCGATTATTTAAGCAAATTCCTCTATTAGAAGTTAATATGTCTCGATACTTGCTTCATGACACAACCTGCCAAATCACGTTAAGAATAAGCTGGTCACTGTAAATGTCCGTTAGGTAATTTTTTTGTCGAGCCCGGTGGCGTGATGGATTAAGCCTGCACCTTGCAACCGGAGGAGACACATAGGTGCGCGGGTTCGAGCCCCACCGTTGCACATTTGTAATTATGGGGGTCCGTCTATGAAGCAATGCGAAAAACAGTTCCGTGGACTTTAAATCTTGGCTGAGGGTCAGCCCGAAAACTTTACTAGGTAATTTCTTTGCGTCAATCATCGTAAATATTTGTGGGAGCTAATCACAAACTTTGCGCATATTTTCCAGCTGCCATCTTGGTCGTCGGCGGAAAAGGCCGGACCTACTAGAGCTGGGATAGAACCGCGGATTAACAGAGATACTTTACCACCCATTCTACAAGTCCGAAACAAGCTAAACACATACAAGATAATATGTTTGTGTACCGGTGATGTGTCAATTTTTAGCGTGGCAAGTCTAAACGACGACTTAGACACGCATATAACAGCAGGCCCTAATTGTGTTTGTGCTTGTTAAACAATTATAATAATCTTATATATATATATATATATATATATATATATATATATATATATATATATATATATATATATATATATATATATATATATATATAACGATAATCCTTTAATATTGTTGACATGCCATCCCCGAATAGGGATTGTTGTGTGTCCGTCCTGTACATGCTCATAGTTATTATACTTTTTTTTGTATGGGGTAGATGGTAATGCAGCATCTCTTTTACTTAGAGATCCCCCGAAGCTAAACTACGTAAGAATAGCTCATGGATGACAATCCAAGCGGGAGACGTCATGAGCCATCACTCATACGAAGCGGGAGCCTCTAAGTTAGACACGCACGGTGTCTCCATGCACGTCCGGGCCCACAGGCTTGACACGAACAACTTGTATCCCCTTTGAGAATGGAAAAATGCTGGTCTAGGGCGCAATCTGATTCCCCTTGGCCGCATCATCGCGTTGTTAAGGCGAGACCAGTCAAAACGAAGTGAGTCTGTGAAATGTCTGGACCTCGCCACCGGCAACAAAGAGCAGCTGAACGGACTGCACTACAGGCAGATAAATTCTTCGATATATTTGTTTTATTAACACCCAAACTGGGTAAATGTGTTTATGTTACATCAAAATGTTTCGAGACGCCAACAATCTAGCGTTTTGCTAGTTCTGCTAAAGACCTAACCGCCGGGCATACCGCGGCGTGGTATCGATCACATTTGCTCCAGCATTGTTTGCATTGACATTCATCCTGTGGTTGATGAAAACCCTCCAAGTTGCACAGAACGTGATGAAATCCGTGAGCTGCAAAGGCCGTCGTTAGATGTCGATCTATTACACCGCTACCCCGCCATCCAGTGCTCGTCATTGCTGCTGTTCCATAAATACCTATGTCCACTTCACTAATTTTGGTTTCCCAGTTTCGCATATAAACTTCAAAGGCGCACGTTTTCTTCAGATTAAATCGTTTTTGTAGTTCTTCCGTCAGTAGCGGGCCACCCTCCAAGACGTGAACAATTCTATTCCTGCAAGTATTCGAAAGCGCAAAAACCCTCTTTAAAAAGAAAAACCTCACCCCATCAATTAAACGCAATTCGCCTACTCCCAACTTATCCCATATTAGTGGAATGCCGTATGTGGCTATGGGTGCTATCTGTATCCCGAAAAGAGCAATTGCTGCATGAACTGAAAGCATATGTGGCCATTTAATTGCCACAGCTGCGATGGTGGCCTTCCTGACCCTCTCCTGGATGTGTAATCGAAACTGCTACCGCTTGTTGACAAGGTTATGCCTAGGTATGTAAATTTGTTTACAAATTTAATTTCGGTTTCCCTGACTTGGATCACGTCACCCCTGGCCATACGGCCGCCCCTTCGGAATGTCATAGCTACTGTCTTTCCCCAGTTAACCTTCAAGCCCTTCTCATCCATGAATGTAACTAGTCGATTCACGGCTTGTTTCACCCTGAAAAGACTGCCACCAAAGATGACCACATCATCAGCGTACAGTAAGATTCTGGCCCACTCTTGGGTCCAGCCCGCCCTTATCCACTCTGGTAGTCCACCCAAAAGTACGGAAAACAGCAATGGGCTCAGTCCATCGCCTTGTGCGACGCCTGTGGTTTGGGCCACTTCTCCCGCAATACCGACCCCGTTATCAATCTGCACCGTGTTCTGCTTTAACATATTAATAAGTAACCTCAGAACTGCTGCCGGCACTCCCGATTTTGCCAGCTCTTCAACTATTTTATCCCTTGGCACTATGTCCAACGCTGCCTTTAAATCTACAAACACCGCATATATACAACTTCTTGGCCTAGACAGCGTTTCCCAGATTGCTCCTAGCAGCTCCCGAATTGCTGAGTAAGTTGATTTTCCTTTCCTAAATCCATGCTGCTCCTCCGGTATTACCCCCCGCTCCTCCAAGAATGACCCCAGTCTTCTAGCTATTATTCCCGTGAATATTTTATACGGACAGCTTTTTATTGCTACTCCCCTCCAAGCTTCTGGTTCAGTTTCTACTCCCTTTCCTTTTGGAATGACTATTAAAGTCGCTTTCCTCCAGGCCTCTGGAATTTCCCCCTTGTTTAAACATTCATTGAATAAGGCTTGCCAGCAAGGTGCGAGAATTAGGGTATCTTTCATGTGTTCATTTCTTATCAAGTCTTTCCCGTGCGCTTTGCCCCGTGGTGCTCTGTCTATTGCTTCTATCACTTCCCTAATTGAGATTTCCCTCCCTATCCAAACCCTCGCTTCTTCCGTTGTCTGATCCCACGGGCCTTCGTATTCTAGCGGCGCTTTTGGGGTTGTGTCCGCCCCGGCCAATATTCGCCTAAAATGTTCGACTAACCTACCCGTCTCTACGGAACACTGTCTTCTCCCCTTTCGTTTCAGCCATGTATGTGGACGTTCGTCAGCCTCCCTTATTGCTACCCACTCTATTTTTTCCCAGTGCTTTTTCTTCTCCTCCTTATACGCTTTCTTAACCAGCCGTTTAACCAGCCATGCCAACGGCCTCATTAACGGAACGGTCTTTACATATTCTCGCGTCAGCTTACTAGCTTGTTTGGCTGCCCTGCACCTTTCATTAAACCAGGGTCTTCCGCTTCTCTCCTATGGCGGCAGCATCGCAGACCTCAATAAGCCTACTAGACTGCGTTCATAGGAATCTACCTGGATTACCCCTGGCACCGGAAGTACCCCGCTAAGACCTTGTAAAAGGACGTTGCCGCTAAGCTTTCTCCCTGATTCTTCCCTCTTCCCTCGTTCTTGAACACTGCTTCTAATTTTTACCCGGATACCCATAGGTATATGTTTTCTGAGTCCCGCACCTTCCTGTAAAGGATTGTCGTCCCCTGTAAATTGTACGTCCTTTCTGTCTATATGGGTTGCAAATATATCAATAACTGATGTCCCGGAGTGGCATTCATATGTGCACACATTTGCCCTGTTAACTACCCAACAGCCGATCTCCTCCAGTACGTCCTCCCCGTCCAGCAAAGCCACCGTTCGTTCCGAGTCAATCCTGTCTAATCTCGCGTTAAAATCCCCTCCTATGATCATCGGAGCCTTCCGCGGTAGCGCTTCTATCCCCAGCAAGAGGCGCTTGACCATCGTCTCTGTGGACTCCGTCCCCGCCGGTTGTACATAGGTAGCCACTAGTTCTAATTTAGGTGACATGACTGCGATTAAATTTTCTGCTACTATCCCCACGCTCATTTCTCCCACCGTCGGTCTAACGAAAATCGATACCCCCCCGCTCGGCCTACCCGGACCCTTTTTACACGATGCCAGCGCATGGTATCCATAGAATCCCCGAATATCAAACTGCTCTCGTGCCCAGGTCTCCGTCAGAATTAGAACGTCTACCCCTTTGTACGCATCGTCCCCGAGCAAATCTAACACCCCCCTTCCCTCGCAATTCCACATCACTATCTGAATACCTGCATTCACTACGTCTCCGAACTTATTATTATCTTGATGTATCTGCTGGTTCTCGCTCGCGTGCGGCCTGCTCACTGTTGTCTTCAGAAGTCAGGTCGATTTGGGACGTGATGAAGATGACATTACATAATCTGCGCTTCTGTTCGCCCGTGTAGGTTGGGTGCTATCAGCGTTATTGGTCGTGGATTGTTGCATAGGGGGGTGAGCTAACGGGGCGCCCATCAGTCCTCCCAGAATGCTCGGAATAGCTTCCTGAATGGCCCTTGCCACCGTCTGCACGATGATATCCGTTAACCTCGGCATAATCGTCGCAATCACCTGCTGCACTCTATCCTCCACTCTCGGTAGCGGCACTTGCTGGTCACTCAGTTTATGTCCGGTATCTGTAAATTCTTCGATATAACGTGAGGTTTCTCAACGGCGGCGACGGCGGCCTTGGACACCTGAGTAAGCGTATCTCCTCCACTGGCTTTCAGAAGCTCTACGACTACCATTCTATACCCGCACACGTGTATGACTGTATTTTATCTGTATGTATGAACTGTAGTTTATAATGCTAATACATGGCTGAGACGACTCGCAGCGCAGCGTACGAAAAATCGTTTTAGTTATTCTTTCAATTTCAGACCCAAGTCCACAGCTCCTATAATTCTAGCAGAAGAGGTGCTTGTCGCGCCGAATTGAACCCGCGACTCCGGATGCCAGGGTCGTCTTCCACGCAATCCGCCGAGTCGTTAACACGACTTTTCTACGTTTTCGCAAGGCTGAATGCTTGTATATATATATATATATATATATATATATATATATATACATACATATACATATATATTAGCTTTGATATACGGCGGTGTCCGCTATTCTCATAGTAGCAAAATCTCTTCAAAGAGCAATGTCGCATTTGTGACGAGGTCAAGCATTTATTGTTGTTTAAGCCGATAGATATCAGGTATATGCCCTTTGAGACTTTATCCGCATCATAATGAAGAAGAGAAGATAAGTTGTCTTCAAAAACGGGCTTAATTTGGTAACCCTCTCCTATTAGTTGCTAGTTGTTTTTTTCCGTAAGTTGCGATTTCAAAACTGAAACGGAAGAAGTTTCCAGAAAGAAAGCCTTTCCGATCGGCGATGCTGATTACGAAAGACAATTACGTTGGGCCTACCATTTTGAAGATTAGCTACTGTATATTCGCACCCAGCCAGCATATTTCTGATTAAATTGGCTTTATGTAAGTCAATCTTCCATGAACCTGTTGGCAGTGATAAATGTTGGTCCCGTGTGTCTGGTCTCTTTGCCTACATACATGCACGTACGTTTGATTATATATATATAGAAAATATTGTGATTATTTATTAATCATTTACAATACGTTTGCACACTCGGCAGTGCTCATCTTAATACAAATTGTGGTAAAAAGGTGTCACGTGGGGTTAAGAATCAGCTGTCCGCTCTCATGGACCCGGTGCGAGCGGTAGATCCTCAAGGTTCCTTGCAACGTTAAGACGGTAAGATCCATAAGATTCCTCTTCGTGACGCCGAACCCCAAGAGCGCACTCGCAGATTCGGAGTCACTTACACCACTCATAGAGATAGTGATGGATCTGAATCTGCGAGGTTTTTACGGGTCGGGGAGCGCCGTTCTTAGAAACACGACGTCATATTTGGTGATCTTGTCCTGCCGCGCTTTTGCGAGGTGCCTGTTCGGGCAGCAAACCTCGGCATCTAAAACCCAGACCTCGAGAAGTGTTGTTATTACGAGGTCGGGCCCTAGACCCGGTGCGCCCGGTCGACGGAATACTCGCTCACGAACCGCCTCATGACCCCTCTCGCGGAGAAGACGCGCCACGCGATCACAGACGTCGTCATGTCCCTTTATAGTTTGTTTATGTGTTGTACCGCACATCTGAGCGACATGAGCCAACGTCTCAGGCGCATGACACCCGTGCCTACAACGTTTGCAGTAGCCCGGGTGTCCCCTGGCCAATCTGGTACGCGTTGGTAGTGCGTTGATCCTAAGCTTTAGCAGGTTTAAATACTCCTTGCCAGATAGGTAGTGCATACCCTTAATTCAAATGTAAATCGGTATCTTGTGTAGCGGTCTCAATGGAGCTTTTTAGGCGCTCGCAAAGAAGTCTTGTTTTCTGTATATATGAGTAAAAATAGAGTGTTCTTCTCTTACAGTTGACGGCAAGTAGTGCAACGGAAAAATCAAGAAAAGGTATTACTGGACAGCCATCGTCTATCTAAGCCAGATATGTTGAAAACAAAAAATAAAGTTAAACAAAAAGAAAAAATATATAGATATATATATATATATATATATATACAGGGAACCTTGAAATTGACTAAGCTACGGGAGGCAGTGCCGGAGAGAATAAGCGCAAAGGAGAAAAGAGCTAATTAAAGTATAAATACGATTTATTCAGAGTCCAGCATCCAAATATGCTTCCATCAACAGCCTTACGACGTTAGCAAGGACGTTGCCAATGCGGCCGCCAACAGCAGAGAAGGCAAAACTGCATATGAAGTTTGTTTATGCTCAGTTACGTACCTACCAATACCTGTCAGAGAGCTATTTCTCTTACGTAGTTAGCTCGATGATATTTTATTACTTATCTATAAACATGTGTTTTATTACAATGATGTATATACGAGTATATTTATACATATATATATATATATATATAAGTATGCAGCGACAGGTGCAACTTTATCTCAAACAAGGCCATTGCTGACTGTAGCGATAGCTTCGATGGCGCCTGCACCCCAACACTCGCAACCAAGGCTCACCTGACCGTGCTCTTTGAAGCATGTATATATATACCATATATATGGTGCAATAAGTAAATTATGAAGTTACGTACCTACAATTACTTGGTTAGTTGACTACTTAAGCAGACGAATGCGAAACTAATACGACTATTGAAAAGGCGACCTTAAACCTATATGTCCTTGTCCCGATAATGTCCCGAGACTCGTTCTCTCTTAGACTGATCGAATGTTGGCTGTCAAACTGTGTCTAAATCAAGGAGGCCAATGCACCACAGCATAAGAGATTCAAAATGAAAAGGCACGTTTTCCGTTGCCGGTGGCTCGCTAAGGTACCGTGCGGCGATTGATTCGGCTCTTTCAGTGTAGCGCCCTTTGCGTACGAAGAAGCTGTGCGCCGAATTCCTTATTCCTTCTCCTCCTCCTCCTCCTCCGAGACGACGACGACGACGCGAGACCTCCTATTCTTCCTCCTCGACACGTGACCACCTGAACCGATTTGACCCATCAGATCTAGTTCAGGTCAGTTTAGGTTCTGTAATATATGAGCGCGCCTGCGTTGTCCTTTGCCCTGTGTGTGGAGGATCCGGTCGTTGCCAGACCGTCGCGCATGTGCGCACATATCCACACCGGCGGCGCAGAGATATCTACCTGCCAGTCTGCCCACCCGTCTGTAAGCCTACATACCAGGCAATTGCAGCAGCAGCAGCCGCAACAATAACAACAACAGCAGCAGCAACAACAACAACAACAGCACCAGCAACAACAACAACAGCACCAGCAGCAGCAATAACAACAACAACAGCAGCAGTTTCTCTGCTAACGCCCTCCTATACACGCTGCTCACACGCTGTATGTAGTACCTCACACATCCCGTTTGGCCCCACATGTGGCCGCCGTGTGAAGGCAGCTATACCAGTGATGGCCTCCCAGTCCAGCCCAGCCCACCCAGCCCAGCCTTTGTATAGAAACGTGAAACGACTCATTCAATGACTCATTCACTGACTCAGTCACTCATTCACTCTCACACCAGAACTCAACCGAACACGAAGCAGAGATCGAAGGTAGTAGCGTTAGTGCAGCTAGCAGCTTCAGCAGTGCGGTGCGGTGCGGTACCATCTGTACAAGTAACTAACCTCCCACCAAACCCCCTCCTCAGTCCCTCGTCGCTTCTTCCGCGCTCGGCCGGCCCAACAGCGGTCCAACAACTCCCAGAGCCTCCCCCGTAAAGCCGTCGAGTTCGTGCGTCTTTCGCTCTGGCCGCCACCGCCGCCGCCGCCACCACCACCACCGGTACCGACCATCGCCTCGCCTCGGTGTTATCTCTCCGGCGTGTGGGTCGGTCGTCCGTCGCTCGAATTACGCATCCACGCCTTTCACGTCGGAAACTTTTCCTCTTCTCGTGTGTGTGTGTGTGTTTAGTGTAATAATTCCGCAGCGTTCGCAGACGCCGGGACAGCCGCCGTTGCGACTACAATCGTCAGCGAGCGCGGCACTGTAGCTGGTAGGGTATTCGCAGCAGCAGCAGCAGCAGCAACGGCAGCAGCAGCAGCTCCATTAAACCACCGATGCCGTCCTGACCTGATCCAATTATGAACATTAAGAGCGATTCCTCACGCCCGAGCGTACAGTAAGGCTTGAGAAGGAAAGGGGAAACTGGCGTCGTCGTCGTCATCTCTTCTTGGCCATTCTGTCTCGCAAGCCTCTGTGTGGCCTCGCTTTCGCATGCACATATATGTGCACGCATGTACACACAGTTACACGAAGGCAGTGCCTACAAACCGTTATATATATATAACTAAAACGTATATGCAGTTTTAGACTTTGCACACAGATTTTTCATGCGTGCTTACGTCTTAAAAGTCTAGATCTACCATCATCGATACGCTCTATCTATGGACTGTTTATCAGATTTGTAGCAAGGCATTAGCGTGCAAGGTCGTGCGGAATAGTGCCCAGTGCAGCACTCGCATCACGTTCGTACACTGAACATTGGCAGTGAACAGCCAGCGGACACGCGCCCGTAAATATGGCTGCATCTGTAGCAAGCGAAGGTATGAGTGTCCGCTTGTCGGTCCGTCTCCCTCTCTCTCTCTCCCTCTCGCTCGCTCGCGCGCGCTCTCTCTCTCTCTTTTCTCTTTCTGTATATCAAATATAGATTACCATACGAGAGTCAAGGAAGGTCTTGCGGTTCCCCTGAGCCTCTCGGCGTGTGAGGCCACGCAACGCAAGCAACGTGGATAGCGTTAAACCACCACCAACAACGAGGATCCTCGGGTTAGCAAGTGCACGGGCCCGTACTTCGTATCTATCCACGAGGGGTGTTGTACAAACCCCGAACGCCGAACGAGGGGGCGCGGACGAGATGGGGGGGGGGAGGCTGGATGGGGTGGATGAAGAGGAGGAAGAAGGCGGCCATGAAGCTCGCAAGCGTCGAACTTGTGCTAATTGCGGTCTGTGTGCGAATGCGCGTTCTATGAAGTCGCTAGCGTCGCCACCACATGTGATCCGTACCAGAACGTAGAAGAAAGGGAGGCGCAGCGAGAGAGAGCAAGCGGGAGAAAGAGGATGAGGAGAGGAAAACAGCAGAAATGCGAAAAGTCCACCAACGGGAGAAAAGAAGCTGATTGATTGAAACGTAAAAGCATAACGCTTGCTGGCTTGCTGCTGCTGCTGCATGTCATGATGGTGACGTCGCGGTTGTTGTAGGCAACGATATGATGATGATGATGATGATGGTGCTGCTGCTGCTGTTTTTGATGATGGCGCTGATGATGATGATAATAATGGTTCGAGGTGAAGAAGGATATGTACTAAAAGACCAACAATATATATATATATATATATATATATTGAGAGAGAGAGAAAGAAATTGAGAGAAACAGAACGCGAGAGAGAGATAAGACAAAGCAAGAGAGCTGTTAATTCCTCCTCTGTGGATGCCCTCATCTTTTGGCCGCCGGTCTGATCCGATGACGACCATAACAACAAAAACAACACCAACAACAACAACAACAACAACAACAGCAACAGCAACAACTACACTAACAACAATAACGATGATGATGATGATGATGATGAGGACGATACCACCACACAAAGGCCCGCCGACCCACAACTACTACTACTACTACTACACGACTACTGCTGCTGCTGCAACGCAATAATAGAACACAACAACAACAACAACAACAACAACAAAAAGACAGCAGGCCACCGTGTGGCAGTGTTGTGGGGCAGGCTGGCGCCGGGACTACATCGGGACGACGCGACGGCTGGACATTGACCAGAAGCAGCAACAGCGACGAGATAGCAGGAACAAGGAGGCCCCCTATCACCTACCACCACACGACGCACCACCCGAGACAGACCGACCGGGATACCGGGATGGACGGGCAGCCGTCGTTTGGTCGTCCGTTGCCGTTGTGTGCTGCTGCTGCTGCGCTTTTCCTGGTGCGAACGCGCGCGCGCGCCAGGACGCCAGTCAGCAACATGACGAACCTACCTGGCAAGCCACCGACGTCAGACCAGGCCAGGCCAGGCTGGACTCGTGGTGATGCCTGCTGCTGCTGCTGTTGTTGCTGCTCATACGCCATGGACTTCATTGTTTACTGATGACCGAAAGGTGTGCCGCCAAAAGGACGCCCAGCTGAATCGACGTTCATTGCGTGTTGCGCCTGTGTGACGAGCTCCTCCTCCTCCTCCCCCCGGACCCCGCACCTCCCTACACGACAATCTACGAACAGCAAAATCGAAACTAAAACAACTGCACGTATTGTCACTTCGTTCGTTTGTATAGTATAGTATAGTATATATATATATATATATATATATGTTGAGTATGTGTATAAATATATATATATATATATATATATAGTATATATATATATTGAGTATGTAGAGTATGTTGAATAGCGGAGCGGCATTGTTAAGTGTGTATGTAGTCCGTGTGAATTCTGGCGGCAAAACAGCTTCGCGCTTACCGCCGGGGGACATTGAGTAGAGTGTAAGTTAGCTAGGCAATAATACGAAGAGACGCGGCGCTGCCGTATTGCTCTCTGTCGTAATGTGAAATATAATAAGTATAAATCGCGTCAGTGAACCCGCGCATTTTCGACTGTCGACGGCAACATATATATATATATATATATACATATAGTAAAGCCTGGCCTGCAAACGTGCGTACAGCTATAGCGGTACGGTAAACAATCTACAACGAGTAGACTCAGGCTCTCCTCTACCACTACGATTGCTGGTTACGACCTCTTGTTCATGTCGGAAGTTTGTCGGGAGTTTGCTAATTAGTACCAGAGCACATGGCATGCAATGGATAGATAGGTGGTTGTCCGAGAGAAACGTTAATTGATCATGGTAACTTGTTGAATAGAACTGTGGCATGATGCGTGCCGGCTTGTCCTTAATGCAGCACACTGGGAAGGGAGACGACCTGGAAGACCCTGGAGAATGTGAGGCTTATGCAAGGATTTGACGCGGAAAGCGTCGGCTACAACTACGAACAAAACGAGAGTAGCTCGTTGCACTAGGGTATGCAAACAATCGGTTGATGATGTTTCATATTAGATAGTTGTGCTTATTCTATAATACGTTAGCGAGAGAACCAGTCAACTCACTAAAGCGTGTTCGGCGGAAAAATCTGCATAATGAAAAATACATCGCTAGCTTGCGTAGCCAAAGGCGAATAGCCAGACTTAGGGGAGCCATAAAAAGTCGATATGTTGTTATATCTGACATTAACGCTTTCACGCGCAGAACCGTAAAATGTTGCCATTACGACAAAAATACACTCAAAAGGCTATTCTCAGACAATAGCAAATTTAATGTCTATCATTTTTGTACCAAGATGATGATGCATACTTGCATATGGTATATGAGAACGTTAGGTATATATATATATATATATATATATATATATTATATATATATATATATATATATATATATATATAAATATATTTATATATATGTATATATATATATATATATATATGACATTTACCATGCAAGACACGTAAATGCATCTATGTACACACAGTATTTTGGTCTTTTAATTTTTAACGCGTTTCGTTCCAACATGGTTACTGGTCGACGCGTAACTTTGGCGAGTTGTCCTCTAGAAAAACGAGCGTCTTCGAAAGCGTCCTCGAGAGAAGCTTTTTAAACTGACCCGCCGTCGACGAAGTGGCGGGTAAGCAGTTTGTGGCCGTCGGCGTCCGCGAGCGTAGCTGAATCCACGACGATACGAGGATCCGGTTGCATCGTGGCGGTGCATCGGGATTTTGACTCTGGACGAACTTTTGGAATTGAAGGCGATACGCCTGCCCCCCGAGAGATCTGCCGAGGGGAGAAGATCTATCCTAGGAGCTTCGGCACCATAAATCAGAACCAGCAAACGTTTCGCTTCTTGTATGTAGCCGTGAAACTCCTTGACGTATTTTGCTTTCGTTTGAGGCGGACCTGATTTTGCTATGCAATCGCAGATGAGAAACAATATACTCAGCCTGCACACATACGTGGCGGTTCCCTTTAGGGCTCGTATTCCGTAGTCGATGCCTTGGTCGTACTTACCTACATTCGCGCATGTCTTTGCCAGATCATGCAGCAACTTGTAAACTAAATAGTTTTCATCGGGAAGATGCCTCGTCGCCCGCTCGAGAACCTTTTGTGCGCTGGCGAGCCACACCTTCTTGTCATAACCTGTGCTGTAGAGCACCATTTCAATCGCCTCGGCCGTCGACTTGTCGGCCTCAACGCTGGGTTTGCGGGCCTCGGCGAGGCACTTGGGGCATTGGCAGGTAAAGTAATAGTGGTTGCGGAGCGCCTGCTGACGCTGTGCAAATGGCATATTCGGAGGCACATAGTGTATCACCAACGACAGAGGATCCGTAACCTGGAAGCGTTCTATGGCGCGCAGCGCAAGCGATCGCCCATCAAAAAGCAGGGTGTAGGGGGTCCGGTCGCACGTGTGGTTCATCTTCGAAGCTGCTAGATACACACCCGCTCCTATTATAGTGTAGTCCACCGGAGTCGGGAATCTAAAGATAGAGTGGGCATTGATTTTGAATCTCTGCAGCATCAAAAGGACTTCCCTCATCGAGATTTGTATATGTGCCTCTACGAACTGATAGATCCTCTCAGCGTTCTCGTTGGCCTTCTGTAGTGCAGGTCCGCTTAAATCCTCGACATGCGTCATCAGGTCGCCGATCGTCCGCCGGTGGCCAAAAAAGTTTCCGACCGTCTCACAGCCTTCGCGCTGTTCCCGCAGGCTGCGGTCAATCATGCGTATTACGACACGCTCATAGTTCCAGAGTACCGGATCACTAGGTGACCTCATGACCTTACATTCGAGCTCATGGTACAGTTTATCTCCTTCCTGCAATGCATAAGGGCTGCAGGAATGAGCACGAACACAAGGTGTATATTCGCAATAAGCTACGCAACTATACGCTCGCTGCTCACTGAGCTGATGGATATTATTTATGGGCGCTAGCTTGACAGGCACGTAAGCAACTGACTGTATCTTATATACGTGCATTATATTTCATTTTATTGCAACTGCTAGTTTACTAGGTGGCGCATCCAATGGGGCGTCTTAAAATCGCTGTTTGTGCCATACAACACTTATGTTAGGCTTATCAATCCATGTTGGACAAATAAATATATATATATACAGGGTCTTCCAGAAACATTTTGGAAGCGATAAGGAATTGTAGAGCTCGTTAGAGCAAACATTTTTCCAATAGAACAGGGACTCTCAGAAGTCTTGTTTCGGAGTGAGACTAAAATTACTACAATTTGACACTGGTGTTTTTGCCCGATATGGAAGATCAAAATATGCAATTGCGAGACAACCAGTCCCCCTATACAAAAAATAGGCACAACGTCGTGTTCGAAAGAAAATTCTGTTTTTTCCGAAGAACATATAATGCCGATCAGAAGATGCGACATGGTCGCTTAGAAAATAATTTGCGAAAAATAAAGTTCTTTATTAGCTTTTATGCCAAAAACTTCAAAAGCATTACCTCACGACCACTTACAGCGCTCAGAACTAACACATTCCGGCAGGCGCAGATTTCATGATGATCATTTTAGTACCAAAGTATGGCAATGCGAGCTGTGGTTGCAGAGTAATTAAGACTTTTCGGCGGGATGCTCAGATTAAGTGCATGTAAAATGACTGTGTGGCGACGCGCTGCGGCTGTCGCGCGACACGTCGGTGGTACTGAACGTCGCCACAAGTCATTAGCATGCACTTAATCTGAGCATCCCGCCGAAAAGTCTTAATTACTCTGCAACCACAGCTCGCATTGCCATACTTTGGTACTAAAATGATCATCATGAAATCTGCGCCTGCCGGAATGTGTTAGTTCTGAGCGCTGTGAGTGGTCGTAAGATAATGATTTTGAGGTATTTGATGTGAAAGCTAATAAACAACTTCCTTTTTTGCAAATTGTCTTCTAAGCGATTATGTCGCATCTTTTGATTGGCGTTATATGTTCTTCGAAAGAACCAGAATTTTCTCACGAACACGACGGTGTATTTAGTTTCTGTATACATGCTCCTATGTCGGGCAAAAACACCAGCGTCACAAATTTTAGTGAATTTACTTTCACTCCGAAATAAGACTTCTCAGAGACCATGTTTCACTAGAAAAAAATCCTTTAACAAGCTTTACAAACCCTTATATCGCTTCTGAAGTATTTCTGGAAGATTCTGTATATATATATATATATATATATATATATATATACATACACCACAAACTGTGCCACCGCACTGGGTTCCATAACCCTTCCGATGAGTGTTGCTGCAAATTTTGCGGTCTTGTCTGCATCAAATATAATTATGAAACATATCGGTCAGCGCCAGCTATCTGGGCGTTAGGTCGCTGACATTTTCCGGAGATGCATATACAACATATTCTATATATGTCCAAGATTAACGGAAACTAATGCCGTTTCCGAGATTTAATGAATAAGTGTAATGTAATGTAACCAACAATACCGAAAGGTGATGTAATAAAAAAAAAAATATATATATATATATATTGTGTGCAACGGGGGGGGGGGAGCAACGCTACTAGGTCGGTAGGCGCGGCCGCGCGCCAGAACGACATGTACTGTCCCCTATCCGGACCGCACGACGGGCCCGTAGCTGATGCATAACCGCAACCGGTGCCCGAATCACCGCGTACCTGCAGCCAGAACCCCGGCTTAGGAGGGGCTCCAAAACCTCAGTGGACATGTGCGGCGGGGCAGCCCAGACTGTCCTAAGCAAGGCCTCTATAAAGGTCTCAGTAGTCATGCAGACAATCTGCAGATCGGCTGTCTGTCGTGCAGCCCATAGAGGTTTTGATCGCCCCGGCCACCTTGGCACCTGCCCCAGGAGCTTTCTCATAAAGGCGAATGATTAAGTCCCCTTGGGTGTTTTCACCACCTTCTGGACCGTGACTCCGTCGGGGTATTGTCTCCGACATGATGCCGGATCATTGGCAAAGTGTGGGCAAAAGTTTTGCCTTCTCCAACCCGGACTCTGACCGAGATCTGGGTAGTCAGGGCGGGTGAAGGTTGAGCAAAGTCCCCCCGGGGGGGGGGGGACTTTTCTCAAACTAGATCCTGCTTGAGCTAATCGCGCCAAAAAAGCTGCAAGCATCCTTTGGAAATCACGGCTGCGACACTTCGGTGTGACGTACAGCAAGAGAGGCGGGCTATTTGCCAGCACCAGTTCAAGCGTACGAGCAGTCGTGCGGTCGATATGGTAAGCGTATCGAGCTTGTGGTCGCCTGCCAGGATCCCCACTGCTAGTGTGCGCTGAGTTTATAGGTTGTTCCAGACAATTCAGACAATCCAGACAACTCCCACAGGAGTTGTCTAGATCCTTCGCAGCGTGCAGAAAGGTCAATGGAGTGTTAGAAGTGCCAAAATGTTCTTGTCTGTCTCTGCTGCGCGAGTCCAGGTCTTTAGGTAGGCGGCCGCCGCCGCATTGGGATCCAACGGAGCGCACCGGACAAAAATAACCCCATCAGAGGGGACCGGGAGCATCAATTCTTTTATAGTGCTCCTGAGTCCTCTACATGTTCCTCAGTGATCTCAAAAACGTCGTCAAACGAGCGACCAAGTTCGGCGTCGGTGGCGCAACATTCTTCGGGAAGTCTAGGGATGTGTTTTTAAGAATCATCGACCGGGCGTTTATTGCCTGGTGTCTAATCACTACCGCGATCGTTCGCAGCATCGCCCTTATTGCCGGTGGCCAATACCGAATCTTTAGTTTTGGGCCGAAGACCTGCGCCGCCTGGCGCGGCCATGGCTCGAACAACCCTAGAAAATCCGGAAAGTCAAGACAATGTATAAGCCCAGCGGAAATTATATAACGAGGCGAAGTAAAATGGAGAGTCATATGGTGAAAGCCGCAAGTCGATACGTCATTTCTAGCCCCTCAGCTTAGAGAACGCTGGAACCGCTGATCCATGACGAACGGCATTCTCGTAGGACTTCTATATACAGGGTACCCAATTTTAATTTCTTGAATCTGGGTGTCGGACTCGCGCGTGGCACACGAGCAATAGACGTGCAGCGCACGTAAACTAGCGATATAATATATATATATATATATATATATATATATATATATATATATATCACCATCATAGACAAGTCACTTGTACGGCCGTAACTCTGCTTCCTTGAGAGCCTCCGTCTATTGTTGCTTGATGTATCTCTTACGTCGATAACCATATATTCTCCTACACCTGATCTGGAGGCCGCAGCAAAGGTATGTCGTCGAAAGGCGTTCCGGATTGACCGAGACAGACTAAAATCATAATTGAGCCGCGGCCTGTGCCGCCTAAGGTAGACGGGATGGGTAACCGATCGGACAACACTGACTGGAGGATTTGCACAGTTCTCGATGTTCATGGTGAATGGTACTGGGGTACGTCGTGTACCCGCTCCGGAAGCTTTTCAACATCGAATCGTCTCGACAAGGGATTCCTTGCAGCACAAGGGAGGCGCACGCTCGGACTTTATAATCCATTGGAATTTTAGAAAATATTGCATTTGTTCTCCTTCTCATAATAATAATAATAATAATAATAATAATAATAATAATAATATATTATTATTATTATTATTATTATTATTATTGGAATAAGAAGAGCTACGGATCTTGCTACAGTGTGCTATGCTGCATCTCTGAATCAATTTGGCTCCCTGGCAGAATCACTTCCTTGTGAGGAAGCAAAGATTGAACTGAAAAAGGCAAACGCGGTGGCAGCAGTGAGTTGCGACCTGACGGGGTCACCATCCCGCTGTGGTCGCACGGAAAATGCCTTGTAGAGATGTAACGGTTTCATGCACGGCGGCGTTATCATATTTACGCCACAGCGCAGTCGAATCGGGATGGGTAGCAGAACGTGCGGATTCTGAAAAACGGAGGAAGTATCTAGAACTATCTAGAAGCTACCACTTTGCACCCATTACATTAGAGACACTCGGCCCCATCAGCACAAGTACAGCAAAACTCCTGCAAGACATCGGAAAACGAATCGAAGACGTCACGGGCGATCGACGCGAGGTCATGTTTTTGAGACAGATGATGTCTTTGGCCGTGTGTAGAGGGAACGTGGCTTCTATTATAGGCGCCATGAACTGACAGAAAGCGAACAGAGCAGGATAAACATTATCTAAACGTTCATACCTCACAATTGTATTAACTAAATAATAATAATAATATGATGGTAATAATAATAATAATAATAATAATAATAATAATAATAATAATAATAATAATAATAATAATATCAAGGATAAGGGTATCAAGGAGTTAGTCGACTCTCTCGAGTGCCCTCTAAACACATGGTACTTAGACGACGGTGTACTGGGCGGGGCACCTGATGCAGTTCTGAGGGACATCCACAGAGTCATCGAGTTCGCGGAGCGGAGTGGCCTGGCTCTAAATCCTGCAAAGTGCGAGGTTCATGTCGTAGGAGGTGCTACCGACTCTGAGGTACTAGAGGTTCTCCCAGGCTGCAGGACTGTTGGCACGGATCTGGAGTTACTAGGCGTCCCCCTATTCCCAGGGGGAGTTCCGGCAGCTCTCGAAAGGTGGATAGAAAAACTAGAGCATGCGATGTCACGCATTCCTTTGGTAGGATCTCACCGGGGCCTTTTTCTTCTGAGATCTTCATTTTCGGCCCTACGTCTCAATCACCTGTTTCGAGGTGCAGACTGCTCGCTTGCTCCGGGACTCCTTGAGCGACTAAACGACAGCGTGCTTACTACGGTTGAGGCTCTTTTGAATCTCAGTCTATCGGCAGAAGCACGTCAACAAGCTCTACTCCCCGTTCTTTGGGGTGGTGTTGGGTTGCCTGATGCTATTGTCCTATCGGAGGTAGCTCTGGTAGCTTCCCTCCACAGGTCTTTACAACAGGCTAAATCACTTCTCGATTCAGTCGCTCTTACGGACCTAGAAGATCGCTTAGAAACAAGCCGCCGTAGAGCAGTTGCCCTGTGCGGCCACGAGCCCGCCGAAGCTGGACGCCAGAGAGATTGGTCGGCGGCTTTACATGAGCAAAGGGTTGAAAATCTCATCGCGGAAAGCGCCACAGACGCTGATAGGGCCAGGCTGCGCGCCGTCTCCTCTAAAGGGGCGGGCGCATGGCTCCACGCCATACCCTGTGCTCGGATCGGGACACTCCTAGATGACGAGTCGGTGAGAATCGCGGTCGGACTTCGTTTGGGGACGGACCTTGTGCACGCTCATACCTGCGTCTGCAGTGACGCCGTCCAGCCGGATGGACGCCACGGGCTATCCTGTATCGTCAGCGCAGGCAGGCGAGCCCGACACCAAGCTCTGAACGAAACCTTCAGCAGAGCCCTACGCTCTAGTGGCCTACCGTGCGTCCTGGAACCCGTCGGACTGGATAGGGAAGGCGGAAAGAGACCCGACGGTCTGACCTTAACCCCGTTCGAGAGCGGTTGCATGCTGGTTTGGGACGCGACAGTTACTGACTCATTAGCCCCTTCAATGGTTAGTGCTGGCGCGGCCCGGGCCGGATATGCTTCAGCTCTCGCCGAGGCAGGCAAGGTAAGAAAATACCAGAACATCGGGTACCCGGGTTTTACCCACTTGCCTTCAAGACACTTGGCGGGCCGGGTCCGTCCACTCGCGGTACAGAAGCTTGCTACAGAAGGTCGGGAAGCGACTAGGTCTAGCCAGCGGTGATAGGCGAGCGGGCGAATTTCTCAGACAGCGTCTGTCGCTGGATGTGCAACGGGGCAACGCGGCTTCGGTCCGGGGAACCCTCCAGAGATGGTTGGTTCCTACATTGGACCCTTCGTAAACGTGCACACGTTCGCAGGGACCCAATTGTCATGTTCCCACCGTCGGTGATTAATTACAATGAATAAATGATTGTTGATAATAATAATCATAATAATAATAATAATAATAAACTGCTTCTTCCTTACAGGTCACGTTGACCAACGCATCGTTCGCTGCATTGCAGTCGGGCGTACCGCACCACCTTGACGAAGGCCGTCGAAGGTCTCGGCTAGAATCTTCGGGATCTGCTAGCAAATGAGCAAAAGCGGGTACAGAACTTAGATGAATCGCCTGGCCACACAGGTCTCTAGGACGCAATCATGGCTGTCTAGCAGGATGGTTGCAAGCTAAGTAAACACGGGCAATGAACCAAGGAGCTCATTCCAGACCTAAGGCCCGGGCACGGCTGCAGTCACGGAGAGCTCTCGTACTACGCAATGAAGGTGCTTGCTGATCCATGGCAGTTCCATACATGGCCAGGAAACAGAACGTACGTGGAACACGTGTGTTAGCGGAGTCAGACATTGCAAGATGGAATACGTGTGACTATTCCTCGGGGAAATCAGACAAGTGAAGCTCACCACCGATTGCTGTACAGCCCCGAAAACGGGAGAAAACCGCGCTTGGTAATCTTATCACGAAACGAACCACCATCATGTTAGTACTAACATTATTCTTGAAGAATGTATTTAAGTAATTTATTTTTAAGAGCAAAATTTTGATGCCTGAACGAGTATGCTTAAGCATCAGACGTCACAGTATCTCAATGTCTGCACACGTTGTTCAACGCGATCCTTTTCTCTAGCCAGCGTTGGATTCTTTGCCACGCCAAGCACGCTGGTATATGCGGCTTCTCAATCGGTCGCAAATTTATTATTTTCCAGTCGCACATTTTTTTAAAAGTAATATCTGGCCAGCCACATCGGTAAACAAATATTTACACTCTCACACGTAAGTAACACATTTCCGCCCCTATTCAACTGAAAAATATTTATTTTAACAAACCGGTCATACAGACTTTAGTAACTTCACTCTCTTTCCAAAACAAAACCTCTGTGAGCTTTATCCATGTTCTATTAGGATAAAAATGTTTTAACGAGCCTTATAATTCTTTATACAGACTGGATATATATATATATATACATATACAGAGTAACAAAGCTTATTTAATAGCCATATCGAAAGCAAAGGCATGCATACTTGCATAAGGTATATCAGAACGCTAGGTTTTTATATTTGTATATATATATATATATATATATATATATATATATGACAATTACCATGCAAGACGCGTAAATGTATCTATGTACGCAGTATTTTGGTCTTTCATTTTTAACGCGTTTCGTTCTAACATGGTTATTGGTTGACGCGTAAGTTTGGCGAGTTGTCCTCTAGAAAAACGAACGTGGGAAAGCAGTTTGTGGCCGTCGGCGTCCGCGAGCGTTGTTGAATCCACGACGATACGAGGGTCCGGTTGCATCGTGGCGGATTTTGACTCTGGATGAACTTCTGGAATTGAAGGCGATACGTCTGCCCCCCGAGAGATCTGCCGAGGGGAGAAGATCTATCCAGGGAGTTTCGGCACCATAAATCAGAACAAGCAAACGTTTCGTTTCTTGTATGTACTCGTGAAACTTCTTGACGTATTTTGCTTTCTTCAGAGGCGGACCTAATTTTGCTATGCAATCGCAGATGAGAAACAATATACTCAGCCTGCACAGATACGTGGCGCTTCCCTTTAGGGCTCGTATTCCATAGTCGATGCCTATGTCGTACTTACCTACCTTCGCGCATACCACTGCCAGATTATACAGCAACCGGTAAACGAAATAGTTTTCATCGGGAAGATGCCTCGTCGCCTGCTCGAGAGCCGTTTGTGCGCTGGCGAGCCACGACTCGCGTGCTTTATAACCTATGCTGAAGAGCACCCTTTCAATCGCGTTGGTCGTCGACGTGTCGGCCTCAACGCAGGGTTTGCGGGCCTCGGCGAGGCACTTGGGGCATTGGCAGGTAAAGTAATAATTCTTGCGGAGCCTCCGTTGACGCTCTGCAAATGGTATACTCGGAGACACATAGTGAATCGCCAACGACAGAGGATCCGTAACCTGGAAGCGTTCCACGGCGCGCAGCACAAGCGTTCGGCCTTCAAAAATCTGGCTGTAGGGGGTCCAGTCGCATGTGTGGTTCATCTTCGAAGCTGCTAGATACACACCCGCTCCTATTATAGTGTAGTCCCCCGGAGACGGGAATCTAAAGATAGCGTGGGAATTGATTCGGCATCTCTGTAGCATCAAAAGGATCTCCCTCACTGAGATTTGTATATGTGCTTTTACAAGCTGATAGATCCTCTTAGCGTCCTCGTTGGCCTCCTGCAGTTCAGGCTCGCCTAAATCCTCGACATGCGTCATCAGGTCGCTGATCGTCCGCCGGTGGCCAAAATAGTTTCCGACCGTCTCACAGCATTCGCGCTGTTCCCGCAGGCTGCGGTCAATCATGCGTATTACGACACGATCCTCGTTACCCCATGACTTATCACAAGATGCCCTTCTGACCTTACATTCGAGCTCATGGTACAGTTTATCTCCTTCCTGCAATGCATAAGGGCTGCTGGAGTGAGCACAAACACAACGTGTATATGCGCAATACGCTAGGCAACTATACGCTCGCTGCTTACTGAGCTGGTGGGTATTATTGATGGGCGCCAACTTGACAGGCACGTAAGCAACTGGCTATATCTTATATACGTGCATTATGTTTCATTTTATTGCACCTGCTAGTTACTAAATGGCCCATCCGTCAATGGGGCGTTTTAAAATTGCCGTTTGTGCCATACAACACTTACATTAGGCTTATCAATCCATGTTGGACAATATATATATATATATATATATATATATACATAAATACGAAGTCTCCCAGAAACATTTTGGATGCGATGCATTTTGGTTTCGGAGTGAGAGTAAAATTACTACAATTTGTGACACTGGTGTTTTTGCCCGACATAGGAGATAAAAATGTGCAATTGCGAGACACCAGCCCCCCTATACAAAATTAAGCAAACCGTCGTGTTAGAGAAAATAATAATAATAATAATAATTTTTAACTTCGAGGAACCGGGAGGACTGACCCTCAACGCGGCCAAGTGCGAGGTTTTAGCTGTCGGAGGTACATCTCAAGATCAAGCGCAGGCTATACAAAAAATCATGGAAGGTCTTTCAGGGATATCTCGTGTAACTCAGGGTAACCTTGATGTTCTAGGTTCTCCCGTAATGCCTGAAGGAATTCGCGCTCTCGATGCTAAACGAGAAACCCTGTTAAAGATCCGCCCACGACTGACATGTATGCACCCGCAGGCGGCTCTGTGCCTATGGAGACAATCTTGGTTCACCAAGATTTGTTTACATGCTACGAACATGTCTGACTATGAAATATATGGAAGGTCTTGCAGCCTACGACGAGACCACAAGAGACATTTTAAGTGAGATACTAAACATTAACTTAAAAGGAAACATGTGGCAGAGAGCTAGCCTCCCCATCGGCAACGGATGTCTTGGAATAAGGAGAGCTACGGATCTAGCTGCAGTGTGCTACGCTGCTTTCCTGAATCAATTTGGCTCTCTGGCGGAATCACTCATTGGCGAGGAAGCAAAGCTTGAACTTAAAAAGGCAACTATGGTAGCAGACACCACGTTCAGGATTCAACTCGATCCCGGCCCTTTAAAAGAGCACGTGAGTCAAAAACTTTTTGACGCTTACAAAACTAAGAAGTCCGCACGAGATGTAATAAATAGCCTAGCATCAGCAAGAGAGCGTGCCGTCCTTTCTAGCGGCTCAAGATCCTTTTAGCGAGGGCTGGCTTCAAGCACTGCCCTCCCGTCAGCTTGGCACCATGCTGGACCCAAACTCCGTCCGCATGGCGTCAGCCGTTAGGATAGACGAACTCGTCTGCCAGCCCTTTTCTTGCCTGTCATGCGGCCAGCCCGTCGACTCTGACGGTCTACACCCGTTAAGCTGTCTGAAAAGTCCCGGCAGACTTACAAGACACGCTGAACTCAATGCCATAGTACGAAGAGCTCTTAGAAGGGCAGGGATACCATCTACACCCGAGCCGAAGGGTCTTACTAACAGCAATGAGCTGCGACCTGACGGGATTACCATCCCGCTATGGTCACGCGGAAAAAGCCTTGCATGGGATGTTACGGTTTCATGCACGGCGGCCTTGTCGTATTTATGTCACAGCGCAGTCGAATCTGGATGGGTAGCAGAGCGCGCGGATTCTGAAAAACGAAGGAAGTATCTCGAGCTATCACGAAGCTACCAGTTTTTACCCATTACATTGGAGACACTTGGCCCCATCAGCACAGGTACAGCAAAAATCCTGAAAGCTATCGAAAAACGCATAGAAGGGTGATCGACGAAAGGCCATGTTTTTGAGACAGATGATGTCTTTGGCCGTTTGTAGAGGGAACGTGGCTTCAATCATAGGCGTAATGAACTGACAAGGAAACAAAGCAGGATGAGCCTGGCTTATACGTTCATACCTCATAATTGTTATATTTGAATAATAATAATAATAATAATAATAATAATAATAATAATAATAATAATAATAATCATAATAACAATAATAATAATGCCACCTCGCACCTCGTCGTCCACCTCTTTGGCAGCGACTGTTTGGTCGAACCTCCGTGCGTTCCGCGACGGCTGGCGGTTCGAATTTCGCGTAGGTGGTGTTAGAGAAGTCACATCAGATGCGTGCGACTCCCCTGAGGACTCGGCAAGCCGCGTTTCGTCTAAACTGTCTGAGGGAGACGTTTCCGGGGCGACCCGCTTACTATGCTCTACGGATTCGTTTGTTTCGGGAGACGAAGTCTTGGCCTCGCTTGCCGCCAAGCACCCACCTGACTCTATGACGCAGCGTCACTCTTCAGTCGATTATGTCTTGGGAGCTCTTGCCAGCTTTCCGGCCAGTTCGTCCGCCGGTC
Source organism: Dermanyssus gallinae (assembly GCA_003439945.1). NCBI lineage: Eukaryota > Metazoa > Arthropoda > Arachnida > Mesostigmata > Dermanyssidae > Dermanyssus > Dermanyssus gallinae. The sequence continues at coordinate 20,516 of QVRM01002588.1, read as the reverse complement.
CTGACTCCGGCGTCCGCGTCATCTGAAGGACCTTCTTGCACCCGTGCTTGGACCGGTGGCAAGGAGATTGGCCGCGGCACTTGCCAGAGTGCCGATGGAGTACACTGGGAGTACACCAGATGGGGTACACTGTCGACTGAGGTCAGGGAGATTATATTCGGCGCCAAGCTATTCGCACACCTTCGTCCAATCAAACTCGCCCCGAACGGCACTCTTGAAGTTGGGTTTTCGCAATGCATTCAATACTATTCGAAGGGATCATATACTTCGTGCAGTTCGTGATGCAGTACCGGAAATCTTTAACTTAGTGAATCACGCATACAAAGAGCCATCCGTCTTGCTGTTTGGAGCCCACACGTTGTCCTCGGCATCGGGTATACAGCAGGGAGACCCCTTGGGGCCGGCTCTATTCAGCCTGGGTATACGTGAGCTGGTCAACTCAATACAAGTGCCTTTCAACGCCTGGTACCTCGACAATGGCACACTCTGTAGACCGATGAAGGGCTTACTCGAGGAAGAGCGCAAAATTCTTGCCTTTGAGGCAGTCATGGGCGGTCTTGGTCTTCCCTCGGCCCGCTCCTTGGCAGGCCCTGCCGTGGCCGCCTCGATGCACGCTACGTCGGGTCATGTCCAGCGCATGCTCCCGCCAGGGGCTTGGGCATGGTTTGAGGCAACTCGCGACGCTATAGTGTCTGGACTCTAAGCTTCACTGCCTGATATGAATAGACTTGCCTGTCAGAGGGCCTGGGCCGAGAAGGTACACGAATCTTCGCTTACCGAGTGCTTGAATAATGCGGTGACGACCAGGATAGGGCGCGCCTCCTTGCCGTCGCTCGCCCAGGAGCAAGCGACTGGCTACACGCGCTTGCCGCTGACTCATTGGGTACCCGCCTTGACGACTAATCCACCCGGATCTGCGTCGGCCTGAGACTGGGAGCTGACTTGGTAGAGCCACACAGATGCACTTGTGGCGAGCCTGTAGGATACCTGTCTTGCGCTCACTCGGCGGACCGGCGTCCATGTCACACCGCTTTGAATGACATTCTTGCAAGGTCGTTACGAAAGGCCGGAATCCCTTGCGTCCTGGAACCGCCTGGTTTTTCTAGAAACGATGGGAAGCGGTCCGACAGCTTGACTTTGATACCTTTCTACAAGGGTCGTTTTCTGGTGTGGGATGCGACGGTGACCGACTCTCTGACCCCCTCCCTTGTCGGTGGTGGCGCTTCTCGCCCAGGAACTGCCGCTTCCCGCGCCGAGACATCAAAAATAAGAAAGTATGCAAACTTAGGCCAGGCGTACCACTGTTCACCCTTTGCATTCGAGACGCTGGGTAGCCCTGGGCCCTTCACAACGCTAATTTCCCAGGTTTGCGACGCTTTACAGCAGGCTACGACGGACAAGAGGGCGGGCACTTTTTCTGCCAACGGCTTTCCCTAGAGATTCAGAGAGGTAACGCAATTTTGGTGCCCGGAACTATAAAAGACTGAATAGACCCGCGTCAGGGGTCGGGCAAGACTCCCACTCGGACACGAGTGATAGATGAGGAGTGAACCATCGGCGCCGTGGATTTAAACAATCACATGTATATATTAGCACAAACTGATTGAATAATAATAATAATAATAATAATAGTAGTCAAAGGAAGTTAACGCGATAGAATCAGGGCTGAGTTATCAGCGGTGTTAAGGTCACTGGAGGAGGTGTTGCGACCTCCAATGAGGCTGCTCTCCGTGGTGGGCAAGTTAGAAGGTCTCGCCTCATAATGACAGATCATAGAGACAACAGGCCTTACCACGGGCTCGCCAGCCCGCAGTCCGGGCAGTCGGACCCAAATAGGGTCCTCTGTCCAACTTGTGGATTTACGTTTACACGAAGAGGCCTGCGTCGACACATAACGGTGAAGCACGGAGGGGGTACCCATAACATAGTCAACGAGTCAGAGCGCTCGAACTCTCGGTTTACCGCGGATCAGTTAGTCAGTGTCATTCAAGTTGTCATTCGCCGCTGGCGGTTGCAGGTCCGCATCTTGCCGAAATCAGTACGTAAGCAAGTTGCCGAAGTGTTCACTAAGGTGTTGTGGTCAGTCACAGATAACAATGACAGTACTGCCTGGCTTGCTCTGTTCTCTTTCGCGCCCGTCGTCCTCCGCCTTTCCGATGGTAGGAAAGATGACCGCTCGTTGGCGGTTATCGTCCGGAAGAACCTCCGCGATTTTACTGATGGAAGACGGTTTGACCTTAGCGGTAGCCCCGCCCCAAACCAACCTCCCCGGCAGCAGACGGTCGACATCGTCCGACCAGCTCTCGAAAGGCGACGTTTGTTCGGCGGCTAGGGTCTTGATATTAGAAAACACACTAGCACAGAAGCCCAGCGAGACAGCATTGCTGCTGTATAAGCACCCTGCCGCGCCCTCACATCTAACATGGCCTAGCCCTCCTCACGTGCCCCTGCCATCAACTAAATCAGGCGAGAACGTTCGGTCTGCCATATAAACATTTTCCCGTAGTTCAGCAGCTGGCCTGGATTTCATCAGACCCCGGCACCTACTAGACCTGTTGTCCCCCGCTCTAGGGGCTGCCGCAGACCGGCTTGCGGCTGCCCTGGCCAAGGTCGTCGTTTTTCTTCGATGGGAATCGCTTTTCCCCGACTGGCGACCCCTTATCTTCGGCGCCCGACTTTTTGCCCTCAAGAAGACGGATGGTGGTGTGAGGCCCATCGCATGCTCATCCGTAATCCAAAGGCTGGCGGCAAAGATCTGCATTTTTGAAAACAAGGCGGATGTATCAGGTGCTCTTGGTTGTCATCAGCTCGGGTTTGCGACGCCGGGAGGATGCGAGGCCGCGGTGCATTCAACTCGGTCCTTCTTGACGTCTCGCTACGGAGCCACCCTTGTCAAGCTTGATCAAGCTCGACTTTAAGAACGCCTTTAACACCATTCGGAGGGACCACCTGTTAAATGCGGTCAAGGCTTGGGCGCCGAATATGTTCCACCAGGTGAAACTAGCTTATAAGAAGCCATCTTGCCTTATTCTGCCATATGATACCATAATGTCGCAAACTGGGGTGCAGCAGGGCGACCCATTGGGTCCCCCTCTGTTTGCCTGGCTATCAAGAAGTTTGTCGACTCTCGAATGCCCTTTAAACACATGGTATTTAGACGACGGTGTAGGTGGGTGGGGCACCTGCTGCAGTTCTGCGGGACATCCACAGAGTCCTCGAGTTCGCGGAGCGGAGTGGCCTGGCCCTAAATCCTGCAAAGTGCGAGGTTCATGTCGTAGGAGGTGCTACTGACTGAAATGCTAGAGGTTCTCCCAGGGTGCAAGACTGTTGGCACGGATCTAGAGTTGATAGGCGTCCCCCTATTCCCAGAGGGAGTTCCGGCAGCCCTCGAAAGGTGGATAGAAAAACTAGAGCATGCAATGTCACGCATTCTTTTGGTAGGATCTCACCGGGGTCTTTTTCTTCTGAGATCTTAATTTTCGGCCCTACGTCTCAATCACCTGTTTCGAGGTTTCAAGATTCAAGATTTTAAGATTCAAAACGTGGTTTATTATAGAACTGTATAATACAGTGCTTTAGTTCTCATTAAAAAATATATAGGTAATAATACAAATATAATATTAATGGTTAACTGTCAGTCATGAACAGCCATAAAATAAGTCAATCATGAAGTATCCACAAACCATAAACACAACACAAAATAGCATGTGTGCCTCAACTATGTCGAAATGTGTTGGTGAGTAGCCATTTCTGGACCATCTGTGTAAAACAACGCAGGGAAGTGACACGACGAATATTCTGTGGTATACTAGTCCATATAACAGGCAAACGAGACACAAGGGCTTGCTGACTAGACTTTTGTGACTAATGACCCTACATATATTGTGGCACGTCTCGAGGTCCTACGAAACAAGGGAGCAAGGGGAAAAGAAACATCACAGGGAATAATATTCCGAGTGACTTTAAAGCCTAGCGTGGCAACCTTCGGCAAGTAGAACAGGTCGACCGGTGAGAGGTTGTGGACCACATAAAGATCACTGACGGAGTCTCTGCGTCGCCTGCCAAATATGGCTCTTAGAGCATCGTTTTGCATTATTCGAGCCCGACGAAGAACAACTTCAAATCCACTCCCCCCAGATAAGAATGCCATAAAGGAGAACTGGCAGGAACAAAGTTTTGTAGACCAAGAGAAGGCCATCCACCGGAACTCCGATAAGCCGCATGCGAAAGAGGGCTGAAATGATGGCGTAGCATTTGGGCATGATGTATTCTAAATGCGCCCGCCATGCACTCGTGCAGCATTAGGCCGAGACATTTTGTGGTCTCTGAGAAGACCAATTCTCTCCCTGATAGCAAGAATTTCTTGTCAAGGTGCATTTTTAGCTGAGGAGCTCGGAATGCAATAGTGTTCGTCTTGCTGGCATTAACGACAAGACCAACTGTATTGAAGATTTAAATTACTGTTTTCACTTGAGATAGAAGATGAGGCAACTCCGAACACATTTCGGAGGTATTGAGCCAAAAAAGCAACGTCGTATCATCAGCAAAAGCAATTGGCTTGCCTAAGTTTTCCCTCTGGATGCTAAATAGGATTAAATTAATAAGAATTAAGAACAATAAAGATCCGATAAAGATCCGAGAACAGAACCCTGGGGGGTACCCATGTCTACGGATCTCCAGTAGGATTCGACCGACCCAACTCTCACCGCCTGCATTCTTGAGGTTAGGTACGAGCGGAACCAACCAACTGCACTCACTGAACACCCCAACACCTGAAGCATTTGTAGGACATGAGTGATTGAGACAATTGAAGGCCGCGGCAACATCTAGAAAAACTCCGAGACATACTTTAGTCGATTCTACGGCATCCACAATAGACTGCCATAAGTGGGCGAGGGCCAACTCCGTAGATCGACCACGTCGAAAACCAAACTGATATGACGACAGAAAGTTTATGGACTCTAAATGATGCTCAAACCTTCTTAGAACCAGTTTTTCTAATATCTTAGACACAAAATTTACCAGATTTATGGGACGGTAGCTGGCGGGTAGTGTTTTGTCGCTCTTTTTTTGTAAAGCGGAGTCACAAACGAGGCCTTTAGACGTGTGGGGAAAGTACCTGAGGAGAAAGAGATTTGCAATTTTTGTTAGGGGACTGGCAATAGAGAACGCCGCTAATTTTAAAAGTTGTCCGGGTACCCCCATAGCTCCAAAGCTCCAGCTCGCTTTTTGTTTGATTAGGAGTGAATAAACCTCAGAGTCTGTCACTGAACAGAATTTGAGTTGCCCTTGCTGGTCCATAGATCTGTAAGAATGGGTGATAAGTCACCTTCAAGGCAGAGAGGCGCAACTGTAGCCGAGCCTATGGTTGCAAAGTGTCGATTGAGCTCATCTGCAATTCTTGTGGATCAGTAATAGGCCGATCGGGAAGCACAGTTAAAGTGGAAGGCCGTTCTACTAAGCAGGGGAAAATTAAAATTGTCTGTTTGGCGCGCAGTCTCTGCGAGTTTTGGTACGCAACGGGAAAGAGGATTCATAGAGGTTGAGCAAAATGTCCCGAAAAGCCTCAAGGGCGGAATCGACGTCCCTTGCATCAAGCTAGCTTTGCCGTGCGCCCGAAAATTAGGAGATTCAACATGAGACGATTTGCTCTCCTCACCGTCCTCACAAATGGAAACTAAAGACAGGAAGATGATCTGAAAAAAGCAAGGTATCGAAACCGCTGGTTGGACAATAGAAAAACTGGAGCAGCTACGAACTGCGATATGGTCGATTCAAGTGCCGGATATTGGACGTGTAACACGATCGATAAGATGGACCATATCCCTGCTAGAAAAGAAAGAGATATAATCTGAGGGCGGCGGGTCAGCCAGAAGATTTACATTAGCATCACCAATAACTAAACACGGCAGTGAGAAGTTTCTGGGCAAAATGCCGTCCAATATATTAAGCAGAGTTTCCTTGTGGATAACACTGCTCAAGTATAAGCCGACTATATAGCCTTCGAAGTTATTATCAAACTGCTCGCTTGCTCCGGGACTCCTTAAGCGACTAAACGACAGCGTGCTTACTAGAGTTGAGGCTCTTTTGAATCTCAATCTATCGGCAGAAGCACGTCAACAAGCTCTACTCTCCATTATTTGGGGAAGTCTAGGGTTGCCTGATGCTATTGTCCTATCGGAGGTAGCTCTGGTAGCTTCCCTCCATAGGCCTTTACAACAGGCTAAATCGCTTCTCGATTCAGTCACTCTTACGGACCTATGAGATCGCTTAGAAACAAGCCGCCGTAGAGGAGTTGCCCTGTGCGGCCACGAGCCCGCCGAAACTGGACGCCAGAGAGATTGGGCGGCGGCCTTACATGAGCAAAGGGTTGAAAATCTCACCGCGGGAAGCGCCACAGACGCTGATAGGGCTAGGCTGCGCGCCGTCTCCTCCAAAGGGGCGGGCGCATGGCTCCACGCCATACCCTGTGCTCGGATCAGGATGCTCCTAAATGACGAGTCTGTGAGAATCGCGGTGGGACTTCGTTTGGGGACGGACCTTGTGCACGCTTATACCTGCGTCTGCGGTGACGCCGGATGGACGCCACGGGCTCTCCTGTATTGCCAGCGCAGGTAGGCGAGCCAAACACGAAGCTCTGAACGAAACCTTCAGCAGAGCCCTACGCTCTAGTGGCCTACCGTGCGTCCTGGAACCCGTCGGACTGGATAGAGAAGGCGGGAACAGACCCGACGGTCTGACCTTAACCCCGTTCGAGAGCAGTTGCATGCTGATATGGGACGCGACAGTTATTGACTCATCAGCCCCTTAATGGTTAGTGCTGGCGCGGCCTGGGCCGGATATGCAGGCAAGGTGAGAAAATACCAGCACATCGGGTATCCGTACGGGTTCTACCCACTTGCCTTCGAGACACTTGGCGGGCCGGGCCCGTTCACTCGCGGTTTGCTACAGAAGGTCGGGAAGCGACTAGGTCTAGCCAGCGGTGATAGGCAAGCGGGCTATTTTCTCAGACAGCGCTTGTCGCTGGATGTGCAACGCGGCTTCGGTCCGGGGAACCCTCCAGAGATGGTTGGTTCCTGCATTGGACCCTTCGTAAATGTGCACACGTTCGCAGGGACGCAATTGTCATGTTCCCATAGTTGGTGATTAGTTACAATGAATAGAAAATATTGTGATGATTTATTAATCATTTACAATACGTTTGCACACTCGGCAGTGCTCGCCTAATAGATATATATATATATATATATATATATATATATATAGAGAGAGAGAGAGAGAGAGAGAGAGATGAAGAGAAAACATACAATGTTGGAAGTGATCATAATTGGGTAGAAGTGAGCGGAAGGAAGAAGAAGCCGGGGCACGTAGTTGTTCAAAAGAGATCTCTGGATAAACACAAATGGGCGCAGAAAGTAGAATACATAAAACAGCTCTTAATGGCAAATGGAGAAAGGCTAGTAGACGACATGCATAGAAATATTAAAGACGCATATGCAAGTGCTGTAAGATAGGGAAGGGAATTCAAAAGGAAGGAGAACGAGAGTGGTGGAATGATCAAATAAATAAGGCAATCATGGAGCGGAAAAGATGGAGTAAGGAGCATAGAAAAGTAATGGGAAAGAACGCAGACAAGGCAGAAGAGTATTGGGGACATTACAAGGAAGCTAAGAATAACACTCAAATGTTAATACAAGATGCAATTAAAAACACAGACGAGAGGGAATTGAACAGTATTTTGGGGCCCCCAAGGGTCAGCGAGAAAAGCAGTTTTAGGACTATGTCAGACAGGAAAATACAAAAATGGCAAATAACGTCCAGGATAGAACATACGCAACAGATGAAATAGATATCGCATTACAAGCACTATTTTTCACGATTAGCGAGAACAGTGTAGAATTAACAAGAACTAGCACGGAGATCGATAACAACCACAACACATGAGATCGAAGGCGTGGTAAAGAAAATTAATCCAAAAACGGCGTGTGGTTTTGACGGGATTTCAGTAGGAATTATCCAGGCGTTGGAAAAGAGAGTACGTGTATTGTCTAACGAAGCAATCTAATAATATATTTAGAGGGGGCAGAATCCCGGAGGGTTGGCGCAAGGGAAGAGTTTCTCTTCTTCCCAAGGAGGGGGTAGATAATAAAACTAAACCAATAGGCGACCAATCACAATTACACCTATAGCGTATCGAATATTCATGCAGGTGTTTAAGAGTAGAGTGCAGAGAAATCTGGAGACAAATGAGAAAATAGGAGAATGGCAGTGCGGATTTAGGAAAGGGTATAGGCTAGATGATCATCTTTTTTTATTAAGTCAGGTTGTGGAACTTCGAGATTGCAGGGACAAGGGTGTGTGGCAGGATTTTTAGATCTTAAAAATAAATATAATATGGTGGACAGAACAAAGTTGTATCAAATCATGTTAGAGGAGGGTTTGGAGAGAAGTTGGGTGGAGTTACTAGAAGAAATTTACAGGAATAACACGGTAAGATAAATAATAGCAGCCGAACAATCTGAAGAGTTTTATAGTTGCTAAGGGGGTCAAACAAGGCTGTCCGTTGTCATCGGTGATTTTTTTATGTATATAGAGATAATAGCGCGAAGGATTAATAGAACGGGTTTGGAATGGCAGATAGGGGAAAAGGGTGTATATATCAAGACACCCGTGCTGCTTTTTGCTGACGATATGGTAGTGTTAGTGTTACTAGCGAAGTTCAACAAATGTTGAATGCATGTGGGGAAGCAGCGGAGGAACTGAGCATGGCGTTAATTGAACAAAAGAGCGCAGTATTAGTATGTAATGAGACTAGGGGGGCAAAGAAGTTTGTAGTACAGGGAAATTAATTGGATTAAAAAATCAGTACAAATCTTGGGGTGACAATGACTACATGGGATGATTATTTAGAGGATAGGAAGAGATAATAAGGGGGAAGAAGGCTGAAAGAGGATGAAATGCCGTAAGGTGTAAGGGCCTCTGGGGGTTTAATAAATATATAGTAACAAGGAATATATGGAAGGCCAAGTATGTGCCAGGATTGATCTTTGCTAATGCCTCTCTGGTTCACAGCGCAGGGTTGAGAAAGAAGTTAGAAACAATACAAAGAGAGGTGTTGCATATTGGATGGCCGCGAATAGAAGTTTGTATTAGCGCGCCATGATAATGATGATCTCTGCCTGTTGGCCACAACCCGTTACAGCACTGTCGGCCACAATCCGCCACGGCATTGTCGGCCACAACCCGCCACGGCATTGTTGGCCACAACCCGCCACTGCACGTTCGTGCACTGTCACGTTGCCGGTCGCCGGCCGTATAAAAGAGGGTGCGCGCCATTTTGTTACTCTCTTGCTATCCCGAGCGTTCGGCGTAACGCGTGCTCTGCAAACCCTTAGTCCGGCGGCGACCGGGACGTCCGACGGCGTGGCAACAACAGCGACGTGAGCGTGGCAGTGATACTGCCCTAGGGTGGTGAGTGATCGTGGTTAGCGGGCGCAGGTAGATATATATATATATATATATATATATATATATATACATATATATATATTTAATGAGTGATTGTTAGAGCTAGCGTAGCGGCATTGTTAAGTGTGTGATCTGTGAGTTCCGGCGGTGGAAACTGCTTCGCGCTAACCGCCGGGACATTGTGTGAGCTAGCTAGGCAACAACAACAATAATAATAATACGAAGAGAGACGGCGCTGCCGTATCGCTCTCTGGCGTGTGGTGCAATATAATAAATAAGATTAGTGAGTGTGTGAACCCGCGCATTTTCGACTGTCTTCATTCTACGGTTCCGTTGGCAACAAGAGGTGATAAGATTTGCATTGGGTTGCCGTTTTAATTGCGCCAGGGAATTTCTTAAGGGGGAAAAGGGAATGTCAACACTTATACAAAGGGAAGTACAAAGTAAGCTTAGATTTAGTAGTAGGATTAAAAATGCCACAAATAAAAGATGGGTTAAACAGATGCAGCTGGTAAAGACGGCACTTAGGATTAAAACGAAGTGGGATCGCAGAGTAGAGTTCGCAGCTAGGTAGATTGGGTACAATTGTGAGCAATGGGCAAGAGCGACGGTATCATAGAAAATTGTGAAATTGAAGGTAAACAAGTCATATACAGACAAATGGAAATTGGCGATGGGCTCCAAATCAAGTTTGGCGACTATGTATCGAAAGGAAAGCGGGAAAGGGGCGGGGTAGAATGGGTATACGATAATTCAAGAGCGAGTAGGCTATTGGCAGATGCCAGGGCAGGGCTGTTGGATACAAGGACACATAAGGCTAAATATAAAAAGGGGCAAAGTACAGAATGTCGAGCAATGTTATGTTAAAAATGGCCTGGTCGATATTACAAAGAAGAGGTTGTCACAATGGAAAGCAAATACTCAGAAGGTATTGAAGTAGACATGGATTATATAGATGTGTAGGTAATATATATGCTGCCGCTCTAAGCGCCTCTGATATCAAAGGGTGACATGTGTATTTAGGTATACAAGCCAAGCGAACAATAAATCAATATATATATATATATATATATATATATACAGGGTGTTTCAGGAATATTTGAAGCACGATATATGGAATTGTAGAGCTCGTTAAAGCAGATGTTTTTTCCAATGGAACATGGTCTCTGAGAAGTCTTGTTTCGGAGTGAGAGTAAAATTACTACAATTTGTAACACTGGTGTTTTTGCCCGACATAGGAGCATAAAATGTGCTGTTGCGAGACAACCAGAGTTCCTAGACAGAAACTAAGCACACCTTCGTGTTCGTGATAAAATTCTGCTTCATCCGGAGAATATACAAGGCCGGTCCGAAGACGCGACATGGTCGCTTAGAAGAGAATTCGCCAAAAATGAAGTTCTTTATTAGCGTTCACGCCAAATACTTCAGAATCATAACCCTGCAACCACTCACAGCGCTCAGAACGGACATATTCAGCCAATGCGCAATTCATGGCGATCATTTTAGTACCAAACATATGTCAATGCGAGCTGTGGTTGCGGAGTAATTACGATTTTTCGGCGGGATGTCCAGATTAAGTGCATGAAAAATGACGCGCTGCGGCTGTCGCGCGACACGTCGGCGGTAGTGAACGTCGCCACACAGTCATTTTACATGCACTTAATCTGCACATGCCCTCCGAAAAATCGTAATTACTCCGCAACCACAGCTCGCATTGACACATGTTTGGTACCAAAATGATCGCCATGAATTGCGCATTGGCTGAATATGTCCGTTCTGAGCGCTGTGAGTGGCTGTAGGGTTATGATTCTGAAGTATTTGGCGTGAACGCTAATAAAGAACTTCATTTTTGGCGAATTCTCTTCTAAGCGACCATGTCGCGTCTTCTGACCGGCCTTGCATATTCTTCAGATTGGAGCAGAATTTTATCACGAACACGGCGGTATGCTTAGATTCTGTCTAGGAGGACTGGTTGTCTCGCAACAGCACATTTTGTGCTCCTATGTCGGGCAAAAACACCAGTGTCACAAATTGTAGTAATTTCACTCTCACTCCAAAAGAAGACTTCTCAGAGACCATGTTCCATTGGAAAAAACATCTGTTTTAACGAGCTCTACAATTCCGCATATCGCGCTTCAAATATTCCTGCAACACCCTGTATATATATACAGGGCGAACCACAGCTCGCATTGCCATAGGTTTGGTACCAAAATTATTGTCATGAAATGCGCATTTGCTGCATATGTTAGCTTTGAACACGTGGGTGGTCGTAGGGTTATGATTCTAAAGTATTTGGCATGAACGCTACTAAAGAACTTTATTTTTGGCGAATTCTCTTCTAAGCGACCATGTCGCGTCTTCTGACCGGTCTTGCATATCTTCAGATGGAGCAGAATTTTATCACGAACACGATGGTGTGCTTAGTTTCTGTCTAGGAAGACTGGTTGTCTCGCAACAGCACATTTTGTCACAAATTGTAGTAATTTCGCTCTCACTCCGAAACAAGACTTCTCAGTGACCATGTTTCACTTGGAAAAAATATTTGCTTTAACGAGCTCTACAATTCTGTATATCGCGCTTCAAATATTCCTGCAACACCCTGTATATATAATTTTGTTGAGAGAGAGGAGGAATGCTACCTTACGCACCGTCAGACTGGAGAAGGGCAGACGGCCCCTTATCTCCATTCCAGTGGGTGTGACGCGGCGCGATGGTCCGCGCCCCTACCCACTAAAACCTGCCTCTCATAACGCCCTTGACACAGCCCAGATCTTCGTTTAATAGTACTATGGGCCGTGGGGGTGACATCCGGACTATCTAACCAGGTTCGCCTGCTCAGTTTGGCGAAGTCGGCTCTCCGGCTGGCGTGCTTTGTGACGAGAGAGAATAATTTCCTGTTCTTGCGCTAATCCTGTCGTAACTCGCTCTTCTCTGCACCCCGCATAGTTTCTTCTCTGTCAGCACCTTTCGTGCAACCGCTGCTCCAAGGGTCCATGCTGCTGGTTCCGAGCAAATGAAAACCATTAATTGAGCTAGCCCATCTCTCGGGAGCATGAGTAGGTGCGTTTATTACTATTTGCGTTAGGAAAAAATCCATGTCACCTCCGGGCCTATTCAGCCATTTCTCGATGTTTGATTTCAGATCGCGGACCTTGGCTGCCGCCTCGTCCTTACTTAGGCTCTCCCATTCCGCCTGCCATCGCAGAAGTATTACTTTCGTTTCCTCTTCCTTTGCTTCCTTTGTCGTCCTATCTGGACCACGCTCCCACAGTCTTCGCCTTTCATCTGCTTTGAGGTCCCAGGGCGGGGTCTCTGCCAGAACCAAAGTTGCCGCCGTGCTCACGGTCCTGTAGGCCTGTGTGATGCGAAGAGCCGGTACCCGTTGGGCTCTTCTGAGTAGGCCTTTGCGATGTGTTTTTCCGCTCTTCTTTTTGAACCATACCGATGCACCGTACAGGACGATGGATTCCGCCACTGACATGACCAGCCTTTTCCTTGAGGCTCTGCTAGGTCCGTAGATATTTGGCAGGATTTTGGCGATATCGTTTGCCGCTTTGCTTGCCTTTTGATTGCCTTTTTCAGGTGGGACACTCCTGTGAGTCCCCGGTCTAGTCAAACGCCTAAGTATCTCACCTCCTTGCTGAATCTTATACTCGTTCCCTGCAGTCGTAGATTAATCTCTCTGCAGTGAGTTTTTCCTATGAGCAGCACTGCCTCCGACTTCTCAGGAGCTAGTTCCAGTCCAGCTTTCTCCAGCCATCTTTCGACTGCCTTGAGCGATTGTTGCGGCAAGCTCGAATTCTTCTGCTGTTCGGGCCTTGACCATGATTGCTAGGTCATCCGCATATACCTGCAGGTGGACTCCTCCTGGCAGACAGCCTTAGCACATCGTCATAGGCAATGTTCTATAGTAACGGGCCAATGATCGATCCCTGCGGAACCCCCGTTGTCATCTGGAATGAAACCCCAGCGCAGGAGATTACCCTATCCTGTATGTAGCTGGATGTGAGCTTTACCTAAGTAGGGTGGGACGCTATTCCTATGTAGGGTATCTAAGATTACTTTCAAGGAAAGATTATTGAAAGCGTTTCGCACATCGAGCATAACCGCCATAAACAGGTCCCTGGTTTGCGGTGTCGAGCTATATAGCCTTTCAGCATATGAGATAACCCTGTGTATCGCAGCAAGGGCCGACCTATGTTTGCGGAATCCGTACTGTGAGTCCGAAAGAAAGCCGTTTTCCTCCGCGAAGTTTCTTAACCTCTCCTTAAAGATTGCCTCAAAAAGTTTCGCCAGTGAGTCTAGAAGGCAAATGGGTCTATATCCTCCATTGCCCTTTAAAACCAATACCGCCTTCGCTTTCTTCCACTCTCTCGGGAACCTCCCCTTACGAAGCATCTTTGTTGATGCATCTGCCACGAAGTCTGGGAACTTTTTGCACAGGTAGCAGATTACCGCCGGTGGGATGCCGTCTGGTCCCGGTGCCTTGCTTGTCTTTATTCTGCCCGTCACGGCGGTCACCTCCGCGACTGTAACTTCAGGTATTTCTGAGCACTTGTTTGCGCTCTGTTCACCTCCTCGTACATCTTCATGTTGAAGTCCTCGTGACGCGGGAATAAATTCCGCAATATTTCTTCTTTCACCTCAGCTGCGATGTCTACCTTTGGTTTAGCAAAGCTTCCCCGCACTAGTTTATAGGGCCGTTCCCATGGATCGCCGTCCAGTTTAGCTAGGAACGCCCTCCAGCTTTCTTTCTTGCTTCTCACTATCTCCTGTCATAATACCATTCTGCTTTCACGATATTCTGCTAATATCGCAGAGGTATTGGCACCTCCCTTAGCCCTTTCAGTTTCCGACTTAGTTTCATGCATATTTTGCGAGCATCCTTGATACTTTCGTTCCACCAGTAATTTGGCTCTACTACCCCCCGTTCTTTTGGAATGTATGGCTAGCCTACTCGCCACTTCCCATGCCCTTTCAACCACTTTCCTGTAGCTTGCTATGTCTTGCAGGCTATCACATTTTGCTATTTCGCCCTGAAAAGCCTTCTTAAAGGCGTCTTCACTCTTAAGTTTACGCCGTGAGATACCTGGTTTCCGTGGTGGTTGAGACTCTACCGCCTCGAGAACCCATTCGATGCAATTGTGATCACTCAGATTCTCTTCTCTTGCGAGAACCTTCCAGCCTCCGATAGCCCGTGCTGTGTTTTCATTGGCCAAGGTGATGTCGATAAAAGACTCTTCCGTTTCTTTGGAAAGTCGGTTCCGTGCCGTCGTTCATCACAGCCAGGTTGTTGGCGGCCATCCAGTTTATCAGGAGCTGCCCCCTGCGATCCGTACGGGCTGACCCCCACAACTAAGCGGCAGAATTGAAGTCTCCGGCTAGTACTATGCTCTCGTCATTACTTCTATCTTTTCACATCGAAACAGTCAGATCATCTAAGTATGCTGCGAGACAGCCAGATCATCGAACTCCTGTACGGAACAGTTAGCGCTTATATAGCACCAGTATACTCGGCATGCCCCCTTTACTTCGATCTAGGCATACCAGCTGCCGGCGCCCTGTTTTCTTAGTTGTATCGACCTGTGCCGGATTATTATGCACGCATTTTTATCCTTGCTTGTCTCCATTATCCACTCTGTTTTAGTGTTCCCCAGTGTAACGTTAGGCTCACTAACGAGAACGATTGCCGCTCGTTGCTTTGCTGCGATGTCTTCCACCATCGTATGGGCGTGGCGGCTTCTATTGCAGTTCACCTGGATGACTTTGATCGGATTTGTTATTTTGTGGTTGGATCTCCTGCTCCAAAGGCATCGAATTTTAATCCGTCGTTGGCGGTCGCGTTTACCGAACGGTTTCTAATACCACCCTTTGTGCTTCATCGTTCCTCGTCCGTGACAACTCTGCGAGCTTCCTTTCGGAGCTGCTTCCGGCTGGCTGCTTCTCTCTACTTGGTTGCTTGCTCTTTAGCCTGTGTGATTTTGTCAGGGCAGCCTGCTTCTTGTCCTCTACAGCCTTTTTGTACTTTGGACAGGCAATGGAACTGGCTGTATGTCCGTCACTATCGCATTCGACGCAGTGTGCCGATCTCTTTGTGCACTCTCGGATCATGTGGCCGCTTACTCCGCATCTAAAACATCTCGAAGCGTCTGCCTTGGGGTCATTGCATTCTCTAACTAGGTGGCCGTCGACGTCCCACAGTACTAGGGTCGTGTTGGCGCCCTGAGTATCGCGGACACTGACCTCTCGCGCGGCACCGTTTGTGATAGCGTCCGCGAAGGTGGCACTTCCGCCCGGCCTGGTCTCCGAGATCCTAATGATTAGATCTCCGTCCTTTGTTTCAGCTACTCGGCCCATCCTCACCCCGACCTCCTGGGGTTTGACGAATGCGCTGATATGTCGACGTTTTTCCTCAAGCGTTTCCCCTTCCTTGACCTTGATCCTAACTGCTTTGTCCTATGACCTCCTGTCGCCCTCGGGGCGTGCTCCGTGCTAGGGCAGGGAGCCTATATATATAATATATATATATATATATATATAGGACCCTATATATATATATATATATATATATATATATAGGACCCTATATATATATATATATATATATATATATATATATATATATATATATATATATATATAGGAGTCTACGATCAATCACCTCGTGATCCGCGGTGAAAGCCTAGGAGTCTACGATCAATCACCTCGTGATCCGCGGTGAAAGCCGTGGCCCGCGGTGAATTCGTGAACGGACTGTTTGATTGGCGTATGGCCAAATGGGCCCATGCTAATCCAAATAGCGCTCGCCTATTTAGTTATTAGTCACGATTGTCTTACAGAAGTATGTGTATAGATACCAATCCTTTTATGTGAAATAAAAGTGATGTTATATATATATTTACAACACGGGAAAACTTACCTGGTCCTGACACTAGAGAGATTGACAGATTGATAGCTTGTTCTTGATTTGGTGCATGGCCGTTCTTAGTTGGTGGAGTGATTTGTCTGTGTGAGTGTGGTTAATTCCGATAACGAACGAGACTCTAGCCTATTAAATAACACACAGAATCTCTTCTTCTGTGGCGTTCCTTTTTGGGATCAAGTGTGTTTAACACTTTAAAACAAAGCAATAACAGGGGTGTTGTGCCCTTACATGTTCGGGGCCGCATGCGCGCTACATTGAGACACAAAATGAGCTTTCCAGTATTTAATAAGGCTAGTAATCTTTGAATGTTTTTCCTAATGGGGAGAGGGGATTTTAATTGTGCCCCTTGAACGAGGAATTCCCAGTAAGTGCTAGTCATTAGCTAGTACTGATTACGTCCCTGCCCTTTGTACTCCCGCCCGTCGCTACTACCGATTGAATGGTTTAGTGAGATCATCTAAGTCGATGTCAATGTACTTTGTACGTGTAATATTTGCAATGAAGATCAAACTTAATTATTTCGATGAAGTAAAAGTCGCGGGAGCAACTATGACTTTTCCGGCGTCAGTCCGGTTCCCCCGGGGGAACCGGACGGTTAATGCCCCGGGCTTTAGCAACCTGGGAGTACCGTCCGGGACGCCTGCTGCCTTGGCTTAATAGGCACAATGAGGGCAAGATAGCCACATGAACGCAGATATATATATATATATATATATATAAGTGTGTTGCAAAAAATTAGCAACTCGTTTTTTTGCGATAATTTGGCTTGGTTTATTTGAATGGCTTGAAATTTTAAGCGCATGATGTACATGACGAAACATGAGTATAGTTTCGCAATTCTCTTGCAATCTCAAGATCGGTTCATACAAAAAAAAGTGTGAAAAAACAGTGTTGCAAAATATTAGCAATAATAACATGCTAACAACACAGCTCTTTTTTGTAAAGGATAGTCGATACTACAGCTGATATTCGCTCCCAGGGATCAAATGTCAGGAATATTGTCTAGCTAAATCAATCGTTATATAGCTGCAAAATATTCTACAGCTTAGTTGTTGTTCCGAACTAACGACGAATCTTATGTTTAAACCATGGGTCGTACAAAGGATCTTTCGGATAACGAAAAGACAAGAATTGAGGCATATGCTGAGCTCGGTCATACAGTAACTGCTATAGCAACCAGATTATATATATGGTTTTATTTCGCAATAACATTGCATTTCAAGATGGTACATAATTTCAATACAATTCATTTCTTTTATACAATTTAAACACTTCAGCGACCGTCCCACCCGGCGAAAAAGTGCAAAGACCGCCGATGCTTCTGGCAGCTCGCTGCGTGGTATTTAGCGCATATCTGCGAGCAAAACCGGCAACGACATTGATCGTCAACTTGGTGAAATCCTTGGGTCGAACATACCAAGTGATGATAGCCATGCACAATGTACACGTGCCGGCTAGTGCATGCCATTCCATCCCAAAGCTCCCTGGCAAGGTACACATCCAATTGCGCTACCTCTGCCGAGGCCTCGGTCACTTTTCCCTGCCACTCCAACAAAAATTGTTGAAGTGGTCCAGTAATAGGTGACCTAAGCCTGACTCTGATTGTTTCCACTGCCGGCCCGCAACCCGCTAGCAGGTACACGAAGCGGCTTTTTGCCGTCCGGGGTAAGCAAAGGACCCGCTTCATATATATTGTGAAGCATCTTTCTAGCTGCGCAAAATTTGCCGCTGAAAGATGGCCCCACACCCTGCCAAGGCTGTAGCTCAACATTGGCACAATCTTAAGCTCATAAAGACGCACGGCCGCACTCAAAGACAGTCGTCGAGGGTCTCTCACCTCTGTGTGAATAGAGGTAATAGCCGCTCGACACCTGTCGCCGATGTGCTGGGTAAAGGTCGTTCCCGTATAGTGTAGCCTCAGACCCAGATACGGGAAAGAGTTGACAAACTCCAGCGGTTGGCCACAACAGGGTATTACGTCTGCTGCGGCCAATCGACCCCCACGGCGAAACTTCATGGCTTTCGTCTTCCGCGCATTTATTTGCAGGCCCTTACGGTGAAGGTAACTTTCGACGTCGCCGACAATTCGACGAATGGCACCGCGGTCCCGGTGGGCCACTACTATGTCATCCGCATACATGACGACGACGGCGTTTCTAAACTCCTCCCGCACATGGCGAGCTAGGTCTGCGATGAGCAAGGAGAATGCCAGGCAACTGAGAGGGTCCCCTTGGGGGGTCCCTACGTTTTGACAGAGCTGCAAGGTGTCTTCGCCCCTTACGTTTACTTCAAGGCGGTCTTCAGCAAAGAAGCTGGAGAGCACTCGTAGGAAAGAACCACCCACCCCAGCGTGTCGAAATGAATCGACTAGTAGGTGACGGGGAGCTTTGTCGAAGGCCTTGACACAATCGATAAAGACGGCGTACAAGTGACCCCCGGGCACAGCCAGCACCCGTTCAACTTCCGACTGGAGTACGTGGATCGCGTCCTGTGTACCTCGACCTTTCCTGAATCCGAATTGCTCCGGAGGTAAGGCCTTCTCCACAGTTGGAAGCGCCCTCGAGATAATCATCTTGGCGAAGATTTTCTTGAGAGTGCGTTCCGACGCGATACCCCGATAGAGATTTGGATCGTCCACGTTGTCACCGTTTTTGCCCTTGAATAGCAGAGTAAGCCTGGCCTCGTGCCAAACCTGGGGTATGTGTCCCCCGCTGAGTATCTGATTAAACAGCTTACACAGCTCCTCCGCTAAAACATCGGACGACTTAGCCCAATGTTCGTAATAGATCCCATCGGGACCACTACTCTTTTTCTTGGGTAACCCGCGCAAGATCTGCACAACTTCCTCCACCGTAAACGGCGAATTCATGTCGTGCTGCTCCAGAGTGAGCGGTTGCTCAATAACTGGGTTAGGCGCGGGGGCGTTTGCATCGAGCAGAAGGGCAGTGAAGTGCTGCCGCAACTGCTCCTTTGTCATGCTGTGCATGCTTCTGTTTTGCCGGCGAACAATGTAGACATGGGGTTCGCGCTCTGCTCTCTCAAGCAAACGAAACTCCTCCTCCTCATCATACCGGCGCTTACTCTCCACAAGCAGTTTCTTGTAGGTTGCTCTATGTCGGCCATAGAGCGCCCTACGATCAGCAACTACCTGGGGGTCGGGGTGTAGAGCCCGTGCTCGGCGCAGGAGCCCCAAGACTATAGCAACCAGATTAGGACGGCATAAGAGCACCATCAGCAGGTTCTTACACCCTGGAGTGAACCAAAGGTGCAGATCTATCAGTGGGCGTAAGCCAGTTTTGACTATTCGAGATCGGCGAAGGATCATACAGTTGGCTACTCATGACCAAATGTCTTCTTCCAGGATCAGGACTACTTTGGGAGTGCCAGTGCACCGATCCACAGTGTACCGAGTGTAAAGTTCTGACAAAATGTGCGATACGCGAAAAGGAAGTTTATGCCGCGACTGCAACCGAAGCACATTGTCGCACGGCGTGAATTTTCGCATAGATACCAAACTTGGGATAACGAGTGGAAAAACATCGTCTTCTCGGATAAAAAGAAATTTAATCTCGATTGCCCTGACGGCTGTCAGTACTATTGGCACGACTTACGGAAGGAACCTAAATGGTTCTCGAAACGTGTGGCCGGTGGTGGCTCTGTGAAATATTGGGGCGCGTTTGGATATAATGGGAAGTCTGATCTAGTCGAGATTGTGGGCCGAAACAATTCTGACATGTACCAGCGCATTGTCGGTTCCCAGTTAGAAGCCCACTTCAGAAGATTTGGGGGACCTGACGCAGTTTTTCAACAAGACAACGCCACGTTTCATACCTCGGCTAGCACTATAGCCTTTTTTCAAGAACAAGGAGTGCCACTTTTTGACTGGCCGGCATTAAGTCCAGACATGAATCCTATTGGAAATCTTTGGGGACATTTGGTAAAGCAGATTTACGCAAATGGTCGACAATATAATCATTTGTCGGTCCTCAAAGAAGCTGTCCAGCAAGCATGGACTAATATTCCACTTTCGTACTTACAACAGCTCATTAACTCCATGAAAGACTGAGTTTACGATTTGATTCAGAAGAAGGGACGAAAAACCCGTTTCTAGAATAAAATATGT
>QVRM01002587.1:0-53321 GCA_003439945.1 Dermanyssus gallinae | reverse complement strand
CACCTTCTGGGCGCGATCAGTGACAGCTTATATGTGTTTTGTTTACATTCGTTTTGTTCGCGTAGATAGAGACACATATGTAGAATAATATCTTGCTCTATATAGACCGACGAATACAACTCTTCTATGATTACTGTGTGCATAGTATTTGCTATTTGCATTACTGTGTGCATGTAGCTGTATTCAGAGATTGCTGTTGTTTCGCCGGTTCCAGCCGGCACAGCCAAATCGAAGCAAGCCGTGTTGTGTTTTGTTCAATATTTGGCGAACTGTTATGAATATGTTTGCCTATACACGTTTGAATTTCACCGAATTATCATGTGAACAATCGTAGCAATTGATACTCTCCGCTATGGGATTAATTTGTCATCAAAATGTTCTCTAGTAACGACAGTCCTTAGGATTAATTTGCCATATGTGATGACATGATCAACGAACGTATCAATGCTATCAGTGAATGCCTACATCCTACATCCGAACCGGCACCGAAATCTCTAACTGTGCGTGTCTTCTCAGTCAGTGAATCACCGAGCCACGAGTGCTAAGTGTGTCAAGTGTGAATGTGGATTATGCGAAGGAAGTGTGATTTCTGTGCCACGAAAGAAGTTTCGGGTCACGACATGTTTCGTCGTGGTAGTCGCCGGCTTCGCGGCCTATATACTTACTGGTGTTACGTCGACGTGCATACAACTCAACTCACGTAGAAATCGGCAGCTCACGGGGGGTTGCCGCACGGGGGGGAACCGCGAAGGGTGGTCCCGTTTCGGGCGGCGGGACAGCCTTCTGCTGGCCGATGAAGATGTCGACCACAGAGCCGGTTTCGGCGGTGGCTTCGGCTGGCCTGGAGAGTGCCGACTGGAGCATATGTCCGTCGGACGATGAGCTCGTCTTCCCAGATGGCCACGGGAACGCCGTACTTCGAGCCGAAAGATCCCAACGAAATCATACGGTGAGAGAGCTGGATGAGTGGCAAATGCAGACAGCTAAGGTTGGCTTCCTCTATGATAGGAAGCTTAAGTTTACGCTAAAACGTATGTTACAGTTACAGTCGACTCTACGTTGTTGTTGTTGTTGTTGTTGTTGTAGTACATAAGGTTCTCTCCGGTCGTCGCCGTTTGTGGGAGACGTTTGAACTTGAAATGCACTCGCAACAACTCGGCACACGTAATCATAGCTCAAGTAGAACTTGACGTATTGTGATCAGTGAGTCGTCATACCGGACGGGTATCACGCTTCGATGAATAACACTGAATTATCTCATCAAGCCGACTAACACCAATGTGGATATTCGTTGTCTTCCTTATCGCGTCTCACCGCGAATATAGTTCGCGCACGTAACAGAGAACCATTGTGCACAACGTATTTACATGCGCAACGTTTTTTATCTAATTTATTTTCCTCGGCAGTGTACCAATACGTAGCCTGTGTAGCGTTAGCTCAGTTTCATGTACCGGTTCACTAAGATGTTTATATGTATGTGTATATATATATATATATATATATATATATATATATATATATATATATATATATATATATACGGTAATATTTTGTTTCATTAGTTATATCGAGACTCGCTATATATATATATATATATATATATATAATATATGGAAAGTCAGATCAAACTTGATTAAAACAGCCACATGATACGTAAATAGCGAAACCTTTACAAACATATCTGCGCGCGGCACTGCCCACTAATACTCTAGCGAGATATGCCTACTGTGGTAGCACCGTATAGATGGAACGTAACTATTGTATATTTCTTCTTCTTCTTCTGCTTCTTGTCGGCAGCCTGTACGCGCTTATGTCGGAGCAGGGGGTGATCGAGCTGGAGTGGGTCAGTCCCGGTCGGATGGAAGCGAGGCGTGATAATGAAGACACCGAAGACAAGCGTGACACGAAGGAGACGAGCGCCAAGCACGAGGTGAGTTTGACCCATCTTTCTGCCGTTTGTCGTTCGGACCATGTCTAACCTGTTTTTTTGTTTGGAAATGTACCACTCGCGGCAAGTCAGCGGGAGCGGTGGTATCGTCACCCAACGATTGCATTGCCATAATGCCATATAACGTCCATTTCCAATCGTATAGTTGCTACAAAAACGATATCGTCTGAAGAAAACGTGCGCCTTTGAAATTTATATGCGGAACTGGGAAACCAAAATTAGTGAGGTGGACATAGGTATTTTTAGAACAGCAGCAATGACGAGCACTGAATGGCGGGGTAGCGGGTTAAAAGATCGACATCTAACTACGGCCTTTGCAGCTCACGGATTTCATCACGTGCTGTGCAACGTGGAGGGTTTTCATGAACCACAGGATGAATGTCAATGCAAACAATGCTGGAGCAAATGTGATCGATACCACGCCGCGGTATGCCCGGCGGTTTGGTCTATAGCAGAACTAGCAAAACGCTAGATTGTTGGGGTCTCGAAACATTTTGATGTAGCATAAACACATTTACCCAGTTTGGGTGTTAATAATAAAAAATAAAATAGTTGCTATATAATATCGTATTTTCAGCTTTTGTAATGTGTCGTGTTGCCACGCTGCAGACGTCGAAAAGTATTTCTTAATCGATGCTTGTTTTGTGTTGTTACTCCTGTTCCTTCATGTTCTGCATTACCTTGATGCGAATCGTTGCAGTTCAATGAGTTCGATTTCGACGAACCTACGCCCACGGTTTCGCTCTCGTTTCGAAAGCAGAAGAAGGCACCTCAGGGTGGTCAACGGAAAGTGGCATCATTCGACAAAATCATGAACGACATCACCAAAGTGAGCGATTTTTTTATTTTAGTTCAGTTAACAGTGAAAGAAGAATTAGAAACAGACCCTGTTTTTAAAATTCTATTTTTGAGACACGCAATGCACATCACTGAATCACAGATTATTATATATATATATATATATATATATATACCTTAGCTGTGCTGTGATATCTGTTAAAAAATTCAAAATCTTGTTTTTAGGTACTTGTCTTTCTTTCGAGAATCTACGAGACTGCAGTTCTGTTAATAAATCCCACTTTGTTATTGTCATTAGTCGTGTGCCATTTTATGAATGTGTTTTATGAATCGCGGACGTCTAACGAATCACTAACCTCTATCGTACATGTGCAGGGAAAGAGTAGTGGCGCTTCCGGTGGCGCTCAACTGAAAAAGGAGTCGCCTACCAAGGAGAAGAAACAGCGAAAGCCAAAACAGGCTAAAACGCCAAAGGTATGATTTTGTCGTCGCGTTTCTTCTTCCGGTATCTACTTATTTCTCAGTCAACAGTGTTTTGTTCTCATTTGTAAGTTGCCTATAGCTGCTTACTCGGAAATAGTCTTGAGTAAGACTAAAAAGTCGCCACTTAACATATATAGCTGCATAACAGTGTGTTTGTCGTTGAAGTTTGTTACCAGTAGCGATATGCTCATGACATCAATATAGTGAGGAAGGTAGCATGTGCGTCTATTCTGACCTATTCTATATATATATATATATATATATATTTACTAACGGCGTTATATTCAATTTGTCGAACGAATTTTAGAACGTGGCGGGTGCAACAAAAACGAGTCCAGATAAGCGGCTCCTCAATCCAGCGGAACTACAGCGGGCATAGTGCAGGCTCAGCAGGAACATCCGGGTACTCCGTCAACGCCCGGCACCCCCACGGCAACTACCTCAACGCCACACGGCGCAACGCCGACCGTGCAGACTGGCCAAATAACCATGACCGGGGGAATAGACCCACAATCGTCGAGCAGTCAGCAACAACATCATCAGCAGCAGCCACAACAGCAACAACAACAACAACAACAAATGGGTGGGTTGAGGCCAGGCACGATGGCTGGAGGTCTCATGGGCGCTCAGCAACAACAGCACCAGAATCCCACTCAAATTCAGCAGCAGCAGCATCCGCATGGCGTACAACAACACCAACAGCAGCAGCAGCAACAACAACAGCATCCGGGAGGTCAGGGCGTACCTATGATGGGGCAGACAATGCATCAACAGAGGCAACCGCAGCAGCAGCAGCAAGGAGGAATAGCAGGACTACAACAACAACAGCAGCAACAACAACAACAACAACAACAACAAGCACAGCAGCCCCAGCAACAACAACAACAACAACAACAACAACAACAATCACAGCAACAACAACCTCATCAAGCGCAGCAGCAACAACAACCTCATCAAGCGCAGCAGCAACAACAACCTCATCAAGCGCAGCAGCAACAACAACAACAACCGCAGCAGCAGCAACAACAACAACCTCCCAATCTGCTCAAACAGATGCTTATACCACAAACTGGACAGCAACAAGTTCACCTTCAGCAGAATGATCAGAGCGGCAGTAACAGTAGTATGACGGGAATGGGTGTTCAGCATCAGCAGCAGCAGCAGCTGCAGCAATCAGGGCAAGCTCCCCAGTCAATGGCGACACCCCCGCACCAGCTACAGCATCAAGGAGCACAGATGGTGGGAGCCATGCAGATACAGCAGCAACCCATGAGCATGGGTGGAAAACAGGTGCCCCCAATGAACCAGGGCGGCATGGTTGTGGGAACAGGGCAACAACAACAGCAGCAGCAGCAGCAGCAACAACAACAACAACAACAACAACAACAACAGCAACAACAACAACTGCTCATACAGCAGAATCCTGGACAGCAAATGCATCAGCAGCAGGGTCCGGGCGGTATTATCGTTCAAACAGTTCAAGGTGTACAGCATAAAATGGGCCAAGTCCACCTTGGAGGAGTTCCAGGACAGCAATTACAGCGGCAGCAGCAGCCACAACTAATGCAGCCAAATCAATACAACCTACTTCATCAACAACAACAACAGCAGCAGCAGCAACAACAACAACCACAGCAGATGGGTAAGCTAACGGCGCCGCGTCTACACGCACAGGAAACATAGATCTTTTATCGTGCAACACGACTTAGATTGAGCCTTTATTGTGCAATTTAGGTGCCTCTTTTCATCTATGTCAAATATACATGCAGATGATGGAATATCTGACTGTTCGTTAGGTGGAACGTCATGGTTATGCTGTATGATCCGAAAGCATAAGGTAACAAACACATGACTATCTAAGCGATAATAATAATAATGTGTCATGTACAGTACTGACATGCGTTGAGGTCAGCCTATTTAGTATAGACATTTGCTGCTAATGACACATAGGAAATATCCGTGGCGCAGTGCCGATGCGACAGCAGATGTCGATGCAGATTGGCGGTCAAATGATCTCCACGTCCCAACATCAGCAGCAGCAGCAACAACAACAACCGCAACAACAGCCTCAAGCAATGGTGCCAATGCAGGTGGTTAGCCCTATGAGCCAACAGGGATTCCAAACAACGAGCGGCCACGTCCAACGAATGGCACAACCCAATCAAACGGTGAGGGCTTGGAACAACTCCGTGGCGACTTTCCGAGCGCTACCAGATACAATTCGTCACAATACTACAGATATACTTTGTCACAATCGGTCAAATACCTTTGTAAAAAGAACTGACTATCTATGAAATTGATAGCTCGCTCAAAACACCCTTAAAACAGTCTTGCTCACCAATCAATTGATGCATTCGTCGTCGTCGTCGTTGACGATTTTCTAATCAATGGTGTTGTTGTGATGATTGTTGCAATGCCATTGCAAATGTTGCTTGCTACTCGCGAATGCTGTCAGATGATGACTCAGGCTCGACAGGGACCGCCCATGTCGTCAAGTCCAATGCGCAGCCCTGGGGGACCTATGTCTGCTGGCATGGGTAGCCCGCAGCGCAACCTGCAATCACCGCACAGCCAGCTGCAAAGTCCGCACGGCCAACTGCAAAGTCCGCACGGCCAGCTGCAAAGTCCACATAGTCAACTTCAGTCTCCCCATTCGCAGATGGCAAGCCCTCATCAGCAGATGACAAGTCCCCTCGGACAGGCAGGAGGACCCCAGCAGCAAGGACCGTGTGGTCAACAAATGCAAAGCCCTCAGCATCCCAGTCAACAGATGGGCGTTATCCCTACTTCTACGGGACCACAGCATAGCCAGCAAATGGGTATCCCGGGGGGACACATCCAGCTGTCGATGGGGGCGCAGGGAATGCAGCAACAATCACCCGGAATTCAACAGCAACAGCCGTCTCACGTGAGTGCTCAGATGCCGCCTGATACCGATACGAACAAGGCTTCCATAGGGCATACGCACCATCAACAAATCTCCTACATTTCTTTAAGTCTCACATATTAAGAATGAATGTGCAAACTAAATGAGAGCTTTCTTTTGTTTACTCGTCTCGTCGCTGCGCATATGCTATACGTACAAGAATAAGAAAAGACGTAAAATGTTTGCTATATAATAATGAAATGGGTAATGTCTGATTGCGAGCGGACTTGTAAAGAAGCGTTTCCGTTCCATTATTTTAATGGTTGATTCATACTGTTCTAACGATGGTTAAGTCGTGGACGTTGTTAATTAATGTACTCAACTTTTTAACAAATATTTCTGTTTTATTATTTTGACTATTATTATTATCATTAGTGAGAATATTTGTATGGGAAGACAACATAGTGACTTAAGTACAATCGCCACTATTGAAGAAGTGACAAAAAAGAGTGCTCCGCGTTGACAGCAGACGGTATGGTATTTAACTGACCCTTTCAGCTTAATTCATGTTATACTTGCCACATAGTCGCTAGTGTGGCTACAGTCGACAGTGCAGAATTTGCTACATGAGTTGGTTAATTGCCAATATCTATAAAGGAAACGCTCTCCTCAGTGCGTAGTATCTGTTTCAAAGGAATGACTCGGCACATCAGAGAAAGCGATTGCTTAGTTTAAGACGTAAACAATGGCAGCTGTAAATATAGCGTTTTGAAGCACCAGCTAAGCGATCGAAAAGGGTTTAGGTACTAAGCCTACGTACACTTATGATTAGGCCTAGTGAATACTTGCGGAAAGCAGTGATGTCCATGTGGCGCACTTAAAAATAAAGGCAAGCATAAGTTGCAATTTTTTCAATAACTTAACGTGTTATTTACTGGCGGCACTGATAGAATATGCTGCTGTTTGTAGCCAGTTTTTTTTTCTTTTGTTTGAGACTTTACTAAAGCATATTGCCACATCGTAGATACGCCAAAAATGACTCCCTTATTCTGATTTTGTGATGGCAAAGCATATTCGACTAGGCTCTGGGAGTTAAACACCGTGGCATTTTGACAGCATACCACTCTAAGGCGGCGATAGGCTGCACACCAAGTACTTCAGAGAGGGAAAGGAAAATCTTTTGTCGCACGACTGATCTTCTGAACTTACGAGACTTCTATACGAATCGCCATGATTGCCTATTCAGATGCAGCAGCAGCAACAACAACAAATGTATGGAGGAGGCGGTAGCTCTGGCTCGGGCGGTCAACAGAAAGTAGTTGGTATTCAACTGCAGCAGATGCTTGTCATGAACCAGTCACCCGGCCAGGGACCACAGCATCGCCAACAGCAAATGATGAGTCC
Source organism: Dermanyssus gallinae (assembly GCA_003439945.1). Classification (NCBI taxonomy): domain Eukaryota; kingdom Metazoa; phylum Arthropoda; class Arachnida; order Mesostigmata; family Dermanyssidae; genus Dermanyssus; species Dermanyssus gallinae. Next base: position 45,822 of record QVRM01002587.1, on the reverse strand, counting down.
TGGTCCCGGCGGTCAGATGCAGGGCGTACAACTTCAACGGGTTCTTCAGCAACAGCATCCTCACCAGAGGCCGATGCAGCAAATGCAACAGCCGATGCAGGCCGCTGGCCCGCACGGTGGGCATATGGTACGTTTGTTTGAGATGTATCCGACGTTAAGACAAATATAGGCTGGATGCCCAAGGAAGCTCTTACGAGACGACCTGTATATCTTGCGCGTATTACTCGTCTTTTTGTTTCAGTAAGCTCTATTCATCTAGTTGGGTTTTTCTAAGACGAAAGTCGCCACCGATATTCGCGTGGCTCAATGTGTCATTCTTTCCAACGTTTGCTGCAGGTGGCTCAAGGAATGCAGATGATGCCTCAGTCTGGAGAGCAGCAGTCACAACTGATCATGATGACGGGTGAACCACCGGTCTCAGGACCTATGGGCCAGCAAATGCAGCAACTTTCGGGGCTACCCCAGCAGCAGCAGCAAATGCATAGCATGAGCGCTTCAGCGCAACAACAACACCAGCAGCAACAGCAGCAGCAGCAACAACAACAACACCAGTTTGTGCAGCTTCAACAACAGCAACATCCGAGATTTCAGCAGTGAGCCAGACATCTTAAATGCATATCAGCATTGAGACAACTTAGATAAACAAATTCTAAGAAAGACACCCAAACACAAACAGGGATTGTGTCTGTGGCTGTTTATAACTATGTTTCATATACTTATTTGTATATATTTGCATAGATATTGTGTGTATATATATATATATATATCGGATTCTTTTGTGTAGGATAACCTGGCATGGGTATCACCATTATATATGTATGAAAGGAGCGTGTTACGAAATTGACGAATGTATGTGTAAATTTTGTGGAGAATGTGACATCAACCGCTACCACTTGACACGATGCGCGTCAATCGACGTAAAATCATTGCAGGAATGTGTGAATTATCTGCTTAGTTGGAACACTGAACTATAAGACGTGCACTACCAATGATATGGTGAATATACTGAATGATGATATATATATGCATGCTGCACATATGTTGTACATATTAACGTCTACATAAAGAGATGATTGTGTATTTTATCGCGTAAAAGTTTTTTGGTTTTAACATAAGCGATAACCTAAGGCATTATTGTACATAGCCTATGCAGATAACGATTTTTTTTTATATTCGAGTCGTGTTTCTCCGCCATCATCCTATACGCTGTTTGTATGATAGAAGAAATGTTTTATCGGAGTTTTCTTCGAAATATATATATATCGATATATTTGTTGTGAAAGATGACATTTTAATATTAAACATATGTTTGCTATTTAAACGTCCGGCGGTTGCCTAAGTCATATAATGTACGTTCATGTTTTGCATTTTGCCGTTTACTCTATATATATCTGTATTATCGTTGTATATTCTATTTTTAAGTATAAGTTGTCGATGCTATTTCCTTAATATTATTGCCATAGCTACTGTTAAAGTACACATGTTACATTTTGATTAAGATTAGTGAGGGATTCGGATTTTATATTAATTTGGTTTATTTATAAGTCGAGATATTGAAGTTCGGCAAATTCATAGAATTCTTTATACAACATGTTAAAAACGACATGTAATTTTGTAAATCATATATTTTACAAAAGAAGGGCAGACTCTGTGTGTTAAGAAAATGCTTCGATTAACTAGCAGCTCTGTGAGTTATCTACAGCGATATAGTTAAAGATCGAGCAAGAACGGCTACACCGTCGTGGGAAACAGAAATCAAATAAAGACATTTAGAACCTTACCACTGGTTATCGTTTGCTTGCTACATGGATGTTACCGAATTTAGTGAAGACCCAAGTACAACATTTTTGTTACGACAAATTGGCGCCATTCATAAGCGCTAATTTGACGTGAGCCAAATGGGGAAGCAACTAATATGCACCAAGTTCGGTTATAAGACGCATATGTTCTATAGTGGAGATGTTACGAATTGCCTCTGGTGATCAGGCAGTGTCCTGAAACGCTCTATATACGTTGTACCGTCGGACGTGAAGAGACCGAAGATGCCCCCCGTTCGGAAGACCTCCGACTTCATTAACAGAGGCAAAAACGTTAAAAACGTTCGCGATATCGTACACAACAATCCGGCTGAATCCCTATCAGGCAGATAACTGGGGAATTGAAGATATCTTATGAATCAGTTGTAACAGTCTAGATCACTTTTATGCGTCGCTGGCAGCAAAGTTCGTTCCGAAAACGTTGAATTTCCAGCAAATTAATTCCTGTCGGGAAACGTCCAAATTGAACCTTCAAGCAGTAACAGAAGACCCTGTATTGTTTCAGAAAGTGATTATAGAAGAATATTTGTGAGTATATGATTACGACATCGAGTCCAAAGCCCAATCCTCGCAGTGGTGTTGCTAAGAAGAGAGTTGATCGAAGAAATTCAAGCAAATCCAACACTAGGGCTATTTTGACTGTATTTTCGACTACAAGGAAATCATCGTGCACGAATTTTTGCCACCTAGTTTTATGGTCAGTAAAGAATGCTGCCGCAAAATTTTAAGAAGATTGCGCGAGAACGTCTGACGCAAGAAGTCTGAACTTTGAGCAAACAGCTCTTGGAACTTTCATCATGACAACGCAGTTGTGTACATATCGTTAATGATTTAGGATTATTTTATAGAAAAATATATATTCATATTTCCACTGTCTCTCGGAGAAACTCAAATCGATTTTGACAGAGGAGTTTAAAAAGTGTTTGGAAAAGTGGAAAAGAATGTGGCACAAATGCATGGCAAAGGGCGGGAGCTATTCTGGAGGGAACAAAAACCATTTGAAAGATTGACTGGAAATGTTGTTTCACAAAAGCATATCAGAACTTTTCAAACCACTTTCGTGTATAACCAATTTGATTCATGTTGCCGATTTTTTTTTAGCGGAGCTCATCGATAATAGATGACCAGCCATACCAATGAGAGTCAACGGCCATGCCGCCACAAGGACTGCTAGGGAAACCCTAAATATCTATATAACAGGACCTAAATAACCGGACCTTTTGATTCGATCTTTTCAAAGATCTGTAAAGTTAAGACTCTAATAGAAAAATTACGTATCCACAGCCCTTGCGGCCGGCCGGTCTTTGGGGTACAGTAATTGTAGACGATAGTTGTATCTGTTCTTTGTTTTGAGCACAGTTTTGTATTTATACCACTCCCATGATCGCCGTAACCATGCTAAAAGATTCTACAATATATCGACCTTAATGAAATTAAAGCCACGTCAATTCAGACTTAACACTCTTGACGACATACGGGAATGTTCCGTTTCTACATATACAGCGCAAACTTTGGGGTACAAATGGGTTATTATTGTTCAATAGTACAGTATAATTATAGGCTTTTATCTGCCATAAATTATATGTTATATTCTGATGTGTCATAATTCATTTAGACAGACTTCACGGTAAGGATGAACCACTATTGAATGCAATAATGTTATGATATCTGTACTTCAACCAGAAGGCTCTGCCATCCAACCTACATACCTTCCTCGCACCAAAAAGACTGTAGAATGACAAGCAAAGGTTTAGTTATGCAAGTGTCACATTTTATTATTGTACTAGTACATTTTACACTAGAAAGCTACTACACGAAGCATCCCTTCAAGGCACAGACATGTCATTAAGGTGTACCGCCTCGCCCATTTTGCTAGTTATTTCCTACGCTCAACGTTATTCTGCATAAGCAAAAAATTAGACAGATATTCCGTCTACCCACCAAGTTAGCGCATTTTCCCCTGAGCATAAATGACACCCCCCTATTATTATTCTCACTCTGATTAATGCTGTAATTTTATTTCCTCTTTACGACGTAATTAACAGCAGCGGCAGTCTACCGCGATTGAGCACTTGCCGTGTCCAAGCGGTTCATGCGCCTCGTGTTCACTAGACGTCACCGTGAATGAGACACTTCGGTTGTCGCTGTCTTATTAGAGTCACTCATCACAGTCGTTCCGGAGCGGCGATTTCACAAGTTCCTACCCCACTCCCACTGGAAATGGCCTCTTAGGCGCGTGTGACATGCTCGCCGCACAGTACAATGTACATCCTTGTCTTGAGCTGGGCCGCCTCACCGGGTATGCGTGCGTGTTGTTCTTGCACCGCGGCGGTCGGTGCATACTTACGCGGACGCGTCAAGTTCCGCATTGTTGGTATCACATGCTAGCGCCGACATTTATAGCCCGGGTTGTACACCACGATACTCCGAAAGCAGCACGTCGTGTTTGTTCGGCGCAGACGACGCACGCAATCTTTTCGTTAACATTGCTGCGATCCATCTCTCGCGCTCTTAACTCTTACTTGGCCTATCAATTCGTCACGCGTCGCGCGTCTGCCTCTACATATCCGCGTTTGGGCTTTGCTGAGTTCTGTTCTGAGTTCGGCCATGACTCGTCGAGTCAAGTGGATGAATACGGCAGCAACAGGTCGCGGGTGGTTCCTCGTCCCTCCCTCGTCGTGACACCAAGTGGAACAGAACACATTTGCACCGATCGCCAACAAGTTGACGCAACTCAATTGCCTCGCCTTGGTCTCAGCAATCAGCGACGGCAGCCTCGACAGACCCCAGACAATCTGGCCCAACTGTTTGGGTTTCGGTTTTTTTTATTCGGCCACGAGCGATAATCGGCATGCAGGTGCGGACGTTGCAGAGCTTCATAGCCGGACTAGTAATCGTTGTCGTCGTCGTCGTCGTCGCCGTAGTATTAAAGCAAGAGGTGCCAGAAGAAGTCGTGTCGGCCCTTACCGTCCGTCAGTTCGCTACCACGCTACCACGCTGGCAGCTAGGGCAGCTCGTTTTTTCGTACCGTGCAGCAGTTAGTCTACGTGGGGGCCCTGGGCGGGTGGAACCGGCGGTGCGGGAGGCACGTCGACGGGGGGCGTCGCCTCGACCGACTTGATCGTGGCCTTGCAGTAGAAGCACTCGCGCTGGTGAACTAGATGCAGTTGTATACAGTCTCGACATGACTCGTGCCCACAGGGCCGGAACACGGCGCTCTTCCTCGCAGCATAGCAGATGGTGCAGGTCGCGTCGGAATTCTTGGTCGGAAAACACGCGATAACGTTAGTACGCGCTAGTATCCATCAAACAAACGTGTGTCTCTGTGACTGTGTGTGTGTGTGTGTGTACGTGCGGTCAACGACATATCTTCGTGACTGTGTGATTCTTGTGCGATAGAATGGTTTGTAGTGTTAGTCGCATTCGGCCTTTGCTATCTACTGACCAGCATCGTAAAGTTAAGTCATGAAGGGTTGAGTATGAAGAGAAAGTACATATATGCTAGCTCGGCCCGTATGTCAGGGCGCATATAGAGAGATATGTTAGATAGGCCTGGCTGAACAGCTCAGTTGACTATAAGGCAGTAAGTAGTACTCTCCAAGTAATTGAGGCGTCTGAGATACCAACCTCGTCAACCGATTGCTGCCTGAAGAGACCGAGCGAATTAGCGTGCGATGATCCTCCGTCGTTGGCAAATGCCTTCTTGATGAGTTGAATTAGCTGGCGCACCTTTCATTTAACAAAAAAACATGTTAATAAAACAAATACATGCACAATTACGTTCGTGTTTGTACGAAGCGAACACGATTGATAAAAGTCATTTGCAGATTGTCTTGCATGCGGGGCGTATTCAAGATTGAAAACCTATTTGAAGACCTTCACTTATAAAAATATTATGGCTGTTGATGACTTCTTTTGCCAGAAACAACAGTCAGGCACTCAAGTGTGAATATCAGGCCAAATTACCCTAAATATTGCCGCCATTGAGCAAACGCATGACAGCAGAAATACCGTTAAGCTCTAACTAATGTTGTAGGAATAGCGGCAGCTCAATTAGTAATCTGAAAATACGGCTCCCGCAAAGGAAATACACAGCCCCCGAGCCTACCATGCGTTTTGTACATATGACATATTCGCAGAGAGGAAATCTGAAAATAGTTCACTTTGCTGAAATCAATACTTCTCGAAGGTAGTTAGCACAGTAAATGCTTCTGTATCGTCTCATTAATTTCCATGTCCCGCGAGCTGCCTCCATCATCGTCATCATCATAGCCATTCATTTAGTTCACTCATATTGAGTATCCATAATGCCAGACTGGCTAGACTAACTGAAAGAAAATCTCACATGACTGCTAACAGTTTATTAGCACTGCGGGGATTAGTAGCGAAGAAAGCGTAAGAAGGCAGTGCCCATTCGCTTCGCGCTCGTCTATCAATTTTCCCTACCCATTCGTGTTACTGCTGCTACTCCGAATAAGGGCCAATATTGCTTGTTGTTCATGACGCTACACTGATCATATCTAAATAGGTCCTAATTGGTAATAGGTGCAGCAAAGGTGTCTAAAGGGGCGCAAAGGGCCCTATAGGTGCGACAAAGGTGTCTAAAGGTGACGACCTACCTGGTCGATCTCTTCTTCTTTGACATCGCCATAGTTAGCTAAAGAGAAAGTAGATGCCTCGGCCACGCCATGTGATGATGAAGACAGCGCGCCCGCGGTGGAGCCGCCAGCAGGGGCGGCTGCTGCAGCTGCCGCTGCCCGCCCAGCGGCAGTGAGGCGATAATGATGATGTTGTTGTTGTGTATTGTGATGGCTACGGTTGCTTGATGAGGCCGTACTGTTGTTTCCTGCTGCTGTTGTGCTTGCTGCTGATGATGAGGTGCATGATGCCGAGCTGTTGCCCTGTGTCGTTGCGTCACCAGCCGACGGCGAGAAAGGTGCCCGAGGTAGCGGTGGAGGCGACGGAGGTGGTCCGAGGAAGCTCTCGATCGACTCGGGCACGAATGAGGCTTCTTGAAGCAGTTGGCGCAGTACCAACTCGCGGTGCTCTTTAGGGCCTTTGAGTAGAAGTGCGATCAGAATTCCTGCGCGAACGCGAACACAAACGACCAGAACGAGCAGAAGGACGGACCACAGTCACAGCCAGTTTCAACAATAGTCGCGATTAACGTAAAACGCTGTAGACGACGTTTTCAATCAATCAATCAATCGACCGACCGATTGAACTGAATTGAAAACGCATGCAATATTTGCGCTATCTACACAAGCCAGCCACCTCCACAGCGAAGAGCATGCGCTTTGCCATCTGCCTGGCATACCTACCGCGGTGGGGATTCCCCAGTCCATAGCCAACAGAGATTTCTTCTACATTTATTCAATTAACTCAGAAGAACTGTCAGCATTCCTAATTTACAGAGGCAGGTGCAGATACTGTAGAATACGCGAGGCCTACTGCTGAACAAACACGACTTTTCTGCAAGTGCGACTAGGTAACGTCTTTGGTCAGTTCCAAGACATCATCATCCAGTATGTGTCGGATTGAAGGAGCAGTTCAGTTTCATATGTCGGTGTCCTGCTAATTGAGCATTTGTAGACCTCGTATGTGGTGCAAAAGGCAAATGAATTCAGCGCACTCAAAGCCATATTTCTCAACCAAGCAGTGTACACACCAAGCAAAGCACATTATAGATTAACACAAACATGTTAAATCATTAAAACGGTAGAAGGATAGGGGAGGGGGACTGAATAAAGAAGACATGTACATGGCAATATAATAACGAAAGAGTTAAACGGAACAAGTCTACTCACGGGACAAAGGGGTCAAAACCGATGTATCTGCTACAAAGATAAAGATATCTTGTTCAATAAAATGAATATATATATATAATATGTGGTGCAGGAAACTTTGTCAAGGACTGACCTGCCACTGCGCTAATAATGCGGAAATGATCGATGTTTTCCAAGCCGCCAATGTCGAGGGAAATCACGAGTTCAAAGCAGCCCTAAAAAGAGATGATTATCAGTGATATTTGTTCAATGACCACAATTTTTTGCTGAGGTGAGCATTTTGAAACTCTTTTGTAAAACATATAATTTATTTATGGGTGATCATTTTTTATGTCTAAAATGCTTTTTATGTCATTTATTTAGGGAATGGACATTCTGAAACTCAAGAAGAAGAACTTGAAGATGAACGCGACACACAGTATTTTGACTTATTTTAGATGTCACGAATTGCACTAAAGGCGGCACCAGAGCAGCACTAAGGTGTCCTAAGCAGCATGAGTCAATTTTGCAAAATTTCGCCGGGATCAACGTCGTTGTCTAGTTCGAACGGAATCGCAACAAAACTCGCGATACTTCGTCGAGCACAGACACGAAAAGACTGAAGCAACATTTCACTTGCACATCACTTCCTACGAAGGGTACTATATGCAGACATCTGCCTTGCTTATAGTGTCTAGTCTCAGTGCAGAATGTCTAGTCTCAGTGCAGGATGTTCTCCTGGCCCTCCAGGGCAGCTGCAATTCAACAGGACACCTAATAAGGGACCACACCTAAACACACTTGGCCCCATGTTGAAAGGCGCTGTTTAAGAAATGTTTCTACACCGGCTCTGTACTCCCCCAACGAGCGGAAGCTGCCCCTTTAATCATCCCCAGGGCAAAGGCGACGTAATTTAAGCCAGTTTCTGGCGTGGAATTGCCAAGAAAAGCGTATGCTGGAAGCTGCTGTCGTCAACAGTAGGGAGATTGAACCACCAGAGTTCGGCGCTGCAGAAAGACGTCAAAGAAACTCTCTCGAAACCATCACGATTCCTGGACGCGGGACATTGTCATGCGGATCCTAGTTGAATAAGGAACTACCGCGAAGATTCTTAGCCTGCTGGTGGCAACCATTCTGTAGGAGAATAAAACAAGAGTCGACGACAATGTGGCGAGACTGCTTCCACAGACTACGGGGCCGGTTCAGGGGGACAACTTCAATCCGCTGCTGTTTTAACTGTGTGTTTTTCGGTTGAAGGACTTTGCATCGAACATCCGTGGGTAGGGGAACCTATAAACGTTTCGGGCTTTTCGGACCCTCAACCATGATGTAACGTCCACGGGACTGCTTTTCGCATTTGCTTCACAGACGGACTACCCCCATAAATACAAATGTGCAACGGTGGCGCCCAAACGTGCGCACCTATGTGTCTCCTCCGGTCGCGAGGCGCAGGCAAATGCGCCACGCTAGCGGGCTCCACAGGGTAGAGGAACCTAGTGAAGATGACCTGTATGCCCACGACACCGCAGTTTACAGTAACAGCTGCTTCGGTGTCCAACCAACAGGAGCGTACCAGGTTTCATGCGGCGTGTGCACAGCTGCAGCATAAACCTAGAAGAGCCCTGGTTGCGATGAAGTTCAGGCGTGGAGGCCGTATCGTGTGACAAGACTCGCAATATCGCCTCACCTATACCTGAATCTGTCGTTTCTCAACGGTCGCAGTTTTCCGGATCACGTATACTCGATGTGAGGACTATACGATAAATACCGTGGTAGCCGCTCCACTCAGGTTGCCTGGCAAGACGATAATCTTAATATGACTTCTAATGTTCGAGTATGCTTACTTTGATCTGTTATATACGTTACCTAACAAAAGTGAATAAATACGGAATACCTGATGGGTATATATATATATATATATACACATCAGGTATGCCGGGAGACTTTTGTGCTAGCTAAGAGAAGTGCGTGTTTGGGCTTCGAGCTACGAAGACACCGGCATCGAATCAATGAAAACAATATGACCCAAATGCATCGTGTCTAATACCTTTGCTGAACCCGCACTGAGTGACGACACAGAGCCCCGTAGCTCTTGGAATCTGCCTTGCTACAACAGCAAAAATGCGACACTGTCCGCATGGTGAAATTGAAACGTCTATCAGTTTGCTAAGACAGCCAGTCAAAAGGAAATCACAAAAACCGTCAGAGACGCTCACCTTGCCGTAGCAGACTCGGTTTAGGATGTGTGAAAGTGTTTGTATGAGACGTGGAAGAAACATGGAAGACGCGGTAGGTCCTGACGGCTTTACCAAGCAACCCGGCGAAAGGTTAGCCAGCATTTCAACGACCTAAAGCACAAACGAGATCATATATTAATTACTACGCTCCAAAACAGGCTCGAGCTACGCTCGAAAAAAATTGCGAATACATTTATCGTGCGATTGTAGCTCTTATATATTATATTATTATATATACTTAGCTACATATATGTTCCGACATCATAGGTCGTGGGTTCAACTCGAACATGGTGCATAGTGCCTCGATGCCTAACGCCTATCCTTGAAACCGGGTGATGAAAAACAAAACCTAAACATTATTAAAATAAAGTCATTCACAGCTATTCAGGAAAACCTATGAATGCAAAGTTATCAATAAGTGGAAAATATGGTATGTGTCTTACCCTTAGTAAGTTCACGGTGAGGTCAAAACACGTGGAGCAAACTTTCAGGTGTCGGCGGTCAATAATTACTCTGTAACAAATGTGTGCACATATAAATTATTGTATATATATATATATATATATATATATCATCTGGCGCCTCCTAACTTCGCAAAGATTATAAATGCGCGGAATTTTCTCTGTAAGGACAAAAAAAGTTTCTAACAGCAATTGATACTCCAGTGAACGCCTATTGAGATCACAAAGATAACATTATTCTTAAATATACTACCACTGACTATCAAGCTACCGGATATATAATGATCGTATACACGAATATATACGTCGTCATAACAGTGTCGTGACGAAACGACTTTTGCAAGTGACGCAAAAATATGTTCACCTACCTTTCCGGTCGATTATGAGCAGTCTGAATTTCCTGCAGCATCGAGACAAACTCGGAGAAAGCCCAGTTGAGCTGCGACAGGACGGACTCGACAAATGCGACCGCGTTCGCTGGATGCTCGTCGAGATACTTTGAGATCAAATTCTGCCATTATGAGCGTCATTTTGGCAGACGAGGACAACAACGACCGAGCATACGGCGGTGGTGATGATGATAAGGAAAAGGCCGCGAATAAATTCAAGACATTGTTTGTTCATTAAAAACCTGCTGTACGACTACTTCTATATATACAGAAACTCAACAGCACATCGGAGTACCAGAACGTCATAAAAATGCCCCCCCCCCATAGATACAATATTCGCAACCACTTTTCAGCGGCTGAGTCAAAGTCACCTATACAGCAGTTGCCTTATGATTTAGAGAATATAATATACGTAGAAGACATTTTCGCATCGTTTGCAAATAGGCTATAGAAAAACTGATCAAAATAATACATAGACGGGTTAGAGTAGCTTACGTGAAAAAGCATAACGGAAAAACGTCACTAATCAGTCCAACATGGATAGCCTTAAACCTGTTGTTATGCACGACATCTCCGATCTCGAGCGTTGGGCGGGATTAATTATTTTGGAGCGCGCCAGCAGGCGCCATCCGCCTTCCTTACATGTGATTAATATGCTGCACCCTCAAGTCAAAATACGACGACACCCCGTACACTAACAAGATACAAGCAACTGTGTAGAGAATAAGAGTAAAACAATGAAAAACTAGGTAAAGAGGTGAGAGGGACAAGCGAGAGGTGCCGCATTGTTAACTGAAATCGGGCCAGAAGGCCACTCGCAGACCAGCTATCATCGAGAGTGGTAAACCACCACTCTATGTATATGGTAGCCGCGTGATATCTCGCCTTCGGGGAAGTACCCAAACCGAGTGCGTACCGATTTCTCACGATCCACCCCCAGATCTAATTGTTGTCAATTAATAATAGGCGTAAGGTACGTAACACCTACCTGAAAGAATACAGAAGGACAGGGTGGAGGGTGGTGCGGCAGGACAGGCGTAATCCGCGACTTCAGCAACGACACTTTCTTGTAGGCCAAATGAGGCGTGACGCTGTTGATCAAGCCCAGTAGTTGCGACAGAATGCAAGGAGTTATAAGGTATCACGTAGATACATATCTATTCTCTGTACTGTATTGCAGATTTGATTACTAATTGACTATAACAGCTCTATTTATGGTATAGTCAAATCGCACAGTAGCTAATGAAGTGTTTATATATATATATATACATTTTTTTATATATATATATATATATATATTGTACATACGTGTATCTGAAGGCAAATCCACAACCCTTCCAAAGGCGCACGAGGATCCAGTTAACATGAGCCCACGCTCCGCTATATGGCTTTAATAGAGCCGCAACCATCGCCTACATCGAAGCAGCAAAAACGGTATTAGCATGATGGAATTTGCACGAGAACTGATGCCCTGCGGCAGCAAAACTGCTGTGAACGCTTACGTGATACATATCTGTTTCGCCACGATTAGTCAAGAATCTGTACGCAAACACTGAACCCAAGGAAACAGTGCAGTATTGCCGACACGCATCGTCCCCTTGGCTCAATGAGCGTGTGACGAAAGTAAACTACAAACTAATACTATGGCATATAACGTCTAACGTAGGTCAAACAGCCCAAAGGATAATCTGTTGTTGTTGCTGCTGCTGCTGCTGTTGTGGTTGTTGTTGCCTCTGCTTTTAGTCATATGCCTACTTCTACTGCTGCTTTCGCCGCTGTTATGCGTTCGTGGCTTAAAAACTAATAATAATTTAATTCTTCAGTTATTACTCAAACCTGGTTAAGAACCAAAGCCGATAACATTGTACAACTCTACTATTTGCAAAACCATTATTTAGAATTATTTAGAAACGTATTTAACAAAGATACGTTTCAATAAAATAATGATGTTCTTTATAAATGAGCGCCAGTGATTGCTGCTTTCGCTGGTACTGCTTTAATTCTTAGTTATGTTGTATGGTTGTGCGTTTGGCGTACCTGAGAGCTTTCACTGCTCATACATTCGAGTGAGCGAAGCGTCTCCCGTGGACACACATAATGGGCAAGTGCCTGAATGAGAACGTCCTTCAGGTCCGGGTTTACGACGCGAGGATCAGAGAAATGCGCTGCCAGGAACGTGCTATAACGGACCTACACGGTATGCGTAATATGCAGAATAAACGCAATACAGAAAACCGAGCACATATGAGCAACGAGACGCAAAACAAGCAACAGTATATCAGACTTCGTCTAAAGACTGAGACGAATTACATCATTGGAAGGTAGGTCGGGACAAAAACTAAAGCCCAATAGATTTTCTTGTCGGTTACCTGAACGTCCTACCAATGCTCTGGCAAGTCACTACTAAGCACGCACACCTTCGGCAAACACCAAAGGAAGCTGGAGCGTTATCGCAGAACTTACCTGCAGGTTATAGTGTCCGGGAATGTCAGACAGGCAGGCCGTCGGAGGAAAGAAGTTGGACAGTGCGTTAAACAGTTTGACGCACGCCTCCACATAGAAGTCGGGCACAAACCCGAAACACGGACCACTTTTGGACGCTTCTTCGAGCGTATGCAGAACCACCTGCCACGAATAAATAAAATCATTGTACATTGTATTAGTCGAATATGTGACGTATGGTACTGGTTTTAAAAGAGCGAAGAGTGTGAAAATAGAGAGAGCAACATGTTCTCTTCATATGTGCTACACCCGCGTATGGTGACGTCTACGTCGCGTATCTGGGATGACGTGCAACGTGTTCTACACAAACAGACACGACAATAAGTCGGCTGCCTTCATTTGGCATTTTTTATTAATTATTTTTAATTAATTATGCTTCAAGTTGTAAGTGGTACCGAAAACTGACGGTACGACAGACACTACCCGTTGTGCGGCCTGCATTGGACTACTGACCTGCAGCAGCCAGTAGAGGTCGAGCTGCTTCTCCTTGGAGAACATGGTGGCGCTCAGCCAGGCCATCTGCCGACCCTGTTCGATGAGCTTCTCTCGGAACACATCCCGTGAACACTCGATTTTTACTCGCGCCCAGTCGTCAATATCTTTACGCGCAAGCGACACCACCGTTGACCGATACGCCTCTAAATAGCTCTTCATGCTATCGCGCAGGGCGGCGGCCTTTACAACGTCACAACGTCATTATCGGGCACCGTACCACAAGACAGCAAATAGCAGAGAATGTAACATGTATATATATATATATATATATATATATATATGCATACATACAACGCTAAAGTTCGTGGTAAATAAAAATGGCTGAATCAAACAATGAAGGAGATAATCACTCTCCATCTAATTCAAGGAGTGCTTTGCATATGCACTTGACTAAAAAAAAGTTATCACGGTGGCTACTGATCGTCGCAAAAACTTAAACACAGCATTTGGTGTCTTTGTTAGAAAGCCGAACAATAAATGAGGCAACAACACATTTGCAAATATACAAACAAACGAAGTAGACCACTAGTATAGCATCTTCATAATTCACAACAACTATTAGTAAAAACACGTGGATAAATTTTACTTTCAATCTGACTGCATATATATATATATATATATATATATATATATATAAATATATATATAAATATATATATATATATATATATATATTAAGGAGAGAGAGAGAAAAGTGGCACCAAATTCATGTTATACGCGTACCTTCTCTAGCTGTTCGTGAACAACAGCCGAGTAAAGCCGAACCACCGAGTCGATCAACTTCAACACCTTTCAAAAGTTTGAAACAGCCTCCGGTTAGACCAGCAGTGTACTGCTGTTGCACTAGACGTTTTCGCCAACACACGGAAACGTCTAAAGCGCGTATGGTTAGTATTCGGCGCGTTGTCTCGCGGAGAGCAGCATCTGCATCATTACAGTTTAGATCACCCACCCCGGCTGCTGATTGCTGCGGATCGCAGGAATTCGAATTGAATCGAGTCTACATCATAGCGGTAAAGTTAAGCGCTAGTCCGACTAAACGATGTAGTCGTTTGTGTGAGCTAACCTACCTTGACGGAGGCGTTGGCTTTCGCTCGGTCGACCTGCGGCAGTGAAAGATGATAGGGCAAATACTCCCTAGGCTGACGCACCGACGCCATCGAACCGAGCACCTGGCGCAGTTCCGTTTTCAGCGTCTGGCGCAGACTGGAGAAGAGGCCCCCAACTCTCGCGCCCTCGCGCGGCGACCACGGGTCCGTCACGAAGTGGAACAGCGGCACCAGCAAGCTATGGTCCCGAAGTTCGCTCCCGTCGGCGGGGTTCACGACGGGAAGACAACGCCGAATGATGCTGTAGGGCGAGGCGAGCGTTGCACACAATAGTGACGACAGCGACAGCAGAAGCAACAGCGACAACGCGAAGAGCAGCAGCAACAACAACAACAACAAAAATAACGACCACCACAACAACAACAACAATCCAAAGCAATTTCCAGCCCCAAACGAGAGAAAAATACACAACCAGGTTAAGTACGCAATAAACTGTTCGTATGGTCAAGAGTCAAGCTACAAAAAAATGCCTCGTCTTTCCATACAAAGCCAACCATCCAAACTCAATCACATCACAATTTGGCTGCACAACACACTATAACTTATTGGTTATGCGTGAGAAAGATGTTTAATAATAATAATAATCAGGTGATAAACGGCAGCAAGTAAGGCTCGTCACGGCTAAACTACTTAGATGAATCGAACGAAACTCTTCGCCGCCTACCTGATGAGTCTGTGAAGGTATGATATAGCTACTGTAGACAGTGACGACTTGAGCGTTCTGGCCGAGTCCGCAAGACTGTGTTCCCTGAGAAGCCTCTCAAACTCGCACAAAAACTTGTCGCGTGAAGTTTGGCCGAGCGGCGGACAACTGTCATCGTCCTGTGTGACCTGTCAGAGGCAGGGCAATAATAGCGCACTCCATCAGTACGCTTCAACGGTAGCGACGAAGCCGACGAACACAACAAAAACGGCGCAAACATATGCACAGTGAAGAAGACAAATATAACAACCAATAAAATATACCAAAGCTAACCCATATACACATGATGGGAACAAACCTTGGCCAAGAGTTCGACCTGCAGTCGCTCAACATCAGCCACAATGGCTTTGATCTTGTCACGGCTGGCAAAGTACGACGTCTTGAATAGAGCTTCTTCTGCCGGCGATGCGTATATAAAACCGGCTCCGTCCTGACACATAAACAGACAACAGTTACCGCTTTAACCAGCCGCTTTGGTCGTCGTTACCGCTGCCGATTACTTTCCGTCAAAAACTTCAGTATTTGCTTAGAGAAAATGTAACCAGTACCTAACAAGTGTGAGGTCGGCTTTCAATAACTAATGGGTCCACACGCCTATCTAATATCTAATAATCCACATCTAATTACGAGCTCTTGCACCAGTGATTTGATGTGAGCGTTCTTCTAGTTATGCTGTAGCTGCTATAGCTCATAAGACCTGTATCTCCTCTTCCAAGCATTCGGTAGACTAGATATAAATTAGCTATGGCTGCAGGGATTGGTAAACACGAATAATGATAGCTTTTCATTTAAGCTGGGGATTTAGAAACACCAACCCTCTTATATATATATATATATATATATATATAAGGAATATTTGCATGCACATTCACACACACACACCACCGTTTAAATGCAACGCTTGTGTTTAATATGAGAAACAAAAGTGCACTACGTCAGGTTAACAGAGGTAAATCGGGTTGAACACGATCAATCTCAACACTATTGGTCGTTCCGAACTCATTAACGGGATGTTTGCGCGGTGTATGGGTGGTTGTATTCACTTTGGATAAGGTTGTAGACCAAAGCATGTCAAAATAAGAACGTAGAATAGACTTCGCAAATCAAGCAGGCGCATTTCGTACCTCGGGAGCCATTTCGAACCAGACCTGAGGAACAATGGTTTGGATGTCGAGCGGCTTCACCTTCATCAGCGCTGAGAACCGACCTTTCTCGAACAGGACCTGTCAAATTTCCCCAAACCGCAGAGTCTCATGAGTCGAATGTACCTGTTTTTTTTCTTTTTGAGGTTGTCATATATATATATATATATATATATATATATAGTAAAGAATTATATATATATATATATATATATATTCTTCTAAATTATAATAAAACTATAATAATAATATATATATATATATATATATATATATATATATATATATATATATATATATTTCTAATTTCTTTTTCGCCTATTTTTAGTATACTAAGTTTAACTAACAAGCAGCCTTCTGAGACGTGCCAACATTTTAGTGGCGTAGTTGTATTAATAGTGGCTTCAGTTTTAATTTTTAATTCATTTATAGCCCATTGTCGATTGTCGAATTAGCCGCCAAAAACGGTGAGGCTGACTAACCTTGCACATTAGGTATCGCCTGGTGTACGTGTGCGACAGCAGGTGTATGAAAATATTTATAACCGTCTTCTGTTGACCGTACTCGACGTTCGACGCAGCAAAACTGTACGAGCTGATCAGCACCGACGCCAGCATCTCCAAAGCCTAGTCCAAAAACAGAATTTTGCAGTAAGTCAGGTAATGAAGTAAATACCGAGTTAAAAAGCTCTCGGTCATGCTCACATGGTTTGGCAACGCTATGGATGTTTTTAGCTTGACATCTTTAGCTAAAATATACCAAAGCTAAAACATATACACATGATGGGAACAAACCTTGGCCAAGAGTTCGTCCTGCAACGAGCCCATAATGCAAAAAGCATGTCAACTTTTTGCATTATGGGCTCGTTTGGTATTGTTTAACCCTGTGAGTATATCTCTTCTCGCGTTGTGTAAGAAAAATACACGTATGCATTATCACTACTTACCTCGGATAATAAAAATACCCGTATACATTATTCTTACTCACCTTAGATAATAAAAATACACGTATACATTATTCTTACTTACCTTAGATAATAAAAATACACGTAAACATTATTCTTACTTACCTTAGATATTAAAAATACACGTATACATTATGATTACTTATCTTAAATAAGAAAAATACACGTATGTGACCTACCTGGTGAATTTGCTGCCATTCAAGCAACGCCCACAGCATGGAGAGCAGCGAGACAATACGGCGTGGTTCTTCCTTTAGAAGACGCTCGAGTAACGCTACCAGTGTAACCTAAAGTCAGAAAAAGAAGAAGTTTTAAATTATTATTATTATTATTATTATTATTTGTGTTATCGGCATACAGTTGTGAGGTTTGAACGTGTCGCCTCGATTCCTGCGGATGCTATTTATCTTTTCAGCCCATGGCGGTGATTATTGAAGCGGTATTGCCTCTATACACTTCGAGAGGGAGAAGCTGTTTTAGATATTCACCCTCGCGCTGGACCTCCGTCGTTGTTTCCATTCTTCGATGCAGATCCCGTATCAATCTTGCTGTCTCACTGCTGATGGGTCCAAGTGTTTTCATAGCTACTGATACGAAATAAAGACTACACTCGAGATCTCCGTATTTGCGTCTCTTTTCCTATTCGGCGTGCTCTGCTGCCCAAAGCTATAACTGAGATACGAAGGAGCTATAGTGCAAGACAGTGTAACTAAGCACTTGCCGTGAGACCATAGCGGTATGATCACGCCATCAGTTATCTTGTCGTCCAAAGCAAGGCCTCAATGTTCCTGTTCTGCTAGCAACCTTGCCTTCTTAAGAGCTCTTTTAAAAATTTCATGCAATTCCATGTGCCGTGAAACTCTTCCAGAGCTTCTTGGACAGCTCACTGGGTACAGACCGTAAGTATCGACCTTAATTCCGCCTGCTGCGCAAGAAAAGGGGTCGCATATTGGAGCTTCTATTCTGATAGCGGGAGCCATGCGAAAAGTGGTTGGGTCCAGCATAGTGCCTAGATGTGGAGATGGCAGGGCTTTAATCCAGCTTCCACTAAAAGCATCTCAAGCAGCTCTAAAAACTGCCTTTGCACGTGTTGAAAGAGTCATGGATATCTCTTGCTAGCTTTCTGCTACTATATCCGTCTAGTTTGCGCTGACATCGGTGCTCTTCCAAGTGGCCGGGGTCCAGTTATCCTGATTTTCCACTCAGCTTCCGCCTTATGTTTGTGAATTAGCTTTTGCACGTCGTGGCTTACCAACGATTCTGATAGAGATCCGAACTGGTTCAAAGAGACTGTGTAACATACTGGAGCCAGGTCTATTGCACTCTTTAAGCCAAGTCCACCAAACGGTAACACACTGGAGCCAGATCTAAGTCAAAGCCACCCTCTCTTATAGGTGAACTTGCCTTGTTTTGCTGAAGGTAGAATGTGATCTGTCTTCTTGAAAACCGCCGAAAGCAAAAACTGCATTTTGCTGTGAGGTAAGGGCTGGACCTGCTTATTGTTGAAATTCTTCTATTTGGCGTACGTCTGTCCTTACGGTATCTGCCGATCGTCCAAGTGTTCCGTCATCCAGGAACCAAACATTGAACGGGCTTCGCATTTGACCAACTAGGCCTAATATACCAAGCCTAAAGAGCCGGGTCTTAAAGGGTCTCCCTGTTGAACTCCATTTTCTAAAGTAATATGCGCCATCGTGTCCCAGGATAACAGAGAGGGCTCTTTGTAGCTTTGCCAGACCAGACCAGGCAGTAGGTCCGGAATAAGCTGTTCTACTTTCCGCAGAAGAAAATCTCTTCGTATGGTAGTGAATGCGTTGCAAAAACCTAGCTTAACCATTACGCGCGCAGGTCCTTCTGCTGCAGCGTAAGCTCGGGCGGCGTGCGCTGCCACTTCAACTCCACCCTTAACCGCTACACCGATGTGGTGCAGTTTTATTGCTGCTAGTTTTAGTCTCTTATTTGTGAGCTATCTTTGCTGCCAGTCTCCTTAAGGTCAGTCCGCGTACAACTAGGCGTATAGAACCTATTTTCTTCCGTAGATCAGTAAGGTTTGCTCCGTAGAAGATCGAGAGGCAGATCGGTGGTAGTGCCATTTAATGCCCAATCTCCATAAAAACTTGGGGCTCTTCCAACAGTTTTGTTGAAAATGAAATTGTAATAGAGCAATAAGCAGCCCTTCACGTTCAGGGTGGTCGACACGAGACACTGCTGTATATGATGATAATAGTAATAATACTTCACAGTAATGTCTCACACTCGCTCGCGCGCTCGCTCGCCCGCCCGCCCGAACAACATAAAAGTTATATAAAATAAAATTAAAAAACATAACATTGAAAAGGAGCCGAACTCCTTATTAGGTAATTGTGATGAACGGGCGAGGCATACCCACCTCAAGAACGTATGGCGTTTCAATGAGCAGAGGGAAATACTCGACGGCAGGTGCTGCGACAAGCAACGCCTGTGAGGTACTCCCGCGCAGCAGAATCTGAGCTCCATCATCGCTCAGTCGCTTGACGGTGATCTTCTCTGCTTCGTCATAGACAGACACCGCCTGTTTGCCCGCGACGACGACGACAACGACGACGACGACGGCGATGATGAAAATAAAGTGTGTAATGGCGACAACGCAACACTCGCAGTTAAGTAAGGCCGCCTCAATCAACGAGAGCCAGCGGTGCCTGCCAGCGGTGTCATTCGGTCATAACAATATAGCGGCAATAACAAAAATAACAATACAAAACTACAAAGATAGCGCACAAAAAAAAACTACTAGAAATAACAGTAGTTGTTGTCCGAAGCGTAAATTGTGAACGCGACAAGAGTGAACGTAACAATTGGCGGAGTGGCTAATGTGCAATGTAAAGAATTCTGTGGAAGTAAATACCATATATGTGCCACCAAGAATAATTAGACAAAGAAACAACTAAATATATATATATATATATATATATATATAATGTGCTGTATAAATATAGATGAATAAAGATGATCTGCAACAAAACAGGCAATAATCTGCAAAATAATTTTGCACGAATACCACCAATACTAAAGAAAAAATGTTTTCAAATCAACGAATGTGTTTGTAAATACTGTGGTGAAATTGGCGTCGACCAATATCACTTAATGAAATATATAGAACTGAACACCAGCTCATTAACAACTGCTGTAATTGACGTACTTGAGCGGAACAACCCGTAAATATTGAGAAGATCTACCAACAATCGTGAATAAACATCAACAACAAATATAAATGAAAAATTGAAATAGTACGTTGGCAAGTAGCAGATGCAGTTGTAAAGAAAGCAGATAAGACCGTGACCTATCAAACCGCACACCTCTGCAAATGATAACAAGGGTGACTTTACGTTATGTTATAATAGAACCAACACGCAGCGAGCTGCTAGACGCATCGGCGGTCTTTTCACTTCTTTTTCGCCCGGTGGGACGGTCGCTGAAGTGTTCAAATTGCATATAACAAATTAATTGTATTGTAATTCTGTACCATCTTGAAATGCAATGTTATTGCGAAATAAACTATATATAATATATATATATATATATATATATATATATATATATATATATATAATAGAGCCAACCTTGTAAATCAGGTCACAGACGAGTGTCGCACGCGAGGTGTCGGGCACTGCGACCAGCGACTGGTAGCCTTCGATCGGGTAGCAGAAACGACTCGTACCGAAGTTGGCCACGAGGTTTTCGCCGAACGATAATGAGACGGCGGGAAAATAGGCATAGCCCGGACCCCGTCGGATGTTGCGGAACGCTTCGCCCAGCGATATGCCGTTTCGGTAGAACGTCACGGTCCCAGCGTCGAGATCGAGACAACAGCCAATCACGTCGCCAGCCCGCCATGCCGTACCGTACTTCATGTTGGTAACATTCCATTTTCTGCCCATGAAAGTACACGTATGTCCCCCGTGCGTCGTTACTCTTTTAGTCAATAACGCGCTTCGTATGTGTTTCGTAGTCAAACGACTCCAGTCTGTATGCTAGACAAAATGTATAACATTTTGCTATAAATTCTACCAAACATATATATATATATATATATATATCTACACGCAGGCCATACAATATGCACTTTCCACGAGGTAGTGCCGCAATTATCCTTATAGTATACGTGGGGAAAATAACACTCGTTACACTCTCACAAATAACGTTTTAGACAAAAGCGAGGTTTCGATGTCGTGTGGCAGACATTTGAACTGATCGTGTCAGCGCTTGTTGTAGACAAGGATAAATACAAATTCCGTATGATTTATATTTATATTTCGAGAAGTGAACGCCTGTGCACATCAACTTGGACTTGGAAATCAAACAAATATTGGACAGAGTTTGTGAGACTCTGCGTCGGCGTTGACGACCATGTACTCTCAGGTTCATGACTTCAAACGTAGCCGGACATCAACCAAATATGGCGCACGCCGCCAGTGTCCAGTAGAAGTCACTATGGCAGAAATGTTTGAAAGCATCCATCGTATCGATATGGAGGATCGCCGAATGAAGGGGTGGGAGATATGTGGTATGCACGAATTGGGGTTCGCATTGCTGCTCCATCCTCTCCTACTTCCTGATATAGTAGCCCCTTGTGACTTTATCTATTCCCAAACTTCAGAAAAAATTCGTCCAATGAACAGTTCATCGACGCTGTGGATGCGTCTATTGAAGGCCTCGAGACGTCCTATTTTTTCGAAGCGATCAAATAGCTGGACTAAGCGTGCAGACCACGCCAAACAAAAGAAAACTTTTAAATCTATAAATTAGGTGACTATATTGCTTCTGATGCTTACTTTACGAATGAATTCATAAATGCGAGATTATATATGCGTAATACACGTACTAAGGCTAGAGTCCAACTATATATATATATATATATTCGCCGATTAACCTCGTTGCAACCTGTCAACACGGCCAACTTGCGTTAGCATCGCCCAACAGTTCAACAACTAACGCGAGTAGGCTGACGCCTTGCCGGTTCGACCATTAATTATAAATCAACGAGACAAAGTCATTAAACATATAGGGCTATTTGCCACTGACCGAACTCGAGTTCCGTCGAACGCGTACGAGTCCGGAGTGTCGCCGACGCCCCGCTCGTCATTAAACTCGCATCGTGCAGTTGCCCATCCAACTTGCATTACGCCTTTGCTGCCGAGCGACACCTATTAACAGCAAAAAATGTATTATTATTATTATTAAACTGATAGCTATCAAACAGACAAGGAATTCTACCGTTACACTATAGTAGCAGTGTGGCCGACCTACTTGCGGCCAATCTCTCTCTCGAATAACATGCCGAGAGCAACCGTATACGTGTCAATATCATATGCATACACAATACAAGTAAAATAAATGTGACGACGACTAAATTAATCACGCATTTATCAAAATATCGACCTCACATTGCCAACACGACGATAGTCGATTGAGTAGCTATGGCAATGCCTATCACGAATATCAGATGTAGAGAGTCTTTTACATGGTCGCACATGGTCGGCCGTCTTCAACTTTGTTTAGAGGAAACAACAAACAACAACAACAACAACAACAACAACAGCAACAGCAACAACAACAACAACAGCAACAACAACAACAACAACAACAAGAACTACAGCAACAACAATAACAACAACGACAAAGAAATAGAAGTGTGTCCGAGACAGTGATGACCATGGTGGCGCACAGATGAGGTGCACAGAGTGATAGCCGGGCAGACAGACCTCATACGGACGTACCTCGTACTGCCAGCGACCCTTGAACACGCAACAGTTGGCCTTGACGGTGTTGAAGTTGCTCTGACTCGTAATGCCGAGCCGATCTTGCGAGATGACGAGCGAACCCACATTGGAGTTGATGTCGAACGCGACCTCTTTCGGGCCGAGTCGGCCCACCGGCTCGTCGTTGTAGCCCGCACCACTCTGATCCATGGCCTCGGGCCGCCCGCTGGTGGGGGTGGTGGCGGTAGTGGCGGCGGCGGCGAGCTGGCGTTCGAGCGCCGCGTACACCCGGGCCAGCGTTAGTGGCGGCTTGTTATTTCTGTCTGCGGCCGACGACACCTGTTGGTCATCGTCGTTGTCGTTGTTGACGTTGTCGCCGTTGTTGTCGTTGTCGCCGTTGTTATCGTTCTCGTTATCGTCGCCATTGTCCTTCTTCTTGCCGGCTGGCCCAATCGAGCGTCCTGCTAGACAGTCCTCGTAGACGTGACGAACCATCTCATCGATCCACGGATTGGACGGAGGCGGGTGGACCGACGTCATCATCGTCGTCGTGGTCGTTGACCACGGCCATCGGGGAACCTGTTTATCGCCCATCGTGACGCGTGTCAGCTCTCCGCCGCTCGCGGCTCACCCCCGAACGCCGTCACGCCCGCCGTCGCCACCGCTGCCGCGTCCGTCGCCAGCACTACGGCCTGTCGACGTGAGAAATCACACAACACTCGACTGTGAAGGGTGACACAGCGGATGATGCCCCTCCCCCCGCCTCGATGAGACCGCCTCAAAAACAAAAATGGCCTC
This sequence comes from Dermanyssus gallinae, assembly GCA_003439945.1. Taxonomy (NCBI): domain Eukaryota; kingdom Metazoa; phylum Arthropoda; class Arachnida; order Mesostigmata; family Dermanyssidae; genus Dermanyssus; species Dermanyssus gallinae. The sequence goes on along the minus strand of QVRM01002587.1, from coordinate 21,702 downwards.
AGCCAACAGCCATAAGGATACGATTCGTACTAATAATATGATTAAACCAATCGAGTTTGGTACCCCGTCGAGGGAATAATGCGCATGTACACTATTCCTTTCCATTCCTGCTTAGTTTACTATAAGGGAAACGAACTCAGCCGAAGCGCCGACCAAATTGAGAACGAGGTCCTCCTATAGAGAAATCCTGCTTTGTCCGAAGAACATACAACGCCGACAAGAAGATGCGACATGGTCGTTTAGAAGAGAATTCGCAAAAATTAGAGTTGTTACTATTGTTAGCTTCCACGTCCAATACCTTAATGTCGTAACCCTAAACCCTTTCGTAGCGATCAAAACTAACACATTTAGACAAACGCGCATAGTGATAATTGCGCGATCAATGCGCATGTTTATCCGACCCGTGGTTGCGGACTAATTAGGGGAAGGGCGTGTCGAGATTGAATGCATGCATAAGTGACCTACTCCATCAGATAAATCACTCTGGGTCACATGTACATGCACTTAATCTCGAAACGCCCGCCGAAAAATCTTAATTACTCCGTAGCCACGGATCGCCATAGATTTGGTGCCAAAATGATCGCGCCTGAAGCGCGAAATGTATATGTGAGCGATGATTCTGAGGTAGTGTGGAAGTCAAGGCTAGTAACCCACACATCATCGGCGGCCGCAGCATCCTCAGCATTGGCATTTTAATCATCAGACCTACGTAGCTGACCTTACCGGCAACTTCACCCTCAGCTCAAGACAACGTAAGCTTATATATATTTTTTTGTTATACATCGGTATCACAAAACACGCACGTCAAGTTACAGTGGACAGATCGAAGAAGAGATTTTCCAGGCCCTGGAGGCAGCCTTCTCTTCTCTCGTTTACACAGATCATTCAGAGTTCACACTAGCCGCTTTTCACGACGTGACCGGCGGTCAGTCAACCTTTCATGCCCAAATTAGAAACATATATTAAGGTCGTTTATTTATGTTTAAATTCTAATTCATCGGATGGGAGTTTCTCATGCTAAAGTAAGAAAAATCGTCATTCATTGGACGTTTTGCAGATGGGACCCAGCATCTGGCCGGAAGAAGCTGAACCGGACGAAGATAAGTCACTAACAATAGACTAATCAAACACACCTGATTCAAGTTCACTTCGTCAAGATGCTGTCCTCCGCACAACTGTTGCCACAGTCAGCTGTCCGCCGCGGGTGTTCTTGCTGTTGGTGGTGATTTTGTTGTCGTTATTGTCGTTGTTGTTAAACATTGGCAAGCGTTCTTCACCGCTGTCCTTGTCAGCCAAAATGTTGTGATTGTGACTCTTGAGACTGACGCTATTGCTGTTGTTGTTGTTGCTAGTGCAGCTGTTGCTGCAGTTGCTTTTGTTATTGCTGCTGCTGTTTTTGTTGCGGCGGCTGTTGTGAACGTTGTTGTTGTTGTTGCTGATGGCAGATTTCAGCCAGATAGCAGCACTTCATGTTGTCATGCTAGGCTTTGTGTTGTGAAGAAGGTGACGGCGATCAATGAACGCACGATCAATGGACGAACTTCATTCTAGTCAGTGTCGGCTTGAGATTGTCGTCCGCGATCGTCCACTCGGCCCGTCCAGGTAGTTCTCGGCGGCAGTGTGCACCTGCTGCACCGAGCAAGCACCATCGTGCTTGGAGCGAGTCGCATGGCACTGCACTTCACTCTACTTCAACCGCTCACCTAGAAAAGCAATAGTCTTTCATGTTCATGCCTGCTGACCATTCGTGTCATCAGCGCAGAAACACAACCACATCATAGAAGCCAGATGCCGCGTGATAGCCTAGCAAGCCAGTCAGCCGGTCACGTTTCGATATGCTGTTAAATGCGCGACATACACCGCATATGACATACACCGCACAGCTGTGCTATGCTTAGATTAAACGAGCCTCTCTCGTAAGCTCATTAGCTAGGTATGCGAAACAATAATCATCATCGTGAACTATTTATGGACATTTTCGTACGCTCGTTCGTTGAGTATCATTAGTATTAGAACTGTAACTAGCTCTAGAACTGCATACTGCTACTGTTTGTAATTTTCCGACAGTACTACTATTACTCCTAGCAGCACTGTAATGTAAATAAGCATTCACTGCAAAATGAATAGACGAATCATAGTCAAATCATAAGATGTACGACTTATTTAAAACGACACTCGTTTCTTACAACTGCAACCGACTGCGGCAGCAACAGTAACAACGGCAACAAAGACAACAACAACAAAGACAACAACAACAACAAAGACAACAACAACAGCGAAAACAACAACAACAACAAAGACAATAACAACAGCGAAAACAACAACAACAACAAAGACAATAACAACAGCGAAAACAACAACAACAAAGGCAGAGACAAGTCCACCAGCTGATGGAGAACCCCACAGCTGGCGGGACGCGGAATGCTAGAGCAGTCTAGTAGCTGAAAGAAGGAAGGAGCAGACACGATGGTCATGAATGATGATGATGATGGTGATGATATGATATGATCTGGTATGATGATTTTGATTCAACATTGATTAGCCATCATCGTCACAGCGGTAGCAGCAGCAGCAGTAGCAGTAGACACACAACACTTCCTGCAGTTGCACTTAGCAGATGTAAGTTATTGTGAGCACAGAAACGCGAACAACAACTACAACGGCTGCACACACCACAAACGACCTAGGACGTATCTTCTAAAAGATCAGAAAATACCTTAATATAATGCTATTTAAATATAGAATATACAGATCGATAGATACAACTAGATATATATATATATATATATATATATATAATCTAGTTATACATCCTATCCATATATACATGGATAGGTTTCCCTGTCTCTCTCTCTATATATATATATAGATACATGGATAGGTTTCCCTGTCTCGTCTTTCAACCAGGCGTCCAGTTCGTCGCTAATTTTCTCTCCATATGATTTTCAACGGCCGGCGCCATAACGCCAGCGGTACCATATGATCATCACAGTCACTGCACTGTCACTATCATATGGTAATGATGATGATAGATAGATACCTAGATCGTAGCCGTCATTGTTTGACGCGTATTGTTCTAGAGGGGTTTCGCGCGCTTACTTGCTAATGCTCGGTTCGGCTCTGCTGGTCCCTCCCTGTCAAAGGAACCATTGCTGGCTGCGCATGTAGGCCATGTAGTGTGAGGTTCTGCGTATCAGGTTAAAGCAACGGAAACGGTCGCTCCGAAGCCAATACCTCTCGCCGTATTACCGTCGCCCCGGCAAGTGTTCGGGGTCGTTCACAAACAACGATGATGACGACGACGACGACGACAACTCCTTGACGTCGGAGATCATGGCGCACAGACACCAAGACCCCCACACAATAGCAGTTAGCTGCTACCGCTGCTGCTGCTTCTAACGCAGAGCAACTGTCTGTACAGGGCCGATGGTAGACCACCGACTGCTTAGTTGATAGCGATTGCAGCAGCAGCAACAACAACACCACTACCACTACCACCAACAACAAAAGGTTTCATTATTGTTGTTGTTGTTGTTGTTATTTTGATCATTTTCGGGTTGAAGTTGTCAAATTCGCTGCCTGTCTGTTGTGAAGACCTGTCGGTCTCTCTCTCCTTCCCTCGCCCTCTCGCTCGCATTCGCGCTTGCACGGTGGACTCACCACTCTACGACGAAAGAGCGGGATTACAGTGCGTGAGGATATATATATATATTTATATACATATATTATCTCTTGCTTGGACAAAGAAAGCTTGGAGAACGCTTGCTTGGAGACGGTAAGCAAATCATAAAGCTGACAAGCCGGGACTCGGGAGGTCTCTAAACAACGGAACTGCGAGCGGAACAAGGGCCCTAAGGGGAGAAAGAGCACTGCATATATTTACCGGAGTTCGGAAAGGATGAAAACGCGCAATCAGCCGCGCCGTTCACCAACAGCAGCAGCGGCACCAACGATAATAATGCCAACAACAACAACAACAACAACAACAGCAATGTGCAGAACTTTGTTATCAATCGACGTGCGCTAGCGGACGGATTGGTAACGAACTCGACATAGCGTTAAGCCGGCAGGTATAATTACCGTCTCCTCCCGTATGTGACCTGTATGTACATCGATCGTCTGCTTTCTGGAAAAGACAACAACAATAATACTTCCTCACCATGGAAAGGGTATCTAAGCGACGTCGGCTTATTGTCGGCTTTCAGTGTCCGCGCCGGCATCACATGTATTTTCATCAGCTGGCCAAATCGAATGCCATCGTCGAGTGTCTCTAATCGATTAAGGAATGATGTGTGATCGTTCGCATTAAATGTTGTGTGTTTAAATGGACATAATAATAATAATTGTTTAGGTATTTTTTCTATAAAGTCCACTATTCGCATCATCGCAAGACAGTGTACTTGAAGAAAAATCATTCAAGTGTTGATTAGATAGACTGATCGTGTCATAGTTATTTAGCCGCTGTGTTCAGCTAAGTGTTCAATCGGTTACCACCAATTTTTCACGGGGAATTGGCGGGTCATAGAAACATCTGGTTCCACACGGATGGATTGGGTTGCACACGAAGTATGTATGCACGGCCCACACGCGAAAAAGTTTCATTCAAAATCGGACGCAATTACGATTTCAAGTATCGCTCCGGGCCCTAATACAATAAATAGACGCGTGATATTTTGTTTAATGACGAGGATATATATATCGTGTGATATCGAGCGTGTGATATAGAAGAAGAATCCATCGAACATATCGTGCTAAAGTGCGACGAGCTAGGAGGAGTGAGAACAGTGTCCATAGCCGAGGCATTAGGTTTCGGTCATAAACCACTATGGCAAGAGATAAATGAAACCAAACGCAGGCTAGGGAAATGGCACAGATTGTAAGGAACCATGGGAAGAGGCCCCGCTAAAACAAACTATTGTGTAATTAGGTAGTAATAAAACCATCGTGATAATCCAATTAATATTATTATTATTATGGTTTATTAACACCCAGGTTGGGTAAAATTATAAACATATACATCAGACACAACTAGTGCTTCCTTCACGTCATTGGGTCTTCTCTCATCTTGCAAGCTCAGCTATTGACTGAACTCCAGGACATGCTGCGGCGTGGTATCTATCGCACTGGGCAGAGCACCTCGTGCACCTGCAACACTCCTGAGCCAATTAATATTATGAATGCACGACAGACGAGGATATTTGTTAAAAGACATATAATGATACCATAGCAATAATATACAACTATATACGAAGCCAGCAGCACGCTGTATGACATACTACACAGCGAGCGCATCTGATTCGAAATATATTCCACAAGGAATGGTAAATAAAACTCATATATATATATATATATATATATATATATATATATATATATATATATATATATATATATATATATATATATATATATGCTGTGTTGTTATTGGAAGGATTTTTATTAACCCGATTAAAGATGCAAGCACGTGAGGTGTCTGGGTGAATCTGATAATACCATGCCGCAGCACGTCCAGCAGTCGAACGTACGGTTACGTGCGCGCCTTGATATCATTTGTATTGCCAACAACGTGACTTCCTGAGAGCAAGCTAAAAAACAACAAAAATGAACAGAGGCTGAGAAATCTGACTAAAATTGTCTCGGTGTTCTTGAATGAACTTAACTGGATACTTTTATAACAGTGAAGAGAACGTCTGTATTGGTTTTTCATATACTATAGCTACAGCAAACATGTGTATACACTGTTACTACAACTAATAGGCGTCACCGGCGTTAAAAATTATAATACATTTTCATAATTTTATAATTTTGCTCTTCAGCTTGTTTGCAAAAAAAAAACACTCTAGAATAATCGAACAAATGTTCACTCAAGAACTTCGCAGTAAAAGTCGATATTATCTGTGCACATGGTGACAAGCTTAACGCGAGAACAGGCTCGTTTGCCTAAACTGGCGCATATGTCACTAAGAGCGCAGACCGAGACACCAGATGTATTGAACTGATCATTGAGAAGCGTATCTAGCAGCCAACACATATCCTAGACAATAATTCGTCCGCGCAAAAGTGTACATTGAACTCATGTAGGTGTAGACATATAATTCTGCAGTTCCTAAAGTGCCAATTAAAATCTTTCCTACATCACCTTCTTAAGGGGGGTATGCACTCGCGCATGCTGTTGAAAAATATGCAGCTTACACGACTCTCCACATAGCTCACATTTGCACTGTGTCCTTATTTCGTAAACCCCATTTCGCGCACGTAACTTCATATGGAATTCATGCATTGCACACAAGGCAGCGAAGTACTTGTGCATCATGGATCCTTCCAGTAGTTAGTGGTCATCGCTCTAGTCTCACAAAAGCGCAAATTAACATCCACAAACTTATATTCCCACTCAGCAAGAATATTGTCGAAGGCCTCCGTTCTCGACAAAACTGGCGCCGCTGGATTTCATCCCGCAGATCGCTTACCAATATTGAGAACAAAGGCGGGCTGAGGTTATCGGTTTGTGCGACCCCTGTAGTCTGATTTTTTTTTAACGCTCTGACAACCACATTTTAGGCGCTCGTAATGGGCTAAGTTGCCTGTGGCACGATATCGTCTGAATGCATCTATCGTCATCGCGTTCTCGTACTGGATTTTATCTAGGCTTTCTCCAGCAGAGGTATGCAGCAGCAGGACAATGATAACCACGTCCAACAAAATACAACCAGCAATTTTTGCTAACCATGGTTGCCATGGCAACGCCCCGTTTAATTGGGGTGTGTTCAGTCACCCCGTCGTCGAGGATTTCAGACCCCTCCGTTGCGTCTAATAGCTTTACTGTTACCGTTGGGACACGACATGACGTTAACACGTAGAAGATTATTTTTCGTGACGCTGTAGAGAAAGCCGCCTTAAGGTCTACGAAGACAGCAAAAATAAAGTTTCGTTTACCTCAGGGGTGCATTTGAATGCTGTTGAGAAGAACATCGCAAGCCGTTATCATCGTCGTTATCGTCCTTTGCCTAAAACCGTGTTGCTGCTCTGGCATGCACTCCGTACTTTCTAAGAAACGCGCTATCAATGCAGATATAACTGTGCAAATGACGTTCTTCTTCGTCACGGGACAATGCATGTGTCAGAGCATGCCTTTTTCCTTTCGGCATCACACTTAAGAGGTCGAGTTTCCATTCTTCACTCATATTCATTCAAGGTTCGTTAAAGAAAGCAGCAAAGCAAGGAGACAAAACAACTGCCTGCAGTTCGTTCTGGACGAAGTCGGGACCCGTAGCCTTTCCTGGCGACGCCTTCATTATCTAACCCACTTCCCCCCATATACCAGTAAAGCGAACCAGCTCCTGGCGGACTTCAGTTCTCCACTGGCCCCATACGCAAGTATAAATCGGGGTACAACTAAACTAGGTACCGTAAAAGAGCTGGCAAACGTGTGTCGAAAATAGCTCTCTAGCCCTTCAGGTGGTACTGAGCAGGCTGTTGGGCGTGTAACCACTTGTGTGCATGAAGCTGAGACCCTACAAGAAGTTTTTGATCTCATACTGCAGTTTAGCTTCTCGTACGCCTTTTATATGGACGACTGGCATTCGTATAGAGGGAGGCGACTTCCGGTGACTTTTGGAAGGAGATATGTCTAGATTTTATAGCTTTTAGAGTCCGTCATTCTTGGGTGTACTAACGGGTTTTTTGGGGTTGCTCAGGTCTGCATTGACTTCATTCTAGACTGGCATTCAGCGAGCTACGGACAGGGAGAATCTCAAGCAACAACTTCAGTGAGAGGGTTGAGTCAATCGTAGCGTTCAGCCTTTGCCGCCTTTAGCCTGCTGCTTGATTATGTACTCTGTGAGCTACATCGCAGTTGGAAGGCGTCTTCTTGTACCAAAGGACAGATTACTTATTTGCGGAGATCTGTATTCGATGTTATCATGTCTGGCGTTTGTGGCAAATATATTTATCGGAGTCCTTTTTTGCGGGCTTGCATAGGTGGGTTCATCGACTGCGAAGACCACTCACATACTGCAAGGCGCTGATGTGCTGATAAGTGCGCCTGTTCTAACGTTATACGGTTTGTCGATGAGACAATTCTCTTTTACCCAAGCAATACGCTAGCTTTTCCAACAGATCGGGAATAGCTTCCGAAGAACTGGAGTGCATTGCAATTATATTTATTCATGAAGTTTTCTAAAAGTACAACGTAGTTGTCCATCGTAACTAATACTTCTATTCCACTGAGCTTATTGTTATATAGTACCACAGCTTGCTCGCCCGAAGCCATAGTTGGTTCCGTGTCCCCGGTCTCAATAAACACTAGTACGTCGTATTGCGTAGTCATAATTAGAGAAAGGAAGGCTAAAGTTGATTTTAAGTTCTCGCAGTTCCGTTAAAAAAAGGTGAGTTGACTTCATTGTTTCGAGCTGGGTCTTGATTGATTTTCCGCCATGGCACTACATGCACGCGAGCCATTTGGTCACGAGTGCCCTTGACTCTTATTTTCCGCCGGTATATCGAGTCGCCTCATTTGTAGAGACACAAAACGCTGTAAGGACAAATCGAATGAATGTCGACTATCTCCAATTTTATTTATTTCAGGATGCTTCTTTGTCTTGAAGGATTATGTTGACCCCTGCGGAAACCGAGATGTCATTATTTTATCAATGGCACTGGTAATCTGATTGTACTGCTTCCACGATACAAGGGATAATCTTATCCATAATTGATTGGAAAAGGCCATCGCTATGTTTTACTATCATACCTGCGCTGTTTTTACTTTCAAGCAGCTTGCTCTCTACCGGGGCGCTTTCGTTTTAATCCCGTTCTTTACTACAGACGGCCGACTCCGGCCGACGAGAAGTTATCAAACGCGTAAACGTACCCTATAAAGTTAAATACTTGGGGCATCCATCTGCTTTTTGTATTACGTTCCGTGACGTTCTATTCAGCATATCCATGCAGTGGAAGCTATGTGGGCAGAAGCCCGGGTGGTTTCGTGCCAACCATTGCATAAGCAGAAACGGGCTTCCGCCTTACAATTTCTCCTTACATGCATTTCTGGCCCACATTTACGGCGCCTTGGTTCCGTCGTCTTGCAATTAGTGACTAAATGATCCACGCTGAAGCACCTGAAGTATGGCCCGGGATTGCGGTACAACATGACCCCGTGTTATTCTTTAAATCCTAAAAGGACCCCTGCTGCTGAAAAGTTATTGCCCCCAAACGTAAGAATAATATGTCCCTTTACAAGATTTGTATTTGGAGGCTTCGTTTTCACTCGAACTGCAAGTGTATAATGCACGTCACCATTTGGAAACCGTAATCGTCAGTAACTAAGACCTTTGCAGATGCATTTTTCCTGTAGGGCTTTTGAGAATGTATAATGCACGTACACCACTGGTAGCTCCCCGTGTGGTACCTTACGTGTGGGAGCACCTACGAACCTCGTATTCCTCTTTAAAGTTAGGTTTAGTATTGCAAGGCATTTCGTCAAAACTGTAGGGGCGGTGTTTCTGCGTTTACTCAGGTCCTTAGTTCGTGTTCTTATCTACACATATCGTGGCTCGTCCAGATGAGGCAACAATTATGCCAAAGTCGTCATGCAGCACACTACCTCCCTAAGACTACCTTCTCTTTACCCGAGCGGGCCGTCTGCTTCCCCCAGCGCTTCACAGCACAGGACTGCATGTTACGCCTTGTTCGTTTTTTATATGAGAACTAACTCTGTCAGCTTTAATTTGTATTCATCAACTCATATTACAGTTTTGTGTAAGTGAACGTGTTAATTTTCAGCCTAGATCAACCCTGGTCTGCATCATTCGGAAAGCCATCCCAGATTTGAGATCGGGTTGCCCCACTGGACGTTAATGGAATTTATCTGGCGTAAGAATTGTGCGGCTCTTTTGTCTCCAGTAGTTACCTTCAAACGTTCGCCCAATTGACCTTGTCCGGTTCCTCCGAGTAACCCAGCACCTTGGATACCTCCGTGCTGACTTTGCAGTATATGGCTCTGCAACTCCCCGTGCCTAGACAGCATTTGTGCCGTAACGTAGAATAATTCCCCGCATTTATAGGATCCAAGTTAGACTTTTAGTACAGCTCCCCTTGGTCGTATCCCCAGGTATCACATGTATCGATTTATCCTACCAGACGGCAATTGTAGCGCTTTTAGATTACAGTGAACCTCCGGTCTCCCTCCATGAATCTCTCCACGCGACATTCTTTTCCTTGCTTGCATCTTGGCGAGGACCTGAGGAGCTTCGGTTGAAATCGTCCGAAACGCCCGGCTCACCTTTACAGCTAGCGGGAATAAAATGCCCGATGTTCCGTTCCCTTTTAGCGCCTCGATGTCTACTTTCCAGCTAAATGTGTTTTCGATTTCCAAGACGATTAGAAGCACAAATGTTCTCCTTATGGAGATTTTTGAGATCTCCCGATCATGTCGTATCAGTACATCCCTTTAAAGCGTCAATTGTAGACCCGTCTTTCTGAAAACTGTGCTAAGGGTTTGCTGGAGCTTTGATTATCCCAATTTCCTCGTCCCATCTATTGACCATAACGATTTCAAGGACCTTGTTCAAGGTGTCGTGAGGATATATGAGCCGGTGGGCCGGCAGACCTGTCCTATTCCCGGTAAGCATGAATATATGTAAAAACGTTTATAAATATATGTATTTGGTTGATGCAAGAGATCTTGCCGTGTTTGCGTCTGCGGAAAGCGAAAACACGAATTTGCAAGAACACGCGGGTTTATTTAATCATCAATATATATAGCCCCCTCGTTTTCCATCTTTTATAGACGTCTTGCTTTCTGTGACCGAAAAAAGTGTTGTACCTCACTTTCAATGTCCTCAAAATACTCGATTTCTACAAGTCAAAACGTTTTTTTTTCGAAAAACAAACGTCTTATTACGTCTTCGAACTTCATACAGATAGCACAGCACTACGTATGATGAATCGTCACCACGAGTCTCTTATGAGCGCAATAAGACGACTCGACCAGTAGTGTTTTCAACCTCTCACATTACCTTGTTAAATTTGGTTCGGATTGTCAAGCCCGATGGCTGATGGTGCATTCGTCTGCGTCTCGCGACCGGATGAGACACATAGGTGCGCGGGTTCGAACCCCATTGTTGCCCCCCCTCCCCCCATTTGTATTTATGGGGGGGGGGGGGGGGAATCCGTCTATGAAGCAATGCGAAAAGCCAGTCCCATGGACGTTAAACTTTGGCTGAGAGTCAGCCCAGAAAAGATTTTGTTTTTAAAATTTTGTTCGGATCATTTGCGCGCGCTTTTCTTCGTCGCCGGCTTAGCGCGGCGGCACAATCCTCTCTCTCTTTATTTCCGCCAACAGGATGAATGGGCGCCGCGGGCGACGGAATGACAGCCGCCAAATCGGTGGGTGTCTGTGTGGGTGGGCGGATGGGTGAGTAGGCTGGTTTGTTGATTGCAGTAGCTGTTGCCACCCGCTGCTGCTGGTGCTGCCGCCTCTTTCCGTCGCCATCTTGCGAGGAGTGGCCCGCCGGCCCGGCCCTGCTCGACTCGACTCGGCTCGGCTGGGGCGCTGGCGCGGGCGCGGGCGGAGTTCCGCCGTTTAGAGCCGTGGACACCACGGAGACCGGGCGAGACGAGCATAAGCAAGCAAGCAAGTACCAACAACGACGACGACGAACGACATAGGGCAGTGGCGGGCGGCGGGAGCCGTAAAAGTTTCTGCTGCTGTTCGCGCTGTTGCTGTTGCTGCTGCTGCTGATGTGTTGTTGTTGTGGTATCTCTTGGTGTTGTCATTTATTTATGTAGTCATCTATTTATATACTAGTATCATTATAAACACACACATACATGGGCAGCCTTTGTTGTCGTCTTGCTGCTGTTGTTGTTGTTGTTGTTGTAGTTGTTTTCATCATCGTCGTCGTGTTATTGTTGTCGTCGTCGTCGTCAAATCGGCGGACAGTCGAAACTTCGGAACGACTACAACTACCCGTACCCGTAGCCAAGTACCACAACCAATCGTAGTAGTAGTGAGAAGAGCAGTGCTGCAGTGGTAGTGCGAGTACCAGCAGCTGCATTAGACCGCGGTAGAAAACAAGCTGCATAATAAGATCGTGGTAGAAAACCAAAAGTACCACCGCAGCACTGGCGGAACACTCCATTGGACAGAGTGTTTTGTCGCTTTCGGCCGATCTACACGGCGAGCCAGGCCAGGAACTCCTCGGTGATAACACATCGTCACCGTCATTGTCGTTGTCGTGGTCATGCCTGCTGAGAGATGGCCGATCATCCTGAGTACATGCAGTAGTACCTAGCAGCAAAAATGAGTACATAAGTGTAACTAAGCAAGTAGGCAGCAAAGTCACCGAAACAGGCGGGTGGTGCCGCCGCCGCCTCCATACACAGCAAAAAATCATCCAGCAACCGACAGAAACGCTTTCGAATTGAGCTGAGAAAGAAGAGTATCTATCTAGCAATCAGCACAATGATGCATGCTCAAGTGGGTGGCTGGTCGCTGGTCTTTTCGGCAGTCACATACATCAACCCTTCTCACATGCAGGATTAGTTGTTGGTGTTGTGGTTGTGGTGGTGGTGTTGTTGTTGACGTTGACGTTAAAGTGGAAGTTGCTGAATGAAAGAAAAAAAACCCACTACAGCTGTGTGCTAGCAGCAACAGCGGCAGCTACAACAACAACAACGACAAGAACAACGAAAATTGTTAACGTTAGTCTAATCGTTAACAACAACAAACACTTCGATTGCTTCGATCGATTGATTGATTGATTAGACGTCCTTCTGCGCTGAACAACAAGGAGTAAGGTTATTTTTGGCAGCGAGGTGGTGTGATTGTGCCACTGCCGGCGGCGCCGTGTCTCTGCTGAGAGATCGATGTTTCGTTGAGATTTGTGTTCTGTTCGTTCTCTTGTGGAATGGGTGTGCGTTTTTCCGCTCTGCTCTCGCTGTGTGTTGAATCGATTGTCGTTCGTGTGCTAAACGACGACGACGGTAGAAGCAACAGTAACAACAATAACAACAACAACAGTAGCAACAAATTCGACGGACAGCAACAGTAAAAGCAACAACCAACAAAACAACAAATATTACCAAATGCAAACGCAGTCGGAGGACCAGTAGAGAAGTCGTGGAGGGGTGGGTGGAGCATTGTGTTGTCTGTTTTCTCCTACAGTATCCTTCCTGCTCTTGGCGTGCGCAAAGTCAGACCACAGCATCAACAACAATAACCACAACAACAGCAACAACAACGACGACAACGACAACAACAACAACAACAACAACGACGACAATCGACAACAACAACGACGATATAGAAAGAGATCAACAAAAACGGCGAGAGACGGATAGACGGATCGCCCGACGATCGCGAAACACCTCCTACACATCGACATCCTAGCGGCGGCAAAACTCCACGACTACGACAACCACGATCTAACTAACGATCAGAAGAAGTCTGTGCATAGCAGTCAGGGAACGAAACCAAAAAGAAAGAAGCCTGCTCAAACGTGAATGTGAGGCCGAAATCCAGGAAGTCTCGGTGCGCCCGAGGAAGTGCTTCTAGAAAGTGTGTCATTGTGAGTGTGCGGGGTGCGACTTTCTATTCGATTTGTTGGAGCGCGGAGGCGCGAATAAATACATCATCACCGACGACAACATCAACACCGACGACAACAACAAGAACAACAATTATAACAACAACAACATCAACATCAACAACAACGAGTAGAAATACGACAACACTAACAAGCAACCGCAACAATAGCAATGATTTGTTGTGGCCATCATTATGACTTTGTTTGTTGTGCATGTCGACATTGTGTGCTGTTTTTGGGCCTGCGCCGGTTTGGATGAATGTGAAAAAATGAACCTCTGTTTCTGTTCTTAGCAGTGTGCCTGTTACTCGGTACGGCATCACGATCGGCCTCGTTGATGCATATATTGCTCTCGGCATCATTTTCGTCTTAATCGTCGTCGTCGTCGATATTGCTTTTATTGTGGTTCTACCGTCGTTTCTCCTCGTTGTTTCCGTAGCTCCCATCCATTGTTGCGGCCGTCACTGCGAGCTCTGGTGCTGTTATAAATGACGACAACGACGACGCCGCGTCTTAATATGTTTTAACATGTTTTAGTCAACAACGTTGACAACAACATCAACAAAATTGACAACAACAACTACATCGACATCGACGACAACTACAACAGCGACAACAACAACAACAGCGACAGAAATAAAGCAACGAAATATGTCCGCAAACAACGCTGAACAAAAACCGACTCGAGGAGACCGATTGTGTGACAACAAAGTTTGAGATCGTCGATAACCCAACTTGGATCTAGGTGTATGTAGTTCGACTTAACGTCGAACAACGTTGGATACTACTACTACTACTACTAGTACAACTACAATCTCCGTTGACCAACCAGCGTGACCTGGCTGTTGTCCTTGCGTCAGAGCATCCTAGAGCACCTTCGACGTATTGGTCAACTACATTGTTCGCCGCCGCCGCCATCATCATTATCATCATATTCGTCAGCATATCGTCGGCAACAATAGCACCATTAACAAGGAAGGACACCAGTAGTCCAAGCGTCAGGCGGCCATCAGGTGGGTGAGTGGGTGGGTGGATTGTGCTGAACAGAACTATCATCATATTGAGGCGGCAGCTGAACAGCGCGGCTGGTGTTCGTACTAGGTAGGACACAATGTACATGTAGCTACTGGTCTGAAAATTCCACTACTCTACCTAAGTTATATAACTGTTTTTTTCTTTTTGTCTTCCGCCTTTTCCTCTCTGTCTCTCTCGCTTTCCTCATCCGTCATGTATATATATATATATATATATATAAGGCGAGCACTGCCGAGTGTGCAAACGTATTGTAAATGATTAATAAATCATCACAATATTTTCTAATACTTACTTATCATATATATATATATATATATATATATATATAATACTTACTTATCATAGGTTACAGATTTACACTCTTCGCCAGCATTCTTTGTTATCCTCGGTCTGTTATGATGTACCTTTTTGCGGTGCCTATCGAAGTGGTGAGGTCAGGTCTCGATGACAGCTACGTGCAACGTCAGCAGCAGCAGCGTGCGTGCATTATTAAGCACTTCTATTTGAGCATTACTCCCGCTGTTAGTTACGTCGAGTAATTGTCTCCTAACTACCAATAAGCGTGTGAGTTATTATGCGGAGTTGTTATCTAATGTAAGCAAGTAGATGATGACAACTGGACACTACTGTTACAGGTTATGTTACCACACACATCCCGGTCGTATACGTTGGGGTAGACCACCAAGTTTTTCGCGGATTTGATAGTCACTCGCACCTACGCGAGCATCATGACATTTATGTTCATGACCTCCGTACAAAAAGTAACTTAAACCGCTAATTGCCTCTATCCCACCGTGCGTCTGTGTAAACGCGGCGTTTTCGCTCCAAGATAAGAGAAATTTTGCTTTAAGTAGTCAGCGGTTTGCGGTTATTTGCACTAATGTCTCTTATCTATCCCGCTATTTTTAAAGATTAATATGATTATAATTATTATTTCACTTCGATGTTGTTGAAGTTGTTGATTGTTGAAGCAGGAAGATCGAAACTTGTCGAAAGAGAGCTAGTCGTCTTTTAGAGGCAAGTATTCTCACGCATCGACGTTAATCTTGTTTTACTCTTGAATATTTTCACGCCTATATTAGGCACATTGTAGATTGTAATATTATACATGATGATTGAATTGAATTCTGCTTTAATCTTCTGTATTCGTCTACCTATTAATTACCCGGGGAATTATATTAGCGCTGCCGTATTAATAGACCTTCTTCTCTAGTCATTCTTCATTGCAATCACAACAAAAAGTATGTCGTGCGTGCAGTGTTTCAGGGTGTTTACACCTCTTTCGGGCTCGGCCTATTCTGCCTGTAGGTACGGGCGTAGTTGATGTCAGCGGCGTGCCGGAGGCACCAGCCACGTCCGTCCCAGACTAAGGCCTCAGCGAGTGACACCACAATGGGACATTTACTCCATTAGGTTTTATTTCACGTTTCGCGCGTGTCACAATCTCCTGGTTCTCTATATGGACGTGGCTGGTATGCTGAGTCCTTTTCCCACCAGCGACAACACGCGCTGACGATTCTGACGATGTTGTAATGAGTTTGACGCGTTTTGCTCGAAAGCCTAGCGTGATTTTTGCGGCAGTTCAGAGTCCGCTTAAGTTAATGGGATCCAGTACGTTTTTATGTGATTTGTGGCAGGAAAGAATGCTTTGACTATTATGACAATATGTTATTCTTTATATATATATATATATATATATATATATATGTTATAAACATATCGCAATAATAGTTCAAACACTCTTTCCTGTCACAAGTCACATAAAACGTACTGGTTTTATATATATATATATATATATATATAAGTTCTAAATTGACTTTGTTGTGGAATTCGAATGTATTTTGTTCACCATCAGAACCATTTATTGTTATTATTATTATTACTATTATTCGTATTATTTACTCTGCGGCTATTCATTGCGGCTACTTGCTAGTTGTGTAGCTAAAGTACACTATCTAATAGTGGCTGCAGCGGGCAGAGATATATCTGAATGAAACAATGCATCGATAGACGAACGGACGTGCGGATGATTGAAAATCAGACAACAAACAGACGCCTGCGATGGATGAGACATCCATCGCAGGCGGTGGCCCCGCGACAACAACAACAACAACAACCATGAATGACGCCGCCAGTCCGTCCTTATACTGAACTTCTGGTGCCACCACCACCACCGCCGCCGCTGTTAGCGCAGTTGTTGTTGTTGTTGCTGCTGCTGTTGTTGTTGTTGCGACTGTTGTTGTTGTTGCTGTTGTTGTTGTTGTTGTTGTTGTTGTTGTTGTTGTTGTTGTTGTTGCGGCTGTTGTTGTTGCTGTTGTTGTTGTTGCGGCTGCTGTAGGGGTACTGGTTGTGGTTGTTGTTGCTGTCCTCCTCATCACAAGACTGGCAGACTGGCTGGTGTTACTACCACCGTAGCCGCGGTGGCGCGTGCTGTTTCGCGTTGCTTCTGTCAACATCCCACGCACCACGACCATCACCACCACCACCACTACCACCATCACCCCCGACCGGTGTCTGTCGCCGTATCTCAATGTGTAGCAGCAGCAACAGCGGCGAAGCTTGTACATCTCTGGCTTATTGTGTATATGCGTAGACCTGTACACACACGCATATATACATATATATATATATATATATATATATATATACATATATGATTGTATATCCATCTATGTGTGCATCTGGATCTCTATGTATGCCGTACTGAGTCGTGAAGGCGGCTGGCCCGTTGCTGTTGTTGTTATTGTTGCTGTTGTTTGCGGTCCAATCACGCGTCGGCCTCACTAGCTAACGAGAGAGAAATACATATATATATATATATATATACATAAAGCTAGAGAGGGAGAGAGAGAGAGAGCATCAGAGAGATCTGGGGGGTGGGTGGGTGGGTGGTGTGTGGGGGTGGCAGGAGGGGCAGAGGGAAAGATCCACTCGGCGCAAATCGGTTGCGCTGTTCTTTTTGCAGTCAGCCAGCAGCCAGCCAGTTAGTCAAGCAGTGAGTCCTCGCCCCACACTACTACTACTACTACTACTTCTACTGTTGTGGTCGTCGTCGTCGTCATGTCCAAATACGAAGTGTTGTTGTTGTTGTTGTTGTACGCCGCGCATCTAGCGTATATCGTACGCCATGCCATGTACGTACGTTCGTTCATTCGTTCGTTCGTTCGTGATCGTTGATCGTTGTGTGTACATGTTTGCATACATACATACACACACACACACACATACATATTATACATACTTGTACATACACATATATGCTTGCGCCTGTTCAATGTACTGTGCCTGTTGTCATTTCTGCCGCTGCTGCTGTTACTGTTGCTGTTGCTCTTTTTCTCCTTGCGATTGTTGTTGTTGTTGCTTTTATGCCCATTGTTGTTGTTGTTGTTGTTGTTGTTGATGTGGCCGTCGCCGATATTTTTGTTGCTTGTTTGTTCGCTGATTTGCACACGTTGTTGACGTGACGAGACGTCGACCGTATGACGGTGACCAACCATCAAGCTATCTATCTGTATATTTGATTAACTGACGCGCGGTCGCGGGACCGACGGCCTTTCTGCCCTGGCGGGTGAGGTGGGGTGGAGTGTTGGCAACGGGGGTAGCCGGTAGAATAGGCTAACTGATGCCAGCTCGCTCGCTCGCTTGCTGGCTGGCTGGGGGTTCACTCCCCCCTTCCTCAGTGGTCGATTCGCCACAGGAGCCGGTGACCGGCTGAGCGACCGACAGATGATAGACTGACAGAACAAACAACAACAACGACAACAATAACAACAACAACAACGACAACAAATCCACCGGTTTGGTGGGCGACTAAGGCGGAGCTAGACTACACGAAAACAGATCAAGAACCACAACAACAAACAACAATGATGATAACAACAGCAACAAGCGCAGCAACCGCCTTTTGGACAGCGGCATTTAAACAGCAACATCATCATCCATAGACACAGCAACAATACTATCACAATAATAACAACAACAATAACAACAGAGATACCAATCACATTACAGAGCGGTGGCGACAACAACAATTAAACTACTCACGTTAATGTTAGCTGCTCCTACTACTACAAATACTACTACAACAACTGCGACAGTCAGAAAGCACTTTCCCAAGCACTTTATATTGTCAGTTCACTCTTTTTCTCTCGCTATGTAGTTTTAATAAGTATTATGAGTATTAGTTAAAAAACAGCAGCAGCCGCAGCCACATAAATGTGACTGGTCCAGCTGCAAACGAGACAACAACAATGATGGAAAAGGGATAGAAAAGAGACGGATGAAAAAGGCAGGGAGCGGTAGAGAGAGAGAGACCTTGACGTGAGTCCCGTGGATCGCGCTGCCGCTTCGGATGTGTTGTTGTTGTCGTCGCTTGTTGTTGTTGTTGTTGTTGTTGTCTTTGTTGCTGTTGTTGTTGTCTTTGTTGCTGTTGTTGTTGTACCGTTCAATGGCGTTATTATTTTCCGTCATCGATGAACGTCGACAACGGTAGCTATTGGTTGTTATTTGCTGCACTGGTCTGAACGAATGTCTGCGTATGAGTTTGTGTGTATGTGCGTGTTCGTGTGATTCGTATTTATTTCGTTGTGTTTTGTGTTTTTAGTTTGTTTGTCGTTTTTGTGTTTCTAGTTCGTTCGCTGTGTTTTTGTGTGCGCTTAGTTCGTTCCGTGTGCATTTTGTGCAAGTATTCGTGTTTCGCTGTGCTGCCTGTTACGTTTGCTTCGTGCTGTGGTGGTCGAGCGACTTCAGTGAGGAGACATCGTAGTAGTAGTAATAGTAATAGGAGTAGTAGTAGTAGCGTATCGGTGCTATCTGCCCTCGTTCGTATGTGGCGTCCGTCAGTCAACTATATGTCAAGTCTGTCTGGCCGGACTGGTATGACTTACTGTGACAACAGTAACAGCAGCAGCAGCAGCAGATGCCGAAGCGTGAGTTTCGACGTGAAGTGACAACGCTTCTGTAATGGAATGAAGTCGTCCTCATCGTTGTCGTCGTCGAAAAGGCTGTCGAAATATGCGTGATACAGTCGAAACAACCGGACACAGACAACAGCCAGATAGCCGTGCTTACGTAGCCGAGCCGCAGCGCACGTATTTATTCACACACTGGAATCTGAGTCAGCCGTTTCTTCTTCCCCTTAGATGCATGTGTTGCAATACGTTTGCTGATGTTATACACATTTTGTCTTTTTGTTTTTTGTTATTTATAAGGACCGCTTTCTTTCGTTTGTTTTTTGAATTATTTTATTCTGAACTTAATGCCGACTTCTCTGGAATTAAATTTATTTAAGGAGGTTGCTTTTAATTCTAGACTATCATCCGTCCCCTACGGGCTTGGCACTTAGCCTGAGGCATATCTTCAATCCACCGAGGGCCGGCCATGTTAAGATATCTAGGGTTTCCCCAACAATCCTTGTGGCAGCATGGCCGCTGACTCTCAGCGGTATGGTTTATCATCTATTCTCAATAAGCATCGCACAAAGAAAATTCGACCAACAACACGGATCGAACCGGCGACACCCCGGTAGATGACAACCATGACTAGCGCACTAGTCCCTTACTAGACCACGCCGCCACATCTCTACACGGCAAATGTGTTTAAATTTAATCACGCATCATTGAGCCTAAATATACTATCAAATTAACACACTTTCAACAGTTGCAACAATAGAGTGTATTTTGCCAAAAAAATGCTTTTGACCGTGTCTGCCCTTGCTTGGGTTACGTAACCGTGTTAATTTAATACTACCCTTAGAGTTGCGTGTTAACGATGAGGGTACGTTTAGCGACGATACGGCTGGTGCATTGAAGATATGCCTCACGGTGATTCCAGCCTCGTAGGAACGAAGGACAGTCCATAATTAAAAGCAGCCTCCTTAAATAAAGAATAATTCCAGGCGCTGGTTATCTAGCGTTTAATAACGTTTCCCCTTTGTTAACCGATTTATATAGGAATCCGGGCTCAGTGGACATGACAAAACGGCTTAGGGTAATCCTAAAATGACTCGTACATAATTATGTGCGTGTTCCTGAATGTGTTGGTAATGTCCAAATTTCAATATATTGGACATGAAGGACAAATCGTGGGGCACTGCGGGATGTCTATTTTAGCAAACTTTTCAATGCGACTATTCTTCTTTTGCTAACCAACGTTAGATGTCTTTCAGACGAAATAGAAGTTTCTTCCGAACACGATTCTGTTTCTCGATAGATCAACTAGATCTTTCGCAATGGCATATTTGTGGCGCTATGTCCATTCAGACACATTTAAGTCATTTTTCTGTCACTGCAAAAGAAGACATTTCTGCTCCCCTAATCCATTGGGAAAATGCCTAATTTAACAAGTTCTATCGTCTCCTCATCACTTATGGCTATAGCTTTCGACTTTTGCATGGCTAGAGCTTTTGTAGGCACGCTGTATACTTACAATGCTCTATAATGTTATATAACACATATTAACACGGGCCTGTTCTGCAAAATTACCTGAATAGTAATTGTTCGAATTTATGTTGTAATGGAAATTTCAACCTCAATGAAGAGTTATTGAACTTAATAAATTTGCCGTCCGGAGAAGACGGTCCCATAAAAAAAAAATAATTCGAGGGCGAAGGCACTTATTTAGTTAACAATTTAAATAACATGGCCGGAGAGCTTAAGTTGCGACCGCCTTGACAGTGGTGGTAGGCCGTCACGTGCCGGATGAGTTCTGAACGAGTCTGACACGTTCCGATATAGAACGTACGGTCTGGTTATGGCTATATTAATATTAATAATATATATATATATATATATATATATATATATATAATATATATATATATATAATGGATTAGCACGTTTCACCGTCACATATACATGCATACGGTCATGATGAGCTGTTTTCCATATTTACTCTTCATTGCTATTATCCCTTTGTTGTCGGCAGGCAAGAGGCCGGCGGCTGCGTCTACCATAATCGCATATATGCGTACAGGCGATACAAGGCTTGCTATTGCCCCGACGTTTACATGGACGTTTTTCTCAGTCCCTGACAATAAATGCTCTGTCTATAGCGAACTAACCCGACAAGTAGTGGTCAGTCCACC
>QVRM01002586.1:67500-118845 GCA_003439945.1 Dermanyssus gallinae | reverse complement strand
CAGCATACACTCGTACACGAGCACGTTGAATGCTCTTTTCTTACACAGCTGCTTCAAACGAATGTCGTTCATTCTAACTGTCTAGAATTTGCCCATCGTAAGCCCTCGAATGTTCTCGCGGGGATTGTTACAGTGTTTTTTCTCCACCAGCCAGAAACTCTCTACTTTTGCTTCATATGTTAAATATTTTATTAAACAAAAAAAAGTCAAGTAAAGGCTAAGCTTAAATCGTGCGAGTATTACTTGAAAAAACAAATGAGAATTTTCTGAATAAGATTTTCGATGAAACTAAACCTAATACTATATATATATATATATATATATATATATATATATATATATATATATATATATATATATATATATATATATATATATATATCAGTATTGACTTGATTTTCTTATACGCGCTTCTAAAGCCATATGACACAAGAACCTGCAATAACAGACACTCGTGTCGTGCACGTTTATGTGATCTTTCATATAACAAGTACACACAAAGTTATTGATATATTCTTGCACTAATCTATGTAGTTACCGTTATGTTTTCGTGTTCTGCCTTTCAAAGCTACGCTGTACAAGGGCATTCCAAAGAACGTTGATGCATACATGGATAGTATATATATATATATATATATATATATATATATATATATTAATATACTGGAGTCATGATTTTGTGTAGTAATAATATTAATGGTAAGATGTCCCCAAATCGGCAATACCGATCAGTCCAAACTAAGGCCAGTGCATAGAGGTTTAACTAACGTGTCGTCTTTGCAGCGACTGTATATCGCACAAGTCGTTAAAAGCCCAGATACGGGCTGCTTGCGACTTGGACTCCTTGCAGACCATACCACGCATCAGGCGGCGTTACGCTCACCTTGAGACAGGAAGCCCCTCGAGGAATCGTTTTCGTGGATCGAATCTCGAAACCTCGACACGATCAGAACGCGTAGAGATAAATAAATGGTCGAGATGGTCTCTTGGCGAATAGCATTGATAACCATGGTACATCCATAAATAACACCCACCGCATACGCATATGGCAAATATATTTAACTTGGACAAATAATGATATACATAATGAGTTACCATGCCGGTAACATAACTAATACGAAGCCCACAATCCAACGTTAACTTTTGCTGTAAAATGTTAAGCTAATTTTGTTAGGCGTGTGCTCTGAGGCTGCCTCTACACAGACGAAAAAGCAGTTTGCAGTGTATGTGTCCTGCAATTCAACTAATGACACCTTCCATGTGTAGCATTTTATTCGCCGCTGTGATTAGTATCCTAGTCACACCGATTTACCAATACAGTATGTTTTTTTTCTAGGAAACTAATGCTACGTCAAGGTTTGGTATATATATATATATATATATATTTTTTTTTTTTGTATTGGACCGACATAGCCCGCCGGCAAATTTATTTGTCAATGTTGTCTGTTATATATATATATATATATAAACGAACTTTACTGCAACTTTAACAGCACATTCCCAGGGTATTTACAAAGCAAATAACTTTTAAAAATTAAATATGTCTGTCTTTGCTGTGATCTTGCGCAAACCAAACCCCCCGCTTTCAGCTCAAACGGCACTCTCCGGATCTTACTTGCTCTGAATGGCTGACTTACTACATTTCAAACACATTTTCTTCCTGCGTATTTTTGGGATTGAGAACGGATTCAGCGCCTAAAGTGAAACAGACCCCTCTCTAACTTAATATAATTTCTGCAGGCGACGTCAATATTGGACTACCTAAAGTGGGTGCCTTACCATGCTTTCAAAAAGGCCGCCAAGGCTCTCAAGATGCGGAGCTTTGTTCCCCTAATAGTCCTGGACGTGCAAAATGCCTTAACTCGGCGGTTAACCTCCTGCGCAATATTTTTTCATACTTTGAGGACTGAGACATCTTCGATCGAGAAATTACGGCCGGGATGCCGCAGGGCTCAGTCCTGCCCCCGGCACTGTGAAATATTACCTACAAGAACGTTATCAGATGTATTTATTATATCTTAGAAATTTAATTTAGATATATTTATTATATCTTATAAATATAAATCAAATACATTTATTATATCTAAGAAATATAAATCAGATATATTTATTATATCTCAGGAATCCGGTATCTCCCGGCGGGCGTTGGAACACTAACAAATGTTGAGACACTATGCGGATAATTTTGCGCTTCTAGTGATCGTACAAAAAACATTCTATTTTACTGACCAGTAAGGCACACAATAGATGAGCATATCACTGGACGGAATCCCATTCCGATTAAGCGAAATGCCAATAACTTACGAGTAAGGTAGCTCTATACGAGCTTCTTACTTCAACCAGGTCGCGGGATTTTCTTACTTGAACCATGTCGCCAAGAGATTTAGAACTTCGGCAAAATTCTGCACAACACAGAAGAACGTCTGAAGCAACGCGCAATCGACTGGCAGCGAGCTATGGTCGGGTTTGGAATTCCTGCATATATTATAGCTTCTTTCCTCTCAACGCTTGGCTTGCAGCATTGAAGCTGTTCGTTCGTAATCAGAATCAGGTCATGCGCATACTAACACTTTACGTTCTGATCATACTAACACTTTACGACCTGATCTGTTTGTGGGGATTGCCACATATTATCGGATATCTACATATTATCGGAAAAGATAACAATGCAATCCATCTGCTTGATAACCGCTTTAACCATTTATATAATAACCGTTTCCGCACGGTGTGCTCCCAGACGTTCTAATGTCCACGCGCTAAAGGGGTAAGTTGTATACGAATTTGAGATCATTGGGTAGACTGGGGGGTTTGTTTGGTTCTGGACGTGTCCCTATATAGTCATTACACTCAGGCGCTCGTCATTATATCGGGGTCCAGGGCGTATACCCGCCTATACGAAGAAAAAATGTTTAATAGAAAATGAAAATAAAAAGCGAATATCCAAATAGTACCTTTTTGGCGGTCTCTTCCAAACCTGCAGCGAGGTAGCGTCTTATACTATACATTAAGTAAGTGCATATACAATGTATAAGCAATCGGAAGTCAATTCGGAGACAATTGCTGCCACATCTTGTCCAAGATTTAGCTATATATCGTAAGCGTTTTTTGTACGGAGAGCACCATATCAGGCATTAGTAACAAACAACTTATTAAGAACATTGCCGGGCTACATCCTTAAAGGCGCGACGGACAATAATCTGAGTACACGAGATGCTGCGAGTATATATATATATATATATATGGTCAGGACACTTCAGAATGGAACCACAGAAAAACGAGTTATCATCAGTACTTCGTAGAAGACGGGTTAGCACTTGGTGCTACAATGGTTTGATTAATGGTTACTACAATGTCTAATACTGTTCGAAGGAACTTGCTCAAGTCGGTCAAGAGCTTCACACCTAACATGTTTCACAAAATAATTAGTAAGATCTATATATACACACTTTTATTTAATCTAGCAATCAACGACCTGGTAAAATTCATGGAAAGCCTACTGAGCATTTTGTGCTTTGACAACGGGATCATCACTACAACTTCTTTTTTATTATTTTAAGTACTCATATTACTACAAAAAATGTTATTTAATTTTAGGGTTACAGGGAAAGCTAAACTTGTAGTGTTACTACCACTATTTTACAAGTATCAAGTACTGCTTAATATTGTATAATGTATTGCTATACAGGGATATTATCGAACGGCTTAAATAAGGTTAGATCACAATAAATATATAGGAAAAGTGAAACACTGATCACGTTCTAGCTCCATTTGCAGGCGTTATATTGTTACGTACTAAAGTTTTCGGGCTGACCCTCAGCCAAGATTTAACGTCCACGGAACTGTTCTTCACATTGCTTCATAGACGGACCCCCACAAACACAAATGTGCAACGGTGGGGCTCGAAACCCGCGCACCTATATGTCTCCTCCGGTTGCGAGGCGCAGACTTTAGCCACCACGCCACCAGGCTCGACATATTGTTACGTACTATTGCGGCCACAACTATTGGTCATGATAGACCTGGTGACGTATGGTTAGCATTATCAATTTTTCTATGCACACAGCGTATGACATGCGTCCAACACAAAATGCGGCTCTACGTCAATAGTGATCGGGATTGTTACAAAGGCTAGTGTAAAATATGAAAGAATGGGCTTTGTTACACCGTTAAAGTTACCATTGCAATGTTATGGTGAATCAAACGATACCATTGGGTTAGTTACTCAGTCGGATTTAGAGACGATGACAAAACCGGTGTGGTGGTAGAAGCTATATAGGAAAGCCCATGCCCGGAAAATTAAAAAGAGCAAGACGGGGTGATGTCAACGACGAAACTGTGTGACGGATTTCATCGCAGCCCCAGAGGCCAGAGTTATAAAATAGCCCGCCATAAACTAAAACACTTCACAGCTAACACCCAGCTTTCGCTCAGGCCACTCAACACGAGACGCAATTCAAATTATTTTAACCATAGCAGAAGCCCAGAAAGGTACTCGCTCAGAAACGAGCTCGCACTGCCTGGCAATCCTACTTGACATCCAAAAGCACTTTAAGTCCATCTCATAGAATTCCATAACTGACGCGCTAGCAAGTTGTTATATATTGCGTTATCTTAAAACAATTTTAGCACTAAACCTATCACAACCTACGCTCGCCTATCAAGGCAAGAATACGGTCACCTATAGCCTATCCGATTACCACAAGGATCCTCAAACCTATGGAACATTGCGTACGACGATATCCTGAGTCTTTCCCACCCCCCAATATTAAATCAATATCCTACTCAATGATCCGCCTATCGTAATTACATTGCGTGATGGCCGAAGAGCTGGAAAGGGCAGCAACTGGCGCCTGTGCAAGACATTTCCATCTGGCTCGCTCAGCATAAACTTCGCCTAGCCTTACACAAAACTGTGACACTATTTCGAAACGGGCAGAAACGGCACCCGCAACTCAACCTGAACAAAAAGGAGTATAACATCGCCCTCTCCAGCGAAGCAATATACTTGGGCGTACTCCTAGATATTGTGCCGAAGTCCACCCACTGTATACGCATCGTGGCGCAATTCAAAGCAGTCCTAACCGACCACGTCCAACGGCCACAGCGTCCCCGCCAACGTGATTCAAATCTACCCTAACGGACCACGTCGAACGACTGCAGCGTCCGCGCAAAATCTCAACGTGACCAACGTTCTCGTCCGACCGATACATGTTTCAACCAGCCAACAGAAAACAGCCACAACCTTTCGCGCCGAAACCCTAACGTCCTCCGCCGTCCAAACGATCACCGGCCGACACCGGGAGAGAGTCGACCTATGATCGGGAATCCAAGTCAAACCTTAACTTAGCCTTTATTCCTATACGAAACAAACACAAACCACTGTAACATTCGACAGATTCGACAGAGCAAGTTCTGACACCGTTTGGGTGTCAGCACGCCGCGGTGCCTCGTGAACCAATAAATCTTACAATCTAGGAGCCGCCCTGGATTGTAAGAGCCAACAAAACTACATCCACCGCTGGAGTCCAAATATTAGCCATGCAGATCCAGTGGAACCTATGGGTCGTAGATACCGAAGTCCGCCGGTCAAAAGGCGAGAGGGATTTCTGTCCTCTTACTCACCCAATTCCTTACGATTGGATTTAGTTTTGCTAGTTAGTTGTTATTAGGTTGATCCATAAGCGGCATATGCTGCCACAAGGACATGTCCGGCCCTCGGGCATTGAAGATATACCTCAGGTTAAGTTCCAAGCCCGTAGGGGACGGAGGATAGTCTAGGATTAAAAACAACCTCCTTAAAAATGTTTTTAATTCTAGGTTGATCCATAAGTCTCTTCCAAAAATTGCGTGCGCCGCACTGCGCAGACCCGGGCGAAGACGAAAACTGTTGGACGAGGGTTGTTGGTTTACATGGCACTAAAAGCAGAGCTGCGCTGTATTATACCGTAGAATTCGTTCAAATTTCTAACTCACGCAAACTACAACGCTCGAGTGAAGATGGCAGAGTTAAATATGCAAGAAAGAATGCGACCCAAGTCGTAACTAAAATGCATAAAGTGGATGGCAGAGAGGCAGTAACAGATGAAACAGTTTGAAAGTGGTATTCCCGATTTAGGAGCGGGGAAATCTATGTTAACGACCGAGGCCGTTCCGAACGCCCTGTGACAGTGGACGCGGCCGCCTTAACAACAGTGGTCGACAGAAACCCACACCTCTCGCTGTGCGAGATCGTGGCCATTGTCGACGTACCATACACATCCGTTCAAAGGCATCGAAGTGGGGTCGCAGCTAGGGTGATTGGGTACAGTAGTCAGCAGTGGGCAAGAGCGAGGGTATCGTGGGAAATGGTAAAATCGAGGATTAAAGGTTTCGTACGAACAAATGGAAAATGGCGATGGAGTCCAGAAAAGAAAAGCGAAAGACGGGCGAAATAGCATAGGTATGCGATAATTCAAGAGCGAGTGGGCTATTGGCAGGTTCCTGGGCCGGAATGTTGGGTACACGGATACAGCGAGCTAAATATATGAAGGGAGAAAATACAGAATGTCGACCTTATGTGTTAAAGAATGGGTTCATTGAATTATTATTGTAAGGGAATGCAGAGAGCAGTTTTGGGGGCTTAAATCAGAGCTTTAGACCTGTCGGATGCCCCAGCTTTAGGACCAAATGATCGAAAGGACCAGGCAGTGTAATTAGCAGGGACCAAGGTGTTTTTTTGTCCTGCCAGTGACAGTTTCTCCGTCCGTCGCGCTGGTCACCATATCTGCATCGGCACGGCACGTCGGATCGTTTATTTTTCGTCGCAAACAAGCAAGCACGGAGGTAAACCAGTGGGCAGTCCGTCCGAATGACGGACCGACCGACCACCGACCCTCTTCCCCTCGGCCGCCTCGCTTAAAGGCCGCCCAGTGACGAACAAGTCCAACACTGTTGATGATAATGATCACATTGGCAGCAGGCGGAGGTGGGGGGTGGAGGGAGGTGGGGAGAGGAAAGGGGAGGGAAGGAGAGAGGAGAGAGAAGGGGGAACAATATCAACAAATCAACATTTTTGGCAACTATGCATGCAGAGAGTTTTCTACTAGAAGCAGCAGCAGGAGAAGAGTAGTCTTGTAGTAGCCGTCAATCAGTTCTCGGCTGTCTGACGGTCCCTGTCTGTTTACAGTCGTCGTCGTCGTAGTAGTAGTAGTAATATAGTTAGTATAGTAGTATCGTCGGAGTAGGCCGCCGAGATGAAACTAACCGACCGACTGATTGATTGAGTGAGTGATTGCTTGGGTCGACTACGAAAAAAAAATGGAAAGACTGCTTGCTTCCGCTTGAATTAGTTGCTGATGGAGTTCAAGTAGACTTTGTCTCGTCTCTTAGCAAGTGTGTGGCAGTGGCGCTCCGCCTTCTTTTTCTTTTCTTTTTTTTCTACTAGCAATAGTAGTGAGTAGTAAGTAGCATTAACAGCTGTATCAGTAGTAGTAGTAGTAGTAATAATACTTCATTCTATTGCTAGCATCATCGACTAAGTATGATGACTCTGAGTTGAGGCGCAGCAGACCCTGCTGATTGTTTTATTTGGTTTGACTTCAACAACGACGGTTGCTGGTGCAGCTCGGGCTGTTGCTGTTGCTGCAGTTGGTGAAGCTGGAGGTGATGATGGTGGTGGTGGTGATGGTGGTGAAGAACATGAGTGGTGGTGATGGTGAAAAAGAAGTGGGGTGAACCGCTGGAACCCCCCGAAAATGTACCACAAACAAACAAACGGTGCAGGTGGCGGAGTAGTTTCTGCTGGTTGTAGCAGCAGCAGCAGCAGCTAACAGCAGCTGTTCGTGTTTATGTTGACGTAGCAGCTGCTTCTTCTAGCGCCGCCGTGGCCGTTGTTGTAACAGTCACTAACAAAGTAGATACTATTCAACAACAACATCAGCAGCTGCAGCAGCAGCTGGATAACTTTTACGACGAACTCACTCGACGATGGAGGTGGAACATGAGTGATGATAGGCCAAGGCGAAGGCAGAGGCAGTCAGTTCATTCGTGATTGGTTTCAGGTGCATTCGCCGTCGTCGTTGTCGTCGTTGCCGTTGTTTTCCGTCGTTTACCTACCAACCAACCAATCTGTCAGACATCGACCAACTGCCAACTCCAGCCCCTTAGCTGGTTCCCATCTCATCTATCCGCGGGAACGTGGAAGGGTGGTGATATGCAACAACAACAGCGACGACGGGCCATAAGTGTTCATCGTCATCGACAGTTCAGCAACAACAACGACAACAACAGCATTAGCAACAACATCAGCAGCAGCAACAACAACAACAACAGCAACAATAACAACAACAACAGCAACAACAACAACAACAACTACTGCTACGACAGCAGCAGCAACAACCATCATCATACCCTGTAGCAGGTGGGTGTAGCAGATGGTAATGGAACAGCCAATTTTTTTCCCATTTGTGTTCGCCGCTTCTCAGCCGCTTTCGTCGTTCCCGGCTGTTGTTTTGGCCGTCTTTCGATGCAACATCGATTACTTACCAGCTGATGGGCGGAGAGACGGCCCGCAGGCTGACCAACCAGAATAGATTAGCTTTTGCTGACTCTATCTCATCTTGATTAGTGTTATGAGAGCTTCAGCTGCTGTTACTGCTACGATTGCTGATGAGGGCTTCAGGTGATGCTGTGTGTGTTTGTTGTTGTTGTTGTTGTTGTTGTTGCTGTAGTGAAGTTACATTGAAGTTACTGCAACAACCGTCTCTGCAGCCGACAATGCAGTATGTACTAGCTTTTCCTCATTTCCGTTTTTCTTCTGAGCTAAGCGGGAGCAGTAGGAAACAGCACTTCGATTGTCATCCCGTTCCCAGTTCTAGGGCTGCTTGCCAACCGACGGAGATGATAGATACATCTGTATCTGTGTACCACCAGTGTGACGGACTGAACCGGCACTCCATTACAGGAACGGTGGTCTTGGTACAGCTGCTTTTGTTGTAGTTGTTGTTGTTTCTGTTGTTGTTTCTTGTGTTGTTACTGATGTGGTTGTTGTTGTTGTGTCTTTCATTGTTACGGCTGTGGTTATTGGTAATTGTTGTTGTTATTGGCGTCGTCTCGTTATTGTCATTGCGGTGGTCGTACATAGTCACGTACTTACATGCATACTTACTAGCTCACTAACATACTCGATGTGTTCTACTGCTAACATAGTTGAGTTGCTATAAGTTCAACTTGTTTGTGGAAATCAAATCGAACCGAAGAGAAGGGTACCCTAATAGCTAAGCGACGTAAAGTATAGACGTACAAAGTATTAGTAGTAGTAGTAAAAGCTACGCGAGCTTTCGAAATGCACTTGTCCACATAAGCCCGAAGATACGTGGCGATGGCTAGACAGGCAGGGTCTTTGACGTTGATCGTTGTAGATAATGATAGATAAATAGATATATCGCTGTAGATAAATTCCTGCGTTTGTTTGGGGAAGGTATAGGTAATTAGGCGATAGGCCTATCGTTTTGAGTTTTTTTTTTGCTGACTACCAAAGCGGGCATCAGGCGTAGACTATAAGGTACATATTCACCGAAAATTAAGGAAAAACAACTCAATTAAAAGGTTTACAACACACATATCCACACAGTCGGGATGGTGGGACACAAGGGAAACAAACGAGTACAAAGAATCAATCTA
Source organism: Dermanyssus gallinae (assembly GCA_003439945.1). Taxonomy (NCBI): domain Eukaryota; kingdom Metazoa; phylum Arthropoda; class Arachnida; order Mesostigmata; family Dermanyssidae; genus Dermanyssus; species Dermanyssus gallinae. The sequence continues at coordinate 109,185 of QVRM01002586.1, read as the reverse complement.
TCTCAACTCAATCACTAACTGGCCGATCGTCAAAACACGACACACGGACTGCCGACTTGCTATCAGTCTATAACAATGCTTTAGTGTCACAGACAGCATTGATAATCTGACAGCTGCTGGGTATAAAGGCGCCAGCATCAGAGAGCCCACAAACTGGTGTTTAATTCTACGGGTGACACCTTGCATTGAGAGAGCCTTTGCAACTTGTCGCTCGTTTATGGCCGCTGGTCAAACAATCAATCGTTCGATCAATCAACACTGGATGAATTTCGAGTACGTTTCGAGAACGTTTTCTCGTTGACGATTATTACGACTAGTTTATTGATACGTTTTTGATATAGTTTATTTGATTCAAGTGTCAATGATCAAATATTAGATATTACTGCTACGGCATTTTTAGCAGCCCTTCCTCCGGCGATGGAAGCGACCCCACTATACGCCACTGCATTGAATTGAGTTGAATTTCCAAGGAGATACGCTGCAACAGGTACTTCCCGGCACCCCGCATCCTTCGTCACCACTGCAGTTATCTTCTTTCCGAGCTCCTTGAGGAACTTGACGGTCTCCTCACCCATTGGCCCTAACGTTTCAATAGCGATCGGCTGAATTGTGTACTGCGGCGAAATCTCCTGATACTTCGGCAATTTACGACACTCAGCAAGACGTCTCGAGAACTTGTCTATCTCTAGCATATGGTGCCGGTGGTCAGACCCATATACATTTGTGGATGTCACTTGCACCATGTGTTTGTACCCGTCAAACAACATATTCCGTTCAATTCACTCATGATTCACTCGCTAATTGCTAGTTACAATCACAACGCCTGAGCGTGGTGGTCTGACATTACGAAGTCGACTCTGGGATATTTGGGAGGGTGAGGATACATAAATCATTCTCTAAGCAAGCTACAAGGTCTTTAAGCGTATCATTGAACGTCGGTATCGTCCATCTCTGTGCATTTCGTTCCGCTGTTTGCGATATGACTATGATAACGGACGTGGAGATGTTGTCGTCATGATGGTGTCGAGATGACACAGGGGTTGCTCAGGTTAAAGGAGTTCTGGATTTTTTGGGGAATCGACCGACCTCTGAGTCGATCAACGGGACCGAATTGCCGTTCTTCGTTTTACCGATGCCGTCACCGAGGGTGCTAAAGTGTTATAAGAGAGATCTTGCATCTAACCGAACGCCTGAATGTCTGAGCTGTCGCCAGTGAACCGTCAGCAGGGATTCTGGGCAGCAAACAAGCCAACGGTCGACGTATGTTCAAACCAAGTATACGTCCTGGAATGGCCAACGAGGCATTTTGGCAAGACGGATTTCTTCAGCCCGGTCGATGGGCCATCATGAGCAACCGGTTCGATTCAGCGACGGCGACGCCGACAGGAACGAGTCAATAATTACGCGCAAAGTGCGAACTTGGCTACCTTGGTGACCTCTTATAAGAGAGCGGTAGTCGATCGATGGGGTGATCCGTGGCGTAGTATAGGTTCAAGGCCAGATCGTGGAGAGGCTTGTTAAGTTCAAACATGATGCTGTAGCAAAGGGTCACTGAGATTACTTTTTCGCCCACCACTACTACTACTAATACTAACGTTATCATACCCCCTAATACTCTCGTTAGCTTGAGCCTAGCTTCACACGTTGAACATAGGGCTCATTTAGGACACCGCGCACCGAAACGCTACCCATATCCTCACGTTTATTAGTTGTCCATCTGATATACAAACATTCATTTTTACGTAATTTTGTCTTTTCTTTTTCTTAGTTGTTTATTTCTTTTTTTTCGCACAGGTATAAGTATGTAATAGCTGCGCTGGGAGCAACGCCGGGATTGTTTGTGCCACTGGCTGATATACTGATGTGCATAAAACGGTCGTAATGCTATTTGCATTATGATAACTAATAATGATAATAATAGTAATATCCTTAATGAACCCGCATATGATAAGTACTAATGGTAATAGTAATATTCTTAATGAATTGCCATCGAACAATTTGCGAACAATTCTTGGTGCATAAATATTGTTAGTAAAGCAATGCGTCGATACACATACTTCTTTTTTGATGTCATGTGAACGGGCCACGCATCGATGGACAGCAATGGCGACCGTTTTTGTCGGCAAATTACCGAGCCTAGGACGTGGTGTCCATAGTGCGCATCTACCAGTTATTATACGTGAACTCGCGTTCGTCTATGTCGCCACCGCTGCTGACTAGAACGCATTGTCATATACCACCAATCACGATTGTGTGCTTGGCACTTTAATTAGTACAGGCTGCACGTCTAGCTTCCGACGTCGAGTGCAATTAAGAGGTGTAATACGAAATGCAGACACAAATAGGTATGCGTACAAACAATAACACTGTGCCAATAGTGGAATGCAGATGTACGCAGCTAGATGTCGATTCGGACTGGATTCGCTTTCCGTTGCGGTACCCCCTTGCCATGCTATGCTGGTTCTGATACGTGATTTTTCCCCTTCATATTTATTCATATAGGCCGTTTAGTCTGCGTATGCTTGCGTAGTGAGTGGTTCGCAGTAGTGGAAGGTCACAATCGATGTAATGGCGCGACCTTCATACCACGGCGGACCTTCGCTCTGGCTATTGTGCTACGCCGCTGTGACGATAGATATCAAGAGGAAGCGAGGCGAGAGAGAAAGGAGAGTGAGAGGTGCAAGGACATTATTGTTGCTACTACTAGCCTGTCTCCATTGTTGTTGTAGTTACTGGTGCTCCTTGAGTTCCTTACTTGGTTACTCCTTGAGTTCCTCACTTGGTTACTCCTTGAGTTCCTCACTTGGTTACTCCTTGAGTTCCTCACTTGGATACTCATTGAATTCCTCACTTCATTCGTATTCATTTCCGCTTTCCCTAGTCGACGTTGCATACGCGTCCCCGTCTCCGTCATGAATTGGAATTGCGCATATCGCGATACGAGATATGCGCTGAGAGATCTCATCGTGAGATGGGAACCAAAGAGAAAGGGGGGGGGGGGGAGATGGCAGAAAACAGGAAGAAGGACTAAGGTGTTGAATTTAATTTAAAAATGGTCGTTTCGTGTCACGAGGAAGGTTCTCGTTGTATTTTTGTTGTTTGTGCATTTTGTTCTGCGTATTTTTGTTGTTTTTTCGTTGTTTTTGTTGTTGTTGTTGTCATCGTCTAGAGCAGCTAAGATATTGTGTCGAGTGTTCGCGAGTCTCTACTGTTATATCGTATTACGACGCCTCTGCCACCAACCACCAAGACTACTACTACTACCCGAACGGTGGCTTAGGTCGGAGAATGGGTAGGAATTTTCTGGCAATCATGAGGTTCCATCAGAAGAGATAGACCTGTTTGACGTTGTTGCTATTGTTTCCTCTACGGTAGCAAAGGGCAACTCTGGCCGATATGAAGTAAGCTGCATAAGACGAGTTGTTACAGTCAATTGGACGCATTACACATGAGGTTACATTTTATAGCTTTATAGATATAATTATAATTGCGGAATCAAGTCCTCCTATAATCGGACAGCCGATTGGTGCCGTTTCGTGTTATCCTACTGATAGTATAGGGTATGAGTATACAATGTGTAGTTGCGAGGCTGGCAAAGCACTTTTACGCTCACCTCACCTTGCGAGGGGCTTTGAGCTTATTGATGCACGTTATTGATCATAGAGTTAGTTGGGTTTTCGGAAGTTATTGGCATATTTAAAGACAGGTAGGCTATATGTAGTAGAATATGCGTAGAGGCGGCGTTGAGCGATGCGCATTGAGAATAGATGACAAATCATACCGCTGAGAGTCAGCGGGCATGCTGCCACAAGGACTGTTGGGGAAACTCTATATATCTCAACATGTCTGGCCCTCGGTGAATCGAAGGTATGCCTTAGAATGAGTTCCAGCTTATAGGGGACGGATCATGGTCTAGAATTAAAAACAACACCTCAAAAAATGTCTTAATTCTAGGAGGATATGTTGTGAAAAAGTAGAGGCGTAAGAACGGCTCACGGTGACTATTCGCGGCAATGATTCCGAGGTCGCTTCTAACTGGTCTTGAGTTCTGTTCACGTCTTCGTCGTGTCAGGCAGCTATGTAGCAGCGTGATGTGAGTTTATAGCGGTGCAAACTAAATTACATATGAGAGGAGATACTTTATATATACTGTGGTTACTGTTTTATGTATTGTTGTTTCTATTTCTGCTGTTGTTGCTATTGTTGCGGTTGTTGTGGTTGCTGTTGCTGTTTTTTGTTTTTGCTGCTGCTGCTGCTGCAGTTCTAATTGTTGTTGCTGTAGACCTGGCTTACGATTGTCATTGTTCGAATGCCTTGCTATATATTATATATATATATATATATATTATATATATATATATATATATATATATGGACGAGGCTAAAGAAAGAAGAAGAGAAAGAAAGCAAGGGTACAAAGGAATAAGAGGAAAATGATTTTTCTTAGTTTTTTCTTCAATTTTAAAGCTATGACGATGTCGTTGTCGACAAAGTGGAAGATGACCGCAGCCGCCTTTAGCCGTGACCGCTCCGGGCACGGGTTAAGCGCCGTTCGCGGCTAGATAGATACTGGTGGTGCTACTGTACGATGTCATGTCACCACTAGGTCACGTACGGTGCAGTATTGGTACCGTCTGCCGTTACCCACTGTCGTAGGTGATGGCTGGCGTGACCACCAGCGGGTCGCTACCGTTCCGTTATCTCTAGCCACGAGTGACCAGTCGTGACCAATGAGGTGTCGTGGGCGTGACAGTTTACCGGTTGGGGTCCGTTGGTCGACCGGTCGATCAACTCACCCCCCTGCGCGCCCCGCTCGCCCCTATTGTGCCAACGGTTACTACGTTGTCCATATGTGGCCACAATCGAGAGTGAATATCTCTCTATCTATTTCTTTCTTTCTATCTCTCTCTCTTTTGGTCAAATCTCCCTTTTCCTCTCTCTCTCTCTCTCCTATTCTGTTTGCTCTCTATTCTCCCCTATACCAGCCCGCCCTTGGCTTTCTTCCTGTGTCGTGTCCCTCATTCATGATAGTTTGTTATTCTCTTTCTCTATCTCTCCCTCTCTCGGCCCCCTCTCGACTTTCGCTCATCACCCTGTTAGCCCTGTGTTGTTGTTATTGTTGGTGCTGCTACCTTAGCGCTCTTTGGAGCGATACGGCCTACGTCACTTTCACGACACGCAACTCTCGATACGCACAGCAGTTGCAGCTGGACCAGCAACAGCAACAACAACAATAACAGTAGTAGCAGCAACAACAACAACAGCTGCTGCAGCAACAACAACAACAACAACAATAACAACAACAGCTGCAGCAGCAGCAACAGCAACAACGGCTGGAGCACATTAACACAGGGAACAAGGCGGAGCCAACACATCTTTTACGTCATCTACAGGCGTGTATTTAATTGTGTGTGTGTGCGTTTGTTGTGAATGAATGCGTATATATATATATATATATATATATATATATATATATATATATATATATATATGTATATACATATACAAATACAAATGTATGTCTTACTTCTTCTCTATCCGCTAACTGTTAAACAATATCCGAGATAAGCAAGTGGCGGCGGGCGGCGGCGGAGGCAACGACGCGTCCCAATTGTTGCGTTGTTGTTATGCGCTGTCGTGCGTTGTATGAAGATTGTTATTTCTCCTATTGTTGTGCTGCTGCTGCTATTGTTGACGTAATACTAGGTGAAAACGGTTGCGTTGTTCTGCTCACCGCCATCTCCGTAGCAGCAGCAGACAATCGAGCAACGTGCGTGACCGCCAGTTAGAGCAGAAAGAAGGCTGCTCCACTATTCTGAACTTCGATACAACTTCAGTCTCAAGTTCAGTGAAACTGAACACATGGCTGGACAAACAGTTAGATGAACGGGCGAATGCGTGAATGAGAGATTTAGTCAGTCATTTAGTCAGTCAGTGATCTCGTGCCCGTCACATTAGCATCACAATTTTGTCTGCACATTTAATTTTACACTTAACAACAACAACAGACGGTCTGCTTGTTGTTGTTGTTATTGTTGCCAACTGGCGAAAGTAAATTGTTTCGAGGCGACCGCGTAGCCGAGTCTAACGCCGTCTAATATAGTTCTAAGCCACAAATGTCTTCTTGACCTAATTGATAGTAGTGATAAACCACACATTTATTTCTGCTCAGCAGGGCAAAGGGTACTTTAATCATTATCTACAGAGATGCGCTACAACGTGATTTTGCCGTTTCGTTGTGCCACTTTACATGACGCACTCTATGTATTTGCAGCACAATTCGTAGAGCTATAGTCGGTGGGTATCGGTGATTGCATAACGATGCTAACGTAGAGTGTCGTGTTTTTCTGACTAAGGGAATTCTATGTTATTGCGAGAAAGATTTTCGGCGGTGTTCCGCGTCATTCTTCTGCGTGCACTCTCGCTCTTTCTCTTTGTTCTGGCACAATAGCGCAATAACGTGACGCAGTTGCCTCAGAATTGGTATATATTTCTGTGATTGAAAGTCGTGATCGTCGTTGCACTAGGCGAAGCTTTCAACCATACCTTTCTCTTACACATACTATATACATCTATATACATTTTTCTCTACTTTGATTTTGCAGACCAGTTACAGAAAGGCGGGTCTAAATGTCGTCGCAACTGCTACCTAGTCCGACCATTGATGAGTTGCTTGGCTTCGCTTTCATTTTTAGCTTTACATTTATGAACCTAATGGGCATGCACACATTTAATGGGCATTATATATATATATATTTTTTTTTTACGCAGGTAGCAAAATTGCTATTTACAATTGTAATATTTGTTAGGGCGGCTGGCTTAGCTGTAACTGCTACAAGAGTCAATATATATATATATATATATATATATATATGTTGGCAAGACTCCGTCGGGCGCATAAGGTTTGCTCAAATAACCGGAACGTTTGAGAGAAATTTGTCAAAATAGGAAGACAGCTTGAACGGGCGTCTTCTTAAAGTAAATAAAACGCGAACATCATGCGTCTACTGTGACTCGTGTCGGTTGTGCTGCAGTAGGTTTCGTTGACTCTTATTGTAGGCGTGACAACTATTTAGACGGTAGATCTCCTGCTGTTCTTACAGTTGCTTGACTGGATTCAGTAACATAATGCTGTACTAATGCTGACCCACACACAGCTCCAAGGAAAATGGCCCACGTTTCCGCCCCTTCGCTAGGTTATCTCTCTCAGGAAGATAAGACAAGATTCTATTTAAACTCTACTCAATTTAAATGATGCGTTTCGTTTTGAAAAATCGGTATGCCTATACCTGCTTGCAGTTCACTTATCGGTGACTTATCATGTGACCAGCGGCGGTGCCTTACAGTGGTATAAAGGCAGCTCGTTATTTGCAGAATGCATTGCATGAGATATCAATACTCATGGATTCAGAGACTGTTTGTTGGTTTGGTATGTCAGGCGTCTTATATTTAGGCATCTACTGAAATATACGAACCCGTACTGATTACAGGCATACTAGTATATAATGTACACAATGATATCACCGGGTGTTGTTAAATTCTGGACGCAAGTCGAGATATCTTCAAGTATTAGCGTTTGTAGGGACGTATCGTCGTCGCAACTGAGCAGTTTTGCCGGTTTTTTGGTAAGTTATAGTACTATAAACTTTTATAAAATTGTACCGAAACTACCAATCGTATTCCGGCATCATTCATCAGCTACAACAGGCCCAATTTCTCACCGACGCCAGTGGCGGCGCTTATGACCTGAGTTGGTTCAAATAAGTAAAAAACGAGGTTCGACGATTGTAGCAGCCGATGTAGACCAGGAATCTGCATCAAATTTTCTGTTAAAAACCAAATCAATATGTTTCAAAGTGGTGGAAATACTTACGAACTGTCTATGGTGATTAGGTAGTGTCCCGAAACACTGTGTATCCGTGGTACTGTCGATTTTGCGACGCGGTAGAGACCGAAATCAGGGAGATAGCTGAGTAATTAAGATATCTTAGTAGATTAGTTGAAGATATCTTGACTGATATTTTATGCGTCAGAAGACTAGCAACGAGGTCAACACCAAAGCTTATTTGACTATTTTTTTTACTACAAGGGGGCCATCTTCGCGAATTTTTGCGACCTGCGAATTGGATACGGTCAATAAGGACTACTTCGCGAATTCTAAGAAAATTGCGCGAGCGTCGTCTGATTTCGGATTATTTGATGAAGAATTCGATTTCTATTTTTTTGCAACTTCCGTATTTACCGGACCTGCCGAGAGATAACGTTTCGAATCTATAGAAGAGACAAAGACAAAATCGCAGGACCAACTCAATTCGATTACGAAAGATGCGTGTAAAAAGTGTTATGATGAGTAGGAAAAGAGCTGACACACGTGCATTGCAGCGGGTGGGGGTTATCTTGAAAGGAACAAAAACACTGATAAGTTAAATACATATTGTTTCTTTGTGAATATGTATCATAACTTTTAGATCCACCCTTTTATATAGTACAGGCATATTCATATAAAGAATATGCCTGCATCTATCGTAGCTAAGCAAACTATAAGCCAGATTAGGCAATTTTAGACGTAGAGGAAAATTCCGTTAACAATTAACCGTTACCGTGATAAGCAATTTTGCTGTTTTTCGCGGTAATTCTCTTAAAACCGATATATATATATATATATATATGTTTTTAATTTAGTGTTTGTTGAGCTTTGGATACGCGGAAACAATTCGACTTGCCTTATTCGTTCATCTATGCTTCTTAGTAGGCGCATTGTAGCGGCATGATTTCGCAGATTCAAATTGCGATTTTAATTTCCCCGTACGAAACAAATTGACCATGAATGATCCCTACTAATTCTGTTATTGTTCATTGTGAACATATCCAACGCTGGGCAATTCGGCGGCATCGTGCAGCAAGGGCTTTCGTTTCGTTGAGTAAGGATGTAATCTATATTGCATTGTCTGTTCCGATCTGATCATTCCAGAACGTGTCTGCGTTGTTTCGGCAGCGTGGCCTCAACAGCACGAGCCTGGATGTCACCGCCGTCGCCTTGTTTACCACGACGTTCTTCATCGGTATCGGATCAACTCGCCACCGTCGTATTGATGTCACCGGTAATTTCCTGGGACGATAGGCCACTTAGTCCTCAGGCAGTCCTCGATGAGTTAAGAAGATCGTCTCCGTTATTGTCGACTGGGACTGCTCTCACCTCGACCCTCTGGCCCACCGAACGCCGCTACCGCGTGCGGTTACGGCGACGACAACAACAACAACAATAACATCAAGAACAACAAGTTCTTCGACGACGACGACAGCAACAACAACAACAACGCCACAATGTATGCCGGCTGGAGCGAATTGCGGGTGTGTGAGGAGGCACGCGAACGCAGTGTTTCCGTTCTGCAAAAGTTTCCAACATCGTCGAGTGGAGCGGTGGTTCATGCGGTCGTGCAGAGCCTCGCGCACTCTCTCGGACTCAGCTCAGGTCAACCTGAGCCGAGTTCGCTTCTCACCGGTACGTAGGTGCCTTCTTTTGTGTGGATTGGGTGGCTGGCCGAACTCACCGAGCGAGCGAATAATTACTCTATTAGGGAATGTCTAGCAACGTCTAGCAATCTAGCCTGTCTAGCATATCGACCTGCCCAGGGAGCCGTGGTAAACAAGACGAACATTATCGTGGGATCGAAACTGTCTGGGCTTGACCAGTCTCCTTTGGAAGTTTTTCGTTCTGCGATTTATCGAATTAGATGACAAACGCCTCAAATGAGCAATAACTCACATTGTATTCTAGAGAAAGATTGCACCAAAGGTTATGCTGGACAAGGACAACATGGATTTGTTACCGTTTTATAGGTTACATCGATTTGCTCGTTTGATTTTGTAGCGGCGGTGGCTTAGGCGGCTAACGCACCGTTCGAAACGGGCCGTTGCCATGGCAACCACGGTTAGCAAAACATCGCTAGTTCGAGCCCTGGCCGTGCTGGTAGAATTTGTTGGACGTGGTTGTCATTGCCTTGCTGCTACATACCTCTTCTGGAGAAAGCCTATATCATTCCAGTACGAGAACGCGATGACGATAGATGCATTTAGACGCTATCGTGCCACAGGCAACTTAGCCCATTACGAGCGTCTAAAAATGTAGTTGTCAGAGCGTTAATAAAAAAAAAATTGCCTTGAGGAAACGTTGGACTGCATTAATAGAACGCAATTTCATTAACAGAATTAGATGTGTCTGTATATGCAGGCACATATGATCGGCTTATTTTCACAAGAGTTCTGGTTAGACTTGCGGACTAATGTGGGAAAGATTGTAACTAACTGAGCAGGGTTCCTCTATTTTGCGATTGACAGCGTGCTCAGAGGCCGTAATTAGGTCGAACGCTAACGTGTTCTAAGTATAGTACCGTGTCGGGCTAACCGTATTGCTTTGTCATTGCACGTGCGTTGCGAGCAGACGTCGAGGTGAACTGGTGCATGGAAGTCATGTGTTATGGCCTACGGTTACCGCTAAAGGAACATGAGGCCATCAAGAACTGTGTCCATGTCTACTGCGACTGGCTGGTGTCGCTCATTCCCGAACAGGCCAAGGTGGGTCCGCAACTGTTATTGAATGACGCTGCAGGAGGCGTCGCGAAGAGGTTTACGTATATATATATATATATATATATATATATATATATATATATATATATTCCAATGTTATGTGAGACTTCTAAATGCTTTAATTTGCATACTGAGATACTACGTTGCCCCTATTCCTGTTATTTCATGCAACAACCACACATATGCAGAATAAGTATAACATTTCTCGAATATAAATCCACAGGGAAACCCTGCCAACCGAACTGTTTTTCTTTAAATAATATTAGGCGTAAGCGTAGTAATATTTAGCTGAAATGGGTCTAGCCGTTTGCTTAACGAATAGATTTCGATAATGTAGTAATTTTTGGAACTCGTTGAGATTCTGACTACGACAATGGTACTCGTTCATTTATGATTTTATTTTGTTCACTGAATGGTGGAACAGTGAGCTTTCATGTTTAACTGAACCAACCTATGCAGGCCTTACAGACCGTTAAGAACACTGAGGCTTTATGGCCATGCAATGGGTACCGTTCGAAGAGTAGTCCATCAAATTGTTGGACAAACTGAGTGCTATTTGTTTAATTATGTTTTTATCATTTGTGTCTAAATTGCGGGTGTCTGTTGTTTTGTCACTGTCAATGTTAATGTTTTTCTTGCCTGAACATAGATTTGTGTTCCTCGTCCGGTGATGTCCGATGCCAACCACTACTCACGACGAATCCTTAGACACCTCTACAACCTCTTCTCGCCACGCCCACACGATCCACTGTCAGCGGATATCGCCTCGCGCCAAGCCGTGCTCTGTCATCGAGTGCTCCGAACGGTCCAGATGGTCGCTACCCGAAGTCCCATCCTCGAAAGCGAGACCTGGCAGGAGATACTGGCCTTTCTTCTCGCCATCAACGATACCCTTCTGTCTGATCGGCAAGCAAAAGGTATCCGAATAATGAATAAACGAATCATTTGTAGCGATGCTCGTCCATTATTGAGCTTTGTTTTCCGCTATTCTGGTGTCACTTTCCCATACGGCCGACAGAGATGAAGCAAACAGCTTATTAAGGCTTATTTGTTGTCCACTGTTGACTTGACTAAGTTTGCGGCCACTCTTCAGGAGACTGCACATCTTCTTCGAAAGGTGTTCGACAGTCATATATCCGGTCACGGCACTCTCCGACGGTTCCGTTAACCTTGATTTAAAGGACAGCCTTTCATAACGTTAGATCCGTCGCAGACGAGTCCCCGAGTCTCTACCATCATCAGCGTCGAGCCTACAAGTCTCCAACCCGATTGCTGTTACAAAACGACACTATCTCAGTTGGGGTTCAGCAAGGTGGCCTGCTGGGCCGCCCACTAATCTACCTGCGCATCAAATAATTAGTCGACTCGCTAAGCAGCCTGCTAACATGTGATGCCTGGACGGATTGCATAAAGTAAAGGACTTAGCTGCACGAGCGGGCTAACCTTAACCTCAGGAGCATGAGGTATTATTGCCAGACCTGGTTCCAGCCGACGCCACCGTTTCGCAAGATATTTTTACTCACCTAGCAGGCTGCGTCCCGCGAGGCAGACGCGATCTGGACCTGCTCGGCATCCCTCTCTACCCTGACGTCATATCTAATTAAAATATAGACGGAATGTTAGGAGATCGTTTAGTTCATCTTGCTTTATTCACATGAAGCGAGGGGTGAATCTCACGGATGATACTGAGCTACGAAGCACCTTAAACAAGCTTACTTTGCACTCCGAGGCGGCTAAGCATTCCTCATTGCCGGTGTCTAAAAGCGCCCAGGCCTACTAGATGGTACCCTGACAGCGGGTCCTGCAATGACAGCTTCCACGAACCTTATTGCAGTCAACGAGCACCTCTGTTGGACACAACAGCTTAGGCCAAGTTTGACTGGACACTCGAAGCTATCGCCCCCACACTGCTTAGTGTGGCGATACACCCAACGATCTAACTTCGCAGACAGAATGAGCCGGTTTCCTGTACGAGGCGTGGCTTAACGAGCTTATTGAGGAGCCACGGACGCCGGCAGAGCTAGGTTCAGGGCGGTCTCCGACAATGGAGCTGGCGCCTAACTGGGAGCCCTACCAGACGTCCAACCGCTCACCTTGTTCGCTGTTAGGCTCGCCGGGCTACTCGGAGCGTCCTAGTTCGCCCAAACATATCTGTTTGCGAAGGGCAGGTCGGTTCACTGGGTCACCACAGATTTTTGTGCATATAGAGCGTTGGACGCCGATCTAGGCACGTTGCTCTTGACGGCACTCTGACCCTTGCACTCAGGTCTGCCGGTTCCTCTGCATTCTCGAACCTCCGGAGCTATGTTAAGACGATAACAGAAGGCCAGGCGGTATGACTTTCACGAGGATGGTTGTTTGAGATGCGATTGTAGTCGACCCTCTGGTCGTCGCGGCGGCACCCAAACAGCCTTCACTGGAAACCTGATAAGGACCTTAAAAAAATCCTTTTGGGGCTCTCTCTCAGCCAAGATTTAACGTCCATGGGACTGCTTTTCGCATTGCTTCATAGACGGACCCCCATAAATACCAATGTGCAACGGTGGGGCTCGAACCCGCGCACCTATGTGTATCCTCCGGTCGCGAGGCGCAGACGCATGCCACCACGCCACCGGGCTCGACTGATAAGGACCTTAGGAGGGCACATCTAATCCGGGAACGCCGCGGCAGTTTTAGGTAGCCTGCTGAGCTAGGCTGAGCCTGGGATCGAGGTCTGACTCGTAACAAGCGTACATGTTCATAGGAGGCAGTTGTAAAAAATCCGGTTTATATATATAAAAAAAAATATATATATATATATATGTTTTTAATTTCTGTTTTTTTTTGCAGACGACGACACGGAGGCACACCTCTGCGAACGTCTCTTAGGAGTTTTATTTCAGGTGTGGTTAATGGCATGCCACCGTTCGTTTTTTCCGTCGCCTTCCTTCTGGAAGACACTTCAGTGTCTATGCCTTCGTTGGAGACATCGACAGATCCTTGTCGATCAGTGGAAAAAGATTCAATTAATTATGACGGCTAAGCTGTGCAGGGAACTCCTCGACCCCAACTATCCGGATGTTAAGATCGGTAAGTTACACCCTCAGCCTTCCGCGCTATTAGGGTTAGAGGAAAAACCGCCCATGTACTAAAACCCTAAATATGAAACACGAGCCATTTACGTCGAAGGGACAAATTGATCAGCAAATTAACCCAGCTGTATCTAGGCTTAACGTGCTTGTCAACGCTATTATTAATATAATAGCAGTTCACATGCACTGGATGTACTTACTGATCGACGCTGGTATACTGTATGGTGCCTTGGCGGAAATTTCAGAGGATGGTGATAAGGAACTAGTACCTGCCGAAATACGAGGAGAACGCCTAGGACAGGCATGGTATCGGATGCTGCACACGCTGGGCGACCCGGCGCTGGTTGCTCGCGATTTCGGTGCTGCCAACGGAACAATTACGCACAACATGAGCGACGTGCACGACAATCAGGCACAGATTTTCTACAAGGCTATGGCGGCTGTGTCGGCGTTCGTCGATGTCTGGCTCGGTCGCTACTCGGAAGAGAACGCCTACAAGCTCGTTCTGCCCTGCAGCACGCACTCGAGCAACACCAGCCAGGCCACGTCGAACGTGGGATCATCGAACACGTCGACGACATCGACCACCCCGCCGTCGATACGAAAGAGCAAGCCCAAAGCCGGCCAAAAACTGCACATTCCTCAACTAATCACCCAGCACAGACCCCAGCCGCAGGTGTCGTCACCTGTGGTGACGCCGACCGGAAGTTCGCCTGCCCCGCCATTTCCGGCAGACAAACCCAGCGAGCGGTACAACACGGCGGCTCACGTCATACGCAGGCTAACACTGCACCCCCGCCGGCCCTCGGTCAACTCGCTGCTTCACCTGTACGGAGCGTGGCTGTTCGAGTCGTCGATGGTGCTCGACAGTGAGGGCGCGTTTCTCGACTCGGAGACCGAATCCCTTCAAAGCCACTCGAGTCAGCCCGACGCCACGCACGGCGGCTCGTCGACCAAGTCGATATCTGACAGCGACTCAATGTACGACTCACAGATTACTCTCCAGGGCTGGTCCCTGGAGTGGGGCCAAGCGGAGGCTTTGGGCACGCTGTGTAAGATTTTTGCATCGAAGACTACCGACGAAGAAGTTCTCAGCGTCTATCTGGCACGATTTTTTCTGGCGATCAAGCAGGCGTTGGCTGGCCAACCTCCTCAGGATCCGCCGACGGTCGTGACGTGCAGCATTATTGCCCACTCTGCCGATCTGTTCAAATGTGACCTCGAAAGTGTCGCGCTCCTGATGCCATCATTCGTAGCGGCCATCGAAAATGTTCTCTCTCCGCCTCAGGGTAAGGAGGCTAACTTTTTTTGCTGGTACTAAAATGCGCGTCGTATTTGTTTGCGTAACGGTGATTTGGGTCGTTAATATATACAGACTTTTTGTAGTGCCGCGTAGATGGCGGGCCCATTTCAGTGGGCGTCACTGAGTATTCTTTGCGGCGCACAACTATTCATTAGAACGATTGTGATGAAACTCACGTGATTCTAGATTGTGAGAACTTTGTGACAACTTAAGACTTTTTGTCGTCTACCTGGTTACATATACAGATTTATTCGGGCAACAGTAGCTTCTTGTGAGAACTTTGTGGCAGCTTATCTTGTTTGTTGTCTAGCTAGTATACGTATACAGATTTCTTGTATATAGTATATGTGGATAGGCACATAGGTGTGACCATAGTTTCCAAAAAAACAGTCTAACATATCGTGCGATCCCGATATTGTCGAAGCGGTCAGGTTAATACTGTCCCTTTGGAGTAAGCTGTAGTAAAGAACGTAACGCTTTTTTGTTTGCAGTTCGTTCGGGATTTGGCCATCTGCCGCCCACGCCTGTCGCAGAGAACCTTCTACACAATTCAGCCATATCGATCCTGCTCAGCCTTCTCCCGTTGACCCTGCATTGCGAATCGCTCCAGGTTCGAGATCAAGCGAACCGACAAGTATCGCTCGGGTCATTTCGAAATCGACTACTTCGTATGCTCACTCTGTCGCTTCAGGCAGAATTGGACTCGCTGAACGTGCAAACACTGCTACAAGGTCTAATGTGTGCCGTCCTGGATCAGGTTGAATACGATCGCGTCGCTACTGCCCAATCTTCAGCAAATGGTTAGAAGTCGGTCTCTTAATTAACTCCGTGTCTGATAATAATTATTGTTCTTGTTTTTGCTAATGTAGTTGTCATTCGTTTTTTTGTGAGCATAGTGTTGCTGATAAGAAATGTTATCATGGCAAGCATTTCTAAAGAATTTTCGTGTGTCCACTTTCATGAAAATGGTTTTTGATAAATGAACCTATGGCTATTTTGACGTGCACATTTTAACGTTACTGTCATTGCGGTCTTGCGTTTATTGGGGGAATTCCAGCTTCGGCTAGTGGTGCTCAGCCGGACGACTCTCTGTTCCAGGAGGGTCACTTGCTGTTCTTAGCTATTAAAACAGTGTGCTATTGTCTCAGTTCATCGTGGAGAAATGATCCGGCTATCGTGCTGTCGGCCCTTGAGGTTCTTACGGTTTTTGCCCGACTTCATGTCACGGAATTTGGTAGGTTTACAGCGAGAAAAGTCGTATTATATATAAATATATATTCTTTTAGAGCTATGGACTTATAGAAACAGGTGAGAACTCGGCCCCTGGTAGACAGACATTGTCGTATAATGTGTTTTATGGCATTTCATATTATATATATATATATATATATATTCTTTTGGAGCTATGGACTTATGGAAACCGAGCGCTTGACGTCTGGTTGACAGATATTGTCGCCTGCATCCACTATAGATAAGTATATGTCGTTGTTTCTAACCATCCCCGGTGTTTTTTTGTTATCCTTCAGCGAGTCACCATTATCGAGAGTACCGTCAATGCGTGGGATGGCTGTGCGAATTAATTATTTGGCAAAGCCACCGACCAGCGAGGGATCACTCGAAGGAACTCCACTCGACCATTGTTGCAGCGTTCTCCTGCCTGACACTTTGGCTGGTCGAGCATTCGACGCTCTTCTGTGAGCAGGATACAATACACCAGGTACATTCGTTTGCTTCCCGTCCGCTGTTTCGCACAGTCTATAATTAAAAAAGACTGGGTTTTGTTTGCATAGGGGTTACCTCGAAGCATATTTCAGATAGCGCTCATTAAGCGCTTGCACATTATACACTTGCGCGCGTATGCCGCCGTTAGCATGGTTATATTATAAGGTGCGTCGTTAGCGTTGATGTTGCCTTTATGACCACTAGTAGTTCTAGAACGCATTGTCACTGTCGTTGTTGCTACCCTGCTCTCCTCAATGCCGTTCTTGATGCAATTTTTAGTCAATATGTACGTGGGTCGCTAAGCACAATATTTGTTTCTCGTTTCAAGACTTTCTACTCTTTCGGAGGAATCAAACCATTGGCACATAGCTGGATTAAATGTCGAGACTTCCAAAAAACCCCGCTGACAAAAAAAACATAAAATATGCTTCTTCGCCTCACTTTTTAGCATTACATGCAATTTTATCAAGATGCAACCGTCGTCACAGGGTGAGACATGATATGAAATTCTGCTTTTAGTTGTATTTATGAATTCACTGAGCATTTTCATAAGGCGTAACTTTCTCTGTACTGGAATTGTTCATGTCCAATGTGTTACAATTTAAAACCCTACTGAGTAGACATCTATATTTTAAGTTTACACGCGAAAGCATGCATACTTATCGAAGGAGGAGTCTAGACGCTTAAGTCATTGTTACTTCGAATTTTCGGTTAGCCATTTGACGGTTTACTCGGAAGTGTCTCCTAGCGGCGCTTATTGCGTATCTTTAGCGTATTTTATCACCATAGGTCGTCAGCTATCTGTTTCTATGAATGACCATTAGTTCGGTGAATTTGCCGAAACTTTATCTTATGTATGATGGGCAGCCTGATTTCTCATTACAGCAGATGTCATTTCTTTTTATTTACGGCCAAAGAGCTACCAATTTGAGTCCATACTTGCATATGTATGTTATGACTGCGCTTATAACGCCGTGGGTCCACTAGTAGACGTCTTTTCTAAACATAGTTTAATATGTCGCAATGTATCTGGAAGTAGCATTGTACGACCTTGAGACGCTTAAAGTCGGCCTTTGGCGTAAAGCATAAGACCTATAGTTTTGTCCTATTAGCGTGTTGAAATAACTTTGCCGTTTAGTGTGACTTTTTCCTTGCGAGGATAGAGCTTTCTGTCATGCCGAAAACAGCATGTTGTCGCGATCCTCGTATAAACTTTTGTCTGATGCACCTTACTTACTGTACCGCATACTGCTTATTTTAGGGTAGGGCGAGTGTGAGCAAGAAACAAACAAGCAGCGGAAAGTAAAGCTTGTTGGTCTTGCATACTTGGTATATGACGTGCTTATATGCAACTCATTTAAGTTGAATGTATACGTGTTGTGCTTTGCCAATAGGTAATGGAGGTAGTGGAGTTGGGCATCTCGGGAGCTAAAAGTCAGCCGAAGCCAACCGACATTCCTATACTCAAGCAGAACAAGGAGCGCAAGCCTTTGTCGAAACGGGTGCTCCAGGCGGCAGAGGCGGTGCTGTCGGCGTTGATGGACCACGTAGGATACTTTCCGAATGCCGCGGGGCCAGAGTGTCCCGTCAGTTCACTTCTTGACGAGGAAGCGTTGCTTCGCGATCGTCCAGGATCGCGATTTCGCTATTTCTACACGCAGAGTTCGGCGATTGTCGGTATACTCGAGTATCCCATGCATGTCTCGTCCACAAGCAACCCCAGCTTAACGTTGCTGGTGCGTGCCCCGTTCGGCCGCCACGTCTGGGCGATGCAGCTGAGTAACGTGCCCCAGTCGAAGCTATCCCTGTTAAACCAGAGTCCAGTTCAGCACCGCGGACCGCCAAGCACACCCATGGTGCTACCCAGATATCAAATGACCCTGCCCAACAAGGAGCAGCTAGCAAGTTTGCAGAAAAAGCTGCCCGCTTATTTCCCTCCGAAAGTGGCGGAAATCCCACCGTGCGTAATTGAGAAGAGCATTGTACCGGATCCCTGGAATATGCCCGATAATACGATCAGCAGCAGTAAGTGTGGCATACAATTGTTTTCCCGTTGTAGTATCAAATGAAAACGGCGCAGTCATATGCTGACTAACAGTGTTCCTCCTAACTTCTACATTGTATCGGTTTTTGGCATGCACCATACAAATGCGTATGCCATATGATTCATTTCGGTTAGGTTCCTTAAGCGATCGGCAAGATAAACGGTTGTTTACCGAAGGAACGAGAAAGATCATTGTGGTTTCAAAAAGTTGATTTCCTTGTACAGTATATATAGTTCATGTAACGCCAATATCAATGCACACTTATATTGATCGAGTTCGCTGATGCCATACACCGAATGCTAGTACTGCCCGCACGATGTCTACACAGGAACTTCTTGAGTAAGAGCAAAAGGCACTTTCGCGATACCTAACTAATAATATTATTAATGTGCGTCATTTCTGTCGCCCGTTACAGATCTGCTGAGTCTAGTTGAGGCGCAGGTAAAACTCGAAGAGTCCTGCCGGCGTGAAGCATCCCAGAGGCCCACGGAGCAACCCTGTCGACCCCCGCCCAACCAAACGGCCTTTCAAACAGCCCGACTTTTTCTCATGCATTTTGGATTTCTCAATCCTCATGATGAAGCCTTGAAGGTAGCTGCGCCTATACAGGAATATACATATATATATATATATTTTTTTTTGTATAGTTTTTTATATATACATATAAAAACTACATTCATTCGTACTAACAAATGGAGCAGTTTTAAATGATCACGTAGTTTTTTTTCGACATAAGCGTCGTGTCGATCAAGCAGTGGGTTTCAAGCGATTCAGCTAATTTGCACTGCAAATATCTCCCTTTATAAACCAAACATAAGCTTTAGCAATACGTAGTATTATTTTATCTGTCTGATTTAATTGATGATGATGCCCTGTTTTTACAGCCGGTACAGTCGCTTGTACCTCTAGTCGACAATGATGGCGCGTCGCTGTCTAGCCACCTTCAGATGCTTGATCAGATGTCTGCACGAAGTGCCGATACGGTTCACCTGTTCTACGTCCGCCGTGGCCAGAGTTCACCCGAAGAAATTGTTGCAAACTCGCGAAGCGCAACGCTGGTTCATCCGCTCTATCTTGAATTCTTACGTTCGCTGGGCTGGCCCGTTGATGTGGCGATGCATATCGGCTGGACGGGTAACATTGACACGTCCTGGAAGGTGTCGGGTGACATAGATTTACGTACGTATTTGCTGCTGTCTCGTTGCGGTTTTTTACAACTTTTTCTTCAGAAAATGTATATATATATATATATATACGATGTTATTTGTGGGACATTTATCTTGGGTGAGCGAGTGGTCGATACGGCCTGGACGCACGCAAACTTAAATAATTCCTTTCGTTGAGTTTTTTTTTAATATACATTACCACACGTTTGTATACATTGCTTATCTGTCGGCGCATGTGTGTACGTGTTTATCGGTATGTTTACTTCTTGCTGCACTATCGAGTAGTTGATCTTCCGTCGAATCATGGCGGCTGCCTCTATGATGGCACCCATCAGGTGCTCTATTGGGCCGACGTTCTCTCGGAGATGGCTTTTGTTGTGCCCAGCCTGCCGGCTGATGGCGCGAGGAGACCCTCGTTAAGTCCAGAAAAGGACAACAGTCCCTCTCCCCTCAGGACACCTCAGGCTTCCGGCAAACGACAACCGCCAGAGAAACCGCCGAGGTCAAATATGACGTTAAACCTCGACAAGTCAGCTAAGGCGAACAGCTCGCGGCACGCAGCAACGGCGCTTCCTTTCGAAGTGAAAGGTTTGTATGAGCAACATGGTTACTATTGACATGCCATTGGCTAATTGAAGAGACACGGCGAGGCGCGAGTACCTTTGCTCTTTTTTTCATACTTGTCAGGCTTTGTACTTGGCTATGTACGAGGTGTGTTCAATCGTTATCGCGACTTTTGAATTTTCGCGGGTTACGTATATTCGAATTTCGATTTTTTGTGGCGTTATGTTGGTACTCATGTCTCTCACTTATGCCGACAAGCTCGGCCATTTTGAATGTTCACTTAATTGTTGACAGCTGCTTTGCTTGCACGTGTTTTGGATCGTCTTCGATTTTTACCTATTCAAAAAAATGCATCAAAGAACCTGTATCAAATTTTGTGTGAAAAACGAAATTAAGTGCGCGGATGCATTCCGAATGTTGACTGTGGCATACGGAGAAGCTACCTTGGACCGAAGCAACGTTTATCGGTGGTACAAAATGTTCTCAGAAGGCCGAGAAGATGTGAACGACGAAGAGCGTGCCGGACGCCCGAGCACTTCGACAACAGACGAAAAAATTAATGAAGTGGAGAAAATGGTATTGGCCAATCGTCGAATCACCGTTAGAGAAGTTGCTGAGGACCTAAACATATCGATTGGCTCGTGCCATTCGATTTTTATCAATGATTTGGGCATGAGACGGGTCGCCGCGAAATTCGTACCAAAATTGCTCAATTGCGACCAAAAACAGCATCGCATGAACATTGCTAATGAGATGTTGGACTCTGTCCGCGACGACCCAAATTTGCTCCAGAGGGTCATAACTGGTGACGAATCGTGGGTTTATGGTTATGACGTGGAAACCAAAGCTCAATCATCTCAATGGAAGCTGCCGCACGAACCAAGACCGAAAAAAGCGCGCCAAGTTCGGTCGAATGTGAAAGTTTTGCTGACAGTTTTCTTCGATTGCAGGGGCGTGGTGCATCATGAGTTCTTGCCACAGGGTAGAACGGTCAATAAGGAATATTACCTGCAAGTTATGCGCAATTTGCGCGAAGCAATCCGCCAGAAACGCCCGGATTTGTGGAAGAACAAAAATTGGCTTTTGCACCACGATAACGCCCCTGCTCACACATCGTTGCTTGTGCGCGAGTTTTTGGCCAAAAACAACACACTAATGATGCCGCAGCCACCGTATTCCCCAGATCTGGCCCCCTGTGACTTTTTCTTGCTCCCTAAACTGAAGAGGCCCATGAAAGGACGACGTTACGCTACGCTTGACGAGATAAAGACGGCATCGAAGGAGGAGCTGAACAAGATAAAAAAAAATGGTTTTTTGAAGTGCTTCGAAGATTGGAAAAACCGTTGGCACAAGTGTATAATATCTTATGGGGATTACTTTGAAGGGGACAAAATAGATATTCATGAATAAATGAATCATTTTTGAAAAAACACAAAAGTCGCGATACGTTTTGAACACCATATGTATGTGTCCGCCTTTGCCTCCAACGCAGCTAATGCTGTTTTTTTGAGATTAGTGTTTGGTTGTGTCTCACTATTTTAACTTTTTGCTAACATATTTCATTTCCACTCTGGGTTGCAAATCTCTGTGGACCCAGTTTCTATTCTTGGTGTTTTCGATGTCAACGACCCTTTTGATTCTAGACCCTGAAACCATAACGTGCTATCCAGCACGTTATAGTTTCAGAATTTCTGTATACATAGTCAAATAAAATTCAACAGTTAGCCGAATATCCCAAAAAATATGCAAGGATATATGTAAAGAAAGAACGCCATCTACTGGTCTGGTCTCTAGTGTATGCATGACATAGAGCTCAGCCACTGACTGTATCGTGCTTGTATGCGTTGTCGCAGTTATGGTTGTCTGGTTGGAAAGCTTCGAGGACCATCATCGGTTTCCACTTGATGGCTTGCTCCCATACTCAGGATACGACCGGACAGTCGCAGTACGGACCTAGCTGGATCCGGCGCCAGTCAAAAGGGTGCTGATGTGCTTCTCATATTTATAACACCTCTCCAAAGCGGACTCTTCCGCCTTAAGGTAAGCTTTTTCATCATCATGAGCGCCATACGGCCGTAGCGACTTCACGTCATATTGCAGATACTCGGCAGGCGGAGTAAGGTCTGCATGTTCACTCTGCATAGATTGCAAATATTCCATGAGCTTACGAGACTTCAGTTATGGTGAATGCAATTATTATAGCTACTTGTCTCTCCTCTGCCTCTTATCTTCTCCACTTTTGTATGAGCCGGCCAAACGCTTCGCAGATGCACTTATACCATCTAGAAACTAGCTATGCGGGCATGAAGCGGCATCGATAAAAAATATATCAGTGCAAAGGTTAGATTTGTTTGGGGATAATTTATGCAATCTGGCTATGAATTGAGGTCCTTTAGGAGCCTTCGCTTGCAGTGTCACACCTCTATTTCGTTCATTCAATCTAATGTCTTCAATAGGTGGAAAGCCGGGCGGGGAATCGGACAACGGCACTACCTCTTCCGGCACTCGATGGCCAGTTAGTCAGTCGGCGGATTCTGGGAGCTGTCGTACGTAACATCGCCCTCAATCTCTGTAAGAGAAAACGACTTGATGCCGACCCTGAATCGTAAGTTCAGTGCACAGCTTGTACACCGACTTCCGACCAGCTGCGCTAATAACACTACCCATACAAATATATAAGTCTACCATCATAATCATATCATCATTTTCGCTGTTGTATGACTTATATTTGGTAAGAACAACGATCGTTTGCGAGAAGTGCCATTGATTGAAGTTGCCGTCCCTTACTTGCAGCTGTCCTGCACCGCATGTAAAACGCCGCGCCAAGATCCAGGAGATCGGGAGCAAATTCAGCAAAGAGCTTGCTGCGCCTGAGTTCTATACGTCGCTGTTCACACGATTGCCTACAGAAGCCGCTCCGGCCGCTAGCACAGCGGTGGAAGCCGCCAACGGTGCAGAACACGTGCAGCGGTGAGGGAAAGGATGGACCGTAGACCGAAAATGTCTGCCTTTTGTGTCTCTCCGTGTCCGGAATACGGACACTGTGTTGCCACAGCAGTCTCGACCTTTCAAGTGCCATCGGTCTTCTGGTCCACAGAGTTGCCAAGAGAACGTGCGTGGTCCAGTGCAGCTTACCTAGACGTGTAGCAATCTTCCATCCGCGGGTCGGATGACGACAGAGTATCGTAGAGTTTCCTCCGGAGTTTTGCTCACACCCATTCTCTATTCATTCCGCAAGATGCGTGCCTGCTGCAGGAGGGAGCGAGGGCGTAAAGGACAGAAGCAGCGAAAGAGAGAGAGAGACAGCGTGTTTCAAGTGAGGTTGCCATTTGAGACACAAAGGAGAGACAGCGACCGGCACGGATACAGCCGGGTTGGCATAGTGGACGACAGACTGAATGTACCAGTGTACAGTTAACCGAAGGCAGTCTGAAACGAGCTCGAGAGAAAACCACACATCGCCAACACACCGTCACTACCGCAACGGCCATCATAAACCTCACCGCCATCAGCATCATCGTCATCTTCGTCACTCGTCGTTATAACCAATCCACCGAGGACCAGCAAACTCTCTTCATTAGAAACCACCTAATCATTCACACACCCACCGGAAGCACAACTTTGTGATTAGCTGACACGCCCCACATAGTGACATACGGAACACGTGTTATTGTTTCTTTATTATCGACAAAACGTTTGTTTTGTTCTTGTAATGTATTGCTATTTTTATTTGTATTTGATTTATTGATGTACACATCGATTGAAGTCACCTACTAGTGCTATTTCTAGCGGCGCACACCTTGTTGCTAATCGGAAACGAACCAGCCGGCATCTCAGCAGTAATCGTAGGTTTTCGGGTCGCTTCCTTCCTAGTCGACTCATTGCGATGAAGCTGCGACGCGTCAAATGTGAGCGTTTCTAAAAGCATTCTCTTCGAGGCGGACCTTGGACTATGTTTTAACGACATATTGTCCATTTTAGGTTTATTTGCCGTCCTTTGATCCGTCGTCGAAAAATGCAAGCAGGGAGTTAACTCATTAAGGCATATAAGAGCTTTTCTCCACGACATATCATCACGTAAGGCTTTGCTAGTAGGCAACACAGAACAACTTCTTGGCGGAATGACTCATAAGTCATGTCGCGTTAAACTAATGTATTCTTGCACATATAGTAAGGCAAATTGCTTTACGGAAGATACGAATGCGAGCGTGTAACATTTTGATTTTTGTATAATATGAGGAGCGTTCGTCTTGAGAGCAAGGACGATCTCAGACTATTGTCCACATGTGTGTATGAACAGAATTTAACATTTAAGGCCTCGCAGTAAATGCCAGAATTTCTATGATGGGGAATATGGGTGCATTTGAGCAAGAGGTGAGCGCGTGTGTGTGTATATGTGTGCTCTACGCGAGTGAGGCCACCAAAGGCGTTATTCGGGCCTGTGACTCCAAAGTACACAGCGGAATCGTTACGATAATATAAAGATTAGTCTGTGAGTAGATATTCATAAAATCTTGTCATGGGACATGTCGTGACTGTTACCACCCCTATTCAGATTTTATTTGGTGGTTTATGGGCGAATTCTTCTACGTTTAGTCGAAAAATTTGACGACATTTGAAATTTGACGACAGATGTCTCTTGTCTCCAACAGCCTGTACGAATACCACCTGCCTCTGCGTGACGGGTATGACCGTTCAAATACTGTTTCAAATATTTAGTGCGTCGGGCAAGTTCGGTACACTCGGAAAACATAGATTCTGCTATTGTTTTGTATTGCTTAGTTATTGCTATTAGTAACAGCACTGTCATTGCTATTGGTAATAGCAGCATTGTTATTGCTATTAGCAACAGCAGCATTATTATCATATTTTTTCGTCCTTGGGTTTAATAGTCGTTTTGCATTATTATATTCTGTCCTTCAATTTGTTGGTTATATTTCGCTAATAGCCAGTACCATCGGACCGACGCGAACGGTGCAGAACAACGGCCAGCTGAGCAGTGTCAGCTAGTGCGTACAATTTTAACAGAACAAGCTCACGGGTCCTTTTTTAGGTATAAGCGAAAGCAAAAGTGTGTGTGTGAGAGCGAGAGAGAGATAAACAGTTGGATCGCCTACAACGGAGGGTGCCAAAGTACTTGCATGGCGGTGTCAAGATAGAGCGGTTTGATCGGTTTGGCCTGCAGGCAGGAAAACGTGACGCAGATAACGTGAACGACAGAACACTAACATAATGGCGAAATGATGACTATGCTAAACGACCGTAAGAACAAGATGCCGTGCAGCGTCAGCTGAATTTTGTTTTTAAATAGTTGTGGTGATGGTGCTACTGCTAATAGTAAATAGTGTGCGTAAAGAAACTAACGTGACTGATAGGCTAGCAGGTATGTATATACCACTCAGGTAATGCGAAAAACCTGCATAAGTAGGTAGAGGACGCGCGACACGAAGTAAGATGACGAGTGGCAAAACCACAGACGCGGGCTATGTCGTAAAGTTGCCGGGTTCTTCTGCGCTCGACCCGCTTCTGCACTCCACGGAGAACGGCACAAGGTTTACCCACACGGATACTTACTAACAAAGAGTGTGGATCTGCGTAACAACTATCTGTCCTTCCGAATCGCTCTTGTTTTGTTCTCTGTGCGAGTTTAGATTGATATTTGCGTCGTCGGTTAGCTTTTAAAGCTAATCTGAGACCTTGGATGTGTGTGGGGCAGTAAAAAATAGGGGCATATATGGCTAGGTAAAGAGACAGACTAATCGTGGACCATAGCCGCAACGAGGTGGAAGAGGGTAAGGGTTTTACAAAACTGCATATATCACAGAGGCCCGGCCAGACGAAGTGGACGCACGCTGCAGCCACTGATGGACACCTGAACAACTCCTAGACTGTTATTAGATATCGACAGTAACTAGTTAAAGTGCCCATGGTGAAGGGGAGACAATTGACCGGCACTAACAAGAATTGCAGCAGCGAACAATATGTCTGAGTCGTAAACATTTATATATATATATATATATATATATATATACGTATACACGTATGTATGTACATCATCTGACACAACGAGGTATGTATGGACTGTGTGTTTGTACAGAATATGACGTAGCAAAGGTGTGTCTCCACTAGCTGGCTTTTGCCATGAGCAGTAAGTTGGCGGCGGAGTGTGAAAACGACTGTGCAATACCATTAAAAGTGCATCAACAAACGAAAGGGCCACCGGTGATAGATTATATTTATCTATGGAATGACATTTATGATGCTGATACTGTCTTATAACGAGCTCTATTTATTCAAAATAAAGTTTATACATACACGTATTATAAAGATGCATTTTGTGTAATTATTATGTTTGCCCATAAGTGAATATATAATTAATAAATGCCCATTCGTGTTCCATATATATATACATATACCCATATGACGAAAATGTAGAGGACAGCTCCTGACTTGGACATTACCGGATCAAGGTTCTATTCACTTACCAAGTTCAGATTTTTTAGTTAAAGTGCATAGAACGCAGAACAAGACATCAGGTACACACCCTTCCGTAGGATATCTAACATCATAGTTTTATTAGATCTTGTCAAGCGTGTGCGAGTGTGTAGATATAAATATATATAATAAATAATTTCAGTCCTTTACACCCTAACAAAGTAATATATATATATATATATATATATATATATATATATATATATAGCCTTACTAGTATCTATGTTCAGTAGAGCAAACTGTATATGTCTATTTTTTACACTACTAGTAGATGGAAGCCTCACCTACGCGTCTCTCCTGTATGTTTTCTACTCAGGTTCACAAATCTGACTGTCTTCAATTTTTCGTTGACCAGGCAAGTAGACTTTAAAACAGAAGTCACCTTTTGTGAACTGACCAGGATTAGTAAAAAGGCATTCATTTTGACTAACCGTGAATGATTCATGTTTGTCAGCACATACGACTACGTCCGGCGTCGGATAGAGCCAAAGTGCGTGATCCCATTGCCAAAGGACAGGCGCAATATGTATCGGCAATGAGTACAGATGGCTATTACCTACCAGATTCTTGACGTACAACTGCGACATCGACACCTCACTGTCCGACTCCCAGGGAACGTACACGCTATTGCGACACATCTTCGAGATGGTATCCTCGCGGAATAGCACGATCTCTTGCGTGTACAGCTGGATGCGAGCCGGGTTACTCGTGAATGTCGATTGAGGTATTTTTGAGGAAAAATAGTCGGTGACCACCTTCGGCAGAGGAGGCCGAGGAATTAATTTTGTCATCAGGGGGTCCCTGTTACCGGGCACAAAAACAAAATGTGATTTGGACACAATATCGGGAAACTGCAGAATCATGTCAGCGAGCAGTTTGAAGTTCTCCTTCAACACCGCTACGTCCTGGAAGCCTAGTGAGTCCCGAAGGAAGTTTCCCATTAGGATAAACGCCGTAGGAGGACACTGGTTGTATCCTGTGAATAGGATCTTCAGCCGCTCCATCGTTTTCATATCGTCGAGCCACACATCGGACAGAATCACCAGCATCGAGTCGTTGAGCTGGTGCTCGAGCTCCTTGAGGGCGCTGTCAGTTTTCATGCACTTGACGGCGTCGCCACCAAAATAGTTCGCCGAGCCGAAGTACTCTCGGCTGATTTTCGCCGACTCCGCCGGCGGAAAGCCAATGGCTTGTACATTGAACATGTTGTCGTCATAGGTGCCCTCGGCGAGTACCATACTCCCTTCCGTGATGAGTGCCTGGGAAAAGTTCGCCTTGGTGAGGTTCAGCTGCACACTGCCTGTCGGGTCTTCGAGAAAGAGCTTGCCTTCCTTGAGTTGCGAGAGCATTCCGAGAACAACGACGAGCTTGTGGCCTTTGTTAGCCATACCGACGAGGCTCTCGCACGTGCACACCTTATAGTGGTCGTGCTTGGCCGCCGAAAGCATGGATGCGACCGTTGGCGCGGCAAACAGTTTGTGGCGCAGAGTTCTCTGCTGCACGTTCTTGTATCGTTCGCAGTACAGCTCGGCCTTGGCCTCGGCCGGCGGAAACAGGCGACGCTTCTCCTCGACGCGAAGAAACTTCTTCCGATCGTTATTGTAGCTGAAAGCGGGCACGTCGAATGCGCTGATCACGCGGAACACCTGCTGGTGCTGCTGCTCGGCAATCGACGAGCACTGCTTGATGCAGGCGACAATCTGATCCTTCGCGATGAGCGCCGAGTCTAGCGACTGCGTCTGGAACCACGCGATAATTTGCTGAATCCAATTCGTCTGCTGATCGGGCTCGAGCTGGGCCAACATCTGCTCGAGGTACTGGCTCGACTCTCGTCGTAGCGTCAGTCCCTGCACCTTGAACGAGTTGAGAATCTTCGACTTTAACGCGGACGCCATCTGAAACGACGCGCATATATCGCGTAGAGACCAAGAGAGGGCGACGACTCAAGTAGGTATGCCGGCTAGACGAAACAGCTCCGTACCGGTTCCACCGTCAACCTATGCGGTAAAGGCACGTCGACCACTCCAATATGCATTATCCGTATTCGACAGTTTCATGCAGACCTATCTGCAGATACCTATATAAGTCAAGCTTCTTTAAGCAAAATTGCAAAATCAACATCATATATTGAGGCATGACCGAGAGCAAATTAATTCGTCTGGCTTGAACCGCACTCGGAAGGCGCCGGAAGGGCTCCTGTAACAGCTACGCACCCACTTCGTAAATACCGCCGCTTCAAAATGT
This sequence comes from Dermanyssus gallinae, assembly GCA_003439945.1. Lineage (NCBI taxonomy): Eukaryota > Metazoa > Arthropoda > Arachnida > Mesostigmata > Dermanyssidae > Dermanyssus > Dermanyssus gallinae. Next base: position 79,985 of record QVRM01002586.1, on the reverse strand, counting down.
CGAGAGAGGTTACCACAAGCGGCTGAGTCTACGCGTACAATATAAGGTCCCGCACATACAATATGTAGCTATAACATCACATCTCTTGTCGTGCAGCGGATATTAATTACACCATGTTCCTTAGTAGCATATCGAACACTGCATTATAGCAACTTGGCTGGCTTACATATTAAGAACAAAACTAACGATGAGCTAAATGTTACTTTCACCAGAGTAAACGGGCGATAGCCTTTTCTGCGAAATATCCTGAATTGTTACAATTCTTCGAATTGTGTAATTATGGAAATTTCAAGCTCAATAAGGAATTACTAAATTTAAATAAATTTGCCGTCCGGAGAAGGCGCTCCCATAAAAAAAAATCTATATATATGTGTTAGCACTATCTATAATACAGATGCACACTTGCACACACACTATATATATATATATATATATATATATATATACATATATATGTTAGCACTATATACATTACAGATTTATATATATATATATATTATATATATATATATATATATATATACATATATATGTTAGCACTATATACATTACAGATGCACACTTGCACAGACACATATATCTATCTATACGTGAGGCAAATTAAATATCCGCCAGAATCACCTCTGTGTATTTAGGTGACAGGTACAGCGTTTCTTTTTCCGCTCTCCCTTGGCTGTGGCTTTTCACGTATGTCTATCACGGTTTTTGCATAACTGACAAGTCGATCCGATGTATACACATACTGCAGAGTTACTTTTCTCGCAGAGAAACCAACCAACGCGAATTGCACTGAACGTTGCAGCGTTCACGCATGCACAGTATACAGACTAGTGCATCATATGCTGTGCACGCATGTACGTTTAGATGTGTACCCAGCAAAATGTCAATCTAAGATCGGCCTGTAATATATATATATCCGACGCTACAATCAATTTTCTTTCACTTTCAGTATTTATTTCTACAGCCAGCAACTACAGCCTGCTTGCTACCCGCTGTGACTGGGCTGGGCTTGATTTGGCGCCAATATGATTACTAACTACTTCGACTGCTTGAACGACGTCGCAATCAAGAAGCGGCATCCATTTGTGGTTGATCTGGGATTCGAATAATGTTCACCAACATGCAGCGCAGACGAATCGGGCGAGGGCGCACCCAGTAGGGCGGCAGCGGTACATTCAAACGCAACAGGTGTTCCGTTCCTTCGTCGCCAAAAACAGATGAGGAGAGATCGCTTTAGACGGAACTACGCTCACATGCAGTTGACAGCGTTGCATTCGAAATAAGTCCACAGGAACAACTCCGCCGAACCGCGACTAGCCAAAGAAATGCGCTCGTGTGCCTATGAAATCGTGGAACGAGGAGAGCGAGAGATGCGAATCCGCTCGCCGGCTCGTAAGTTCACCACCTAAGCAAGAGAACCAACCAGCCAGTTCTTATTCCATTCGTTTTATCTGGCGATCTTCCCGCCCCCCCGCCCACTCTTCCTTCCGCCTTGATTGAATTATCTTCTCTTCTTTTTGTCTGTTGTTTTTGTGTCGTCGATAACAGGCGTCGTCGCTATCTCTACTGATAGCTATCAGCGACCGGAGCATCGAAACGAAAGAAAGGTCACACACACAAAACGGCGGTGGCCTGCGCGTGTGGGTTCGTTTTGCATCTCCGAACGCTCTGCTGGGCTGTAACGGTAACGAAACAAACCTGTTTCTCCCATACGCTACTACCTGTAGGATTGCGAGGAAGTTCAGGAACTACGACGCTTCGATTTTCGCGCGTGCCTTGCCTAACATTTTCGAAAATTGCCCGACTGTTTAACCGGACTGACTGATTCCCAAGAAGTAGAGATCTCGTTTCGATCCTAACACCGTGTTGGTCAGCCCCGGTAAGCCGAACTGTGGTTAGACTTACCTCATCTTGTTCCGACGATCGACGTAGCGCGGCGACTTCGGCTTCGGGTCGTTCACACATCGATTGCCGTCGGTTCGTCGCGTCCGAGCTCAAAGCGCGTTGAATCTGAAGACAAACCTGTCCAAAGGAGGTAAGAGCTGCCGAGTGTACAGTGACGGCTGTATAGACATCTTGCATTTGTGTACCTATCAGTCAGTTCACGGCTACTTACTAACATAACTTTGGCCTGTAATCTATCGATTTAAACACTGAATATATGTTACTAATTTTTGCTTTTCGATGTCATTTACAATACAATACAATACAAAGTCCCCTTTATTGAAAAAGGCGTGTTAAAATCACATAGTACTCTCATTCACTCACAATCACATAGATTTTATTTCCTGGAAATAAAATCGTATGTTCCTTATGATTCCTTTCTAGTTTTAAAAATAATCAGAAATTGTATGCAATTGTTTATATCCTTTCAGCGTTTGTAATATCCTGATGACCCGTGTATTGAAACGTGTTGGTGGTTTTGATTGAGCTTTGTTTAATTAATGTGTTAGCATTAGCATTATATTTACAATAGTAAAGTGTAAACACTCTCTTATATTTTTGAACTGGAATGATTAGGTAACTTGGTGGATGTGATGATTATTGCTTTTGCGGCTGCAGTTATTACTGATTATATTTAGCTTTATTAGTTCGCTTATATTTTGTGCGTGAAGGGAAAACACACACAAACACATATTTAAATACTCATCACGGCTCCCGTAGTACAGATTTAATGGAACTTCTTCATGTAGAGGCCATGCATGGCAAATCTCGCGATCAAGTATCTGTTTTTCTTAAATTTGCAGAGTTTTCTTTCACACGCTAGACGCCATCGTTTGGTTTATATTACCTGCATACCGTAAGTAGCGGTGGACGCGATCTTCAGATTGAAGATACCTACCTGTATTGCGTCCATTAATAGTTTACGAGGGTCTCGGATACTCTGAAAGGGTTGTAGTCCTTTCCAGAGAACAGTTTGCGCCCTGAGACGAGATCATAACTCCGAGATAGGAGAAGCGGTGCTGTATAGGCATTTTGTTACGTACCGAATATTTCTAACATATTTTCGGTAACATATATAACATATAAATAACATATATTCTACCTAATCTAAAATGATTAGATAGACAAAGTAAGCCCCGCCTTTGTAGCACTCCTTGTATTTACCAATAATTTTCACATATATGCATACTTCTTCCTCGTCTCGTTGATACCGTCGTTTTCATCGCTGTTTTCGTCTGGTTTCAGATGGCGTGCGTTCTACTAAGATGTCTACTGCATGAGGGCGTTTCGACGTCCGTCGGACGTGCGGCAACCAAGACCTGCCTGCCTCGACGCTTCGCTACTGCGCCGGCTGCTAACCTGGTACTCGTTGAGAAGCTGAGTGGCGCTCGTGAAGGCGTCGCGTTCCTCACGCTGAATCGGCACGAGGGCAAGAACTCGTTTAGTAAAAGCTTTCTAAGCCAGTTCGAAGAGTGTCTGTCGCAGCTCAAGGGCGAACGTTCGGTTCGCGTCCTCGTTGTTCGCTCGACGGTGCCAGGCGTCTTCTGCGCAGGAGCCGACCTCAAAGAACGGTCCGTAGACACGCACCGAGTGCTGTCACGCTGCGCGGAACTTCGCTCAATAATTACAACGTTTCAGCGTACACTGCTGTCACGTTGGGTTAATTAGCATCCAGCAGTGCTGCGATTGTCAATGACAGATTGATGCATTCTAACTATTGGAGGTAGAATGACACATATATATATATATATATATATATATATATATATAGAGAGAGAGAGAGAGAGAGAGATGTTTATCTCCAAACGCTTGCCATGAAATTTGAGATATAACTTTCGGTACTATGTATTAGGGGAATGCACGAAGTATATTATGTAACTTAATGATTTCTTGCACATGCCAAAATCGAGCGAATTTGAAGCAGACAATTTTCGACGCTTTAATTGATAGTTTTCTACGTCGACTAATGGAAAACTATGACAATAAGAAATTGTATAAGTAGTAATAGTAGTAGCAACATCCGTAGAAGTAGACCATGGCCCTAGTAACACTGTGCTTCTCGTGAATACCGGGTTGATTGCAGGCGCACGATGCCTGAGGAGGAGGTAGAACCGTTTGTGGAGCGTCTCCGTAACGCGGCCTCCGCGCTTGAGGCTCTTCCGATGCCGACAATCGCCGCCGTAGATGGCGCCGCCCTCGGGGGCGGCCTGGAAATGGCACTGGCCTGCGACATTCGGGTCGCGTCGCCCGCCGCCAAGATGGGTCTCGTTGAAACAAGACTGGCTATTATTCCGGGTGCGGGCGGTACCCAGAGGCTGCCAAGAGTCGTTGGTTAGTGACTGCAGCGAATCTTTATCGTTTTCATTGTTGTCATTTTTGCACCGGCACTTGTGGATTGCCATGACGGGCCCCCAAATGGTTTCACTCTGACCGATACAGGATTCGAGTGTTTGTAGTACAAGGGCTGGTCCTGTCTCGTGGCCGCCCAGCTTTCTGAGACACTAGCTCTTGTACAGTATCGCGAATCATACGACTGGAGAGTGAGGCAAATCTGTTGGGACTTCTGCACGACGCTTGCGATGTCAGAATCAAGTATATATATATATATATATATATAGATGTATATAGTAGGCGTTGTTGCTATACTTGCTGTTACTGTAGTTACGTCGATGCTGACACATGTCAGCAGATCGTTTCATTGTTTTGCTAATGTTGTGTCCGGTTCGTGTCTCACCGCTACTCCTCTTCGGCTTGCTGTTGTCGGTTTCCGGTGTTGTGGCCACCTCAAACGTTGCTTCGAAGGTCCCGTTATGGCGAAGGAGCTTATTCTGACTTCGCGCGTCCTCAATGGTACCGAGGCCAAACAGGTGGGCCTCGTGAATCACGTAAGCGCCGAGGGCGAGACGGCCGAGACGCGAGCTTTGGCACTTGCTGATGAGATTCTACCCAATGGACCGATCGCATTACGACTCGCCAAGCTGGCTGTCAACAAATCTGTCGAGGTTAGTCGGATTTACGTTGATCGGTACGAATCAGCTCGAGAAACGACTGTACTTAAACAGAAACACGTGCCGATCGATTCACTTATTCCCGATCAGCTCAAGATATTCTTGATTGCAGGTTCGACGCTGCATTATCATCCCCGATGAATTCGTAGACGTTTGTGATAATAATTGGAATGGCGCAAGTTAATTGTAATTAGATGATATATATATATATATATATATATATATATATATAGGTGACTACAGAGCGTCGATGTAGTCTAATTGTAGACTTCTTCTTGAAGCATTCTATTGTATAGCCGGAATAATATAGTCGTAGTAGACTCCTGTATAAGCCATTTTTAATACATTCGCGGTGGTGATGACCGCGTGTGAGACTTAATAAATATACGCAAAGCAAATGTGTAAAAAGCTGAAAGTATGCTGAACTGAAAAATATATATATATTCTGTATTTCAGGTTTCTCTTCACGAAGGACTGGCCTTTGAAAAGAGCTACTATGCACAGTTGATAAAAACTAAGGATCGTGTGGAGGGACTGCAGGCCTTTATGGAGAAGAGGAAGCCTGAATACAAAGGAGAATAATTTTTCTATGGTGCTACATATATACAGTAAAAAGTAACAGAAACTGCATTTATGCAAGTGAGAGAGCCTCTTGTAAGAAAAGAAGTATTGTCCATGGCTCAATCTACACGAATACTCACAGACGCAATCTAGTTTATATCTAGCTCAATGGTGATCCGATGAGCGTCCAGCGGTTTTGCGGAATAGCCTCGGACTCATCTAATTTTACTACAAACGGAATGATCTGGTAGCGGCTTATCGTTCACCCGAGCATTCTTCGGCGGTCGGTCGCTTTAAACTGTGAACATGCTAGGCATTTTTAACGTAGAATCGCTTACCATTGTAGAATATTCTCGTGTATTTGTTGTATGCATGATGTGAGGTCGGGCGTGATCGTTTGGACGAAGAACACTGGAAGAAAAGAAATGAAATCTAGGCGCAGCTCAGCTTATCTGAATATATGCCTTAATATATATATATATATATATATATATATATATATATATATATATATATATTTGATGGCCGAATGTTTCTAGTAAAGTTAGCGAAACAATTTTGTGATGGAAGAACGATGTAGTTTTCTTATTTTTGCATATATGTTTATCCGTATGGAATGACACATATATACGATACACATATTGAAGGCGCACAAGAAAGAGGTAAACGCTACATGAGTAGTAGCGGCCAAAGCTAAGAAGTAAGAAACCTCTTCTAAAAAAGGAGAAAAACTGCATGTGAATTGCAGGAAAAATGGCCCAGAACATGATTTATGTAATTGATACCGGTTTTGTGAGTCTAGATCCCCCACCACCAAGTTACAGTTTTCTGTGAGAAGCGATAGATCACGAAAGAACATCTCTAGCGGAGTGGAGGATTCTGTCCGTAGCGTCCAGTAGAAGGGGTAACTGGGGACATCAGCACTGGCCTAGAGAAGACGGGACAGGACGTTCAGATGTCTGTTATAGAGCGCCTAGTAATAACAGGGAACATAATAACATAGTCTACAAAACGGTAAAATAAGTACTAAAAATAATACAAAAACGATAACGAGTATGTTTTCTCGTGTACTGTTTGACAAGCAGAGCAATGCTGACAACCATATGCCTGGGAGATGTTACCAATTAGTGGCACCTATAACACTAACACCTCAAGCAAATGTCACGGGAAGTATACACAAGCGGAGGGGCTAAATAGGTCGGCGGTGGACTCTATGACGGTAGATACGAAAGCTGTCGAGCCGGGTGGCGTGGTGCATTTGCGTGCGCCGCGCGTCCGGAGGAGACACATAGAGCCCCACCGTTGCACATTTGTATTTATGAAGTCCGTCTTACGAAGCAATGTGGAAGCAGTCTCGTGGACGTTAAATGTTGGCCGAGGGTCAGCCCGAAAAAGTTTAAAAAAATATACAAAAAAATGAGTGTTGGCCCGAGAAAGTTTTTGTATAAAGAAAATATATATAGCGTAGAAAGTGACCAAAAATTAATTGGGGTATATACTGTGAGAAGGCGCTACAGTGGTGCGAAGCAAACTGAAGCTCGTAGAAGAAATTAATCTAAATTAAGAAATAATGGAGATTTCCAGTTTTTGCGACAAATGGAAATGTATAATCTGATTGATTCCTATTGCCGAGCAGTCTTTGAGAGAGATACCTAATTATTTGCGTGGATCTTCCTATTATACATATATAGAGAGCAGTACAATGGCGTATATTTTATAATAAGATACCAAAGCCTAAGAGCGACCAAACGAACAAAACCGTCGATTCTTTTTTCCGTGGACGATATCGTTTAGTTAGCTAAGTAGCCAAGTGAATTGCAATATGCGTGTAAAATTAGTAGGGATAATATCACGAAGTTAAGACGATAACTCAATGAGAAAAAAGTGCCTTGCTTTTGTCGTTGTATCTTTTTGCTGGCCGATCCGATCAATCCGTGCAACAGCTGTCACTTTTAAGTCCAATTACGTTAACTAACTCGGCAAAATGCAATAAGCAGTGGGTAGGCATGCGATACAGTGTAGAACCAATCGTTTCACCTAATTTTTGAAAAGGGAACAAATATATTTGCGACTTCTGGACTTGGGAGGCCAGAGCAAAGTTATGGGATGTAGGTATACTGAGGATTCTGGGCAAGAACGACATAAAAAAAATTAAGCGGAGCTGTTGGCGGACTGTGTCCTGATAATAACGCTGTGCCCTGAATGCGCAGTACTATGAGCTCATAGTGTGAACTTCGTTAAAACACTATGAGAGAGTGAATCGTATAAAACGAAACTACCGGAACTAAACCACAACATGGTGTCGGGCAGGTAAAACAATTGTAAATTGGTTAGGATGATTATAAAGCTTGTTAGAGATAAGAATGTTTCTAGTTGAATGAGAGATCATAATTTAATAATTTTTTTAATAATATTTTGGAGTGAGAGTGAAATTACTGAAATTTGTTATATTGATGTGACTGGCCTTACTCCGCAAAATTTGCCATTTTGAGGGAGCGAGTTGTTTGATAGAAACACACCGGCATGTTGAAAAAACATTCTGCACTGTCAAAAAAAATCACGTCTCATGCCGTAAAATGTCACGCTTACACAACAAATACATTCAGGCAAATGCGGATCATTTTAGTATCAAATCGATGGCAGTCCTGTTCGTGATGTGACTATGAACCGTAAAACGTTTCCCTTGCGACACCGGATGTGGGGTTTTTCTGGTAGATTCCCATGCTATCAGAGGGAGAATGTTAGCGGCCGTAAGATGCAAACATCTTGTTACTTAGCTTGTGGAATGCCGAACACCTTGTTACGTTGCTTGTAGACGCCTCCGCGTACCCGACTCCAGCACCAGTTATTTAACTTAGCATTGCCATAGGCATATAGCTTTCCGTTGTTTATCCAGTTCCATTATCACGATGCGTTGAACTTCCTATATCCTTTTTTGATTGTTTTCATTTTACAGAGGACATATGCATTATGCCAAAAGGGTGGACTTATTATATATAATATATATCTTCATGTGATATAAAGAACAAGACCCTGGTCGCCTGGTAAATGATACACGAACCTACAATATATATATATATATATATATGTGTGCAGATGCATCTACATAACCCATTTATACTGCGGTATACGTGATTGGATGGTTATCTGCCTAGGCAGGAGCAGCAACAGCGGAACCAGCGAAGCATGTAGCCCCACCGAACGTGCTGCCAAGTGAGAGCATGGGTGAGACTGGCTTGTTTCCGTGTTTCTAGCTTGGCTAAGGATTAGTTTCGTTCAGATGTATATATATATATATATATATATATATATATATATATATATATAGCGCTCTTCTCTGTCTCTTTCGGTTGCTATTCACGACGCAGCCGCGGCTCAGCCAGTGTCCACGGAACAACTAAGTCGTTCGTGTCTATTAACACACTCGACGATACCGGCGTGGCCGAGCAGTGGTGCGTGGCTGCTAGCGACCTACTGCATTCACTCCACTCGCCGCGCTCCTAGCCTATTTCTCTCCTCTCTTTCTCTATAATTTTCTCGTTATATATATATATATATATATATATATATATATATATATATATATATATATATATATATATATATATATATATATAACGGAAATAGAGATTATATATATATATATATATATACCAGTCCATCTAACAGTTCATGAGAGCGTTCCCCCCACCCCCGCTGCTACTACTACGCGCTCGTCGTCGTAATCGTTGTTGACGAGGGCCGTATAAAATAACAACGTACCAACGACACCGGCAGCAACAGCAATCGCCACAACAAGGATTCTAGCTCATAACCAGCTCTATGTGACAAATGGTCAAACGGGAAATCGAGACGGGGGCTGAGCGGAACGCTCCACAAACGCTACTACAGGCTGCTGCTACCGCCTGTGACTATAGACTGACCGGCTGACCGATTCTAGAGAGAGACGTCCGTCCGTCCACCCACTGTCCCCGGATCCACCGTAGACGGTAATAACAGCATCAGTCGAGCCTACGTTTTGGTGTGCTTCTTTGTTTGCCCTTGACCCAGCCAGTATACCAAATTAAGCGTTTGCTGGTGGTCCAGATTGGAATCGTTCTAATCGTAGTTTGTATAATATTAATGATAATAATAAGCTCAGTTGAGCCTGGGTGGGTAGCAAAGCACGCAAACACCAGACAACGGAATAAATACGCTGGACTGGAAACAAGATATGTCTTTGTGCCTATTGCCATGGAGACACTAGAACCAATCAGCAAGTGAACTTAAGTTATCCTCAAAGAATTAAGTAAGGAAACTCACGTGGTCACGAGCGATTAAAGAGAGGGTCAATTGTTGAGACAATCGTTGTCTTTGGCCGTTGGCAGAGGAAACGCGGCACCTATTTTAGGCGCCATGGAGTAGAGTAATTCTTTAAAAGAATTGCGATAATACCTTCAGATCTTACGACTGTAACATTATTTAACATGCAATTAACTAATAATAATAATAGCTATGCCGCGTCTCTATTGGAATTTGGTAAACTCGCAAAAACGTTGGTCGAACCAGACATCCGCCAAGGAATCACAAGAGCCAAAGATGCTGCAGAGCTAATAGCTAGACAAACCATTGGACCAGGCCCCTGGCAAGAACGTCCCACATAGCATACATTGGACTCCTACAGATGCAGCGCTGCAGCTAGAGAGCTGTCAGACAGCCTCCAATCTCCAGTGGAAAAAGGTGTCTTTCTGGCAGCACGGGACACATTTAGTGGAGGCTTTCTAAAGTGTCTCCCTTCCCCGCAGCTGGGTACCATGCTGGACAACACCTCATTCCGCATAGTAACAGCTCTTCGAATAGGTGCCCCGGTTAGCAACCCCTACAGTTGCCGCGCATGTGGTACCACAGTAACTGAGGATGGACTTCACCCTCTTAGCTGCATCAAAAGCCATGGTAGAGCTTCTAGACACGCTGAAATCAATGCAATTAAAATAAGAGCCTTACGCAGAGCTGGCATACCAAGCACGCTCGAGCCCAGATTAGGACTTCATGACGACAAAAGACCTGACGGTGTAACAATCCCGCTATGGGCTAACGGCAGATGCTTGGTATGGGATGCTACAGTGTCCTCTACAGTGGCTCCCTCGTATATACGCCACAGTTCACTAGAAGCGGGATGGGTTGCCAAGCGCGCAGATAATGGGAAAAAACGCAAGTACCAAGAACTGGAGACAAGTTATATCGTAGTGCCAATATCTATGGAAACAATGGGACCGGTAAGCAAGGGAACCAAGAGATTCATCAGTGAGCTGGGCCACCGGATTACAGATCTCACAGGGAATCGGCGCGAAGGCGAGTTTCTACGGCAACTGCTGTCGCTTGCAGTGTGCCGAGGAAACGCCGGCTGTATTGTCGGTTCCCTGAAATAATATTTAGAAGCTAGGAGACGACAAGGAGTACACGCTCACACCTCACAATTGTAACATTTAAACAATAATAATAATAATAATAATATCGTGCAGGCATACCGAGTACGCTGGAGCCCAGACTCGATACAAGCAGTGACAGGAGGCCCGACGGAGTCACTATTCCATTGTGGTCTTCCGGTAAGTGTCTGACATGGGATACAACAGTATCCTGCACTGTTGCCCCGTCCTACCTGCGACACAGTGCCCTTGAGGCCGGCTGGGTCGCCGAAAATGTAGATCGAGAAAAAAGACGAAAGTACAGGGACTTAGAGCCCAGATACCACGTCGTGCCTATCGCTATGGAAACACTAGGTCCCGCTAGTAAAGGCACAAGGAGATTCATTAAAGAGCTTGGCGAGCGGATACAGGAGAACACAGGCGACCGACGAGAGAGCGAGTTCCTGCGGCAGTTGCTCTCGCTGGCGGTATGCAGAGGTAACGCTGCCTGTATAATCGGGTCAATGTTTTGAGAGGAAGAGACTGCTACCGAGATATTTATCTATATATTAATACATGTTCAGACCTCACAATTGTATGATCAGCAATAAACAATAAAATAATAATAATAATAATAATAATAATAATAATAATAATAATAATAATAATAATAATAATAATAACACAAGTATCCCCCTCAAAGACCTAGGTATAAAAATTAGTGCTAACACGGGTGACCAGCTCGAGGGCGAGTTTCTGCGTCAGCAACTATCGCTCGCAGTGTGTAGGGGAAACGCCACCGCTATCATCGGGTCTATGGATTGAGAAGGGGGAGAGTGAGGCTACACGGGTACACGTTTGGATCCCACAATTGTAGGGAAATACTGAAAAATTGAATAAATAATAATAATAATAATAACTGGGCCTAGCTATAGCACCACAAAATTTGAAGACTGCTTTATTATTGGCAGATCTGACTGAATAGCCTTGTAGTAGATACAGACATAGTAGCACAACACCACCAAAGGTAAGGGCACTACTGAGCAAAAAGCAGTGCTCCTATTTGCAATCAAAACCCAACCTTAGGTCTAGAATTAATTAACAACAGAACACCAGCTCTACTGTTCTACGAATATAGCTTTTCGACCTCGTGGTAACCAACGAATGGACCATGGCAACATGACAATACGAATTCCGTTGTCACATAATCTATATTGTATGCCTTGCTTTTCATGGTCGACGGACCAAGATAATGTTACTTTAGGAAGCTTTCTATTTGCGAGGAAGGTGCCCGCGACACGCACAATTCGCGCACATTATAAGGAGACACGTCGAAGGGAGTCGTAGTTGCTCTCATAATAATAACATAATGCAAGCAGACGGCTTAGATATGTTAAAAAATAGTACCATAGAAGTAGAAAAAATAGCGCCAAAAGTAGAATCATATATACGGGGATTCAGAGAATTCGCTTATTAAATTTTGAGATTTAATACAACTCGGCAAAAAAAAAAACCAATGGAACGAGAGGCAAACATGTCTTCCAAAAGGTAAGTAATTTAACGTAAAAACCAAAATATCAAAACTGCA
>QVRM01002586.1:0-65000 GCA_003439945.1 Dermanyssus gallinae | reverse complement strand
TATTCTTATTATTATTATTCCGTATTGTTATGTTTACTATTACCATTAGTTAAATTACTCCATATGTAAGATGACGTTAGCATACCTTTGTGCAATCAAGCAAATTAACCAAATTGTGCAGCGTAGGACGCGAGAGCAAAGTGCGTGTGTGTGTGTGTTGTACTCCACCATGCGTACGTTATAATTCGAATGAACCACGGTGGATGTGAAGCATGCGGAAAGAGACAGAATACGTGCTGATGCTCTGAAATCGCGAATAGGCATAATTTGTTCTCCGTGGTCATGAAAACGCTGGTCCAGTTAGCCAAAGCACGCTACCATTTACCGGAAAACTGGTGGCTAGATGGAGAAAAGACGTCCTCGCGAGGACCAATCGCCAAATTCACAATCTCAAAAGCTCGTGTCTCTGCAGTCGCTGCAAAAACGCATTTATGACGTCAGAAATTAGTCAAGTATATGTGGGCAGAGATCACGAGAAGCGCTGATAATCGACGTTCAGACCTCGAAATTGTGCTCACAACCTATAGCCATCAATTACCATATATCAGCATAATACTAACACAGATCATATTTACGGGCTTCATAATAGACGCGCCGAACTCACTGGAATAGTAAGAAATGCACTAAGAAGAGCCGGAACCACGCACACTCAAGCGCAAATGTCTGAGTGGAAGCAAAAGGTTACGACATGACGGGGTTGCCAACTCTCTCTGGTCACACGGCAAAGCCTTTGTCTGGGATGTAACTGTCTCATGAACGGCGGCGTTATCATACCTTCGTCACAGCTCTGTCGAGTGCGAATGGGTCGCAGAACACGCTGATTTGGAAAAGTGAAGAACGTATCTCGAGCTTGCAAGGAGCTACCAGTTTGTGCTTATTGCTTTGGAGACACTGAGTGCAATGAGTGTCGGTACTGCGAAGTTTTTGAGGGATATCGCAAAACGTACGGAAGACATTACGGGCGACCGACGTGAAGCGATGTTTGCATCAGCTGATGCTGTCATTGGCTCATTGAAGGGGGAACGTGGCTTTTATTATAGACGCCATAGGCTGACACTAATTTAACAGTGAAAACGTTCATTCGTCACATATGTAATAATAATAATGATAATATTAATAATAATAATAATAATAATAATAATAATAATAATAATAATAATAATAATAATATCCTTCGGATGAGCTCAGTTTTCACTGTCAGTTACTTCCCATCTCGCTCTCACTTTTCTTTTGGTATAAACCGTTTTGTCGGTTTTGATGTACCAGAAACACTGAACTTATAGTAAGATAAATTCGTATTGAGCCAGCGCTAAGCTTACCAGGTCGCTAGAAAATACGCGTTCAGACCTCGTCGCCGGTTTCGTGCAGTATATTTTATTCACTTATTATACAAAATTAGATATGTATAGTAAGTTAGTTGAATCTTTGGTAGTAAATTCCGAATACTAAGTTGCGTCTTTTTTTTTGTTAAAAATAAATAATATGTTAACATTATTAGTGTGCGAAGCGTGTTGGTTGACCAGATAAACAGTTCTATTTCGAGCGTAGGATTAACTCGAGCGTACACATTTTACACTCTAAGCTCCCTGACCGGTGATCCCTGTTAAACTCAGCTCATGCGTCAGCGTTTGAGCGCATGCACGCGCTTCAACATTAGCTCATAATTATTGACTCATCGACAAGTCCATTTTATGCACAATGACGCAGCTGCTGAACAATATGACCACTATCGAGAACAGGCATATTCGCGTTTGTGTCGTGCGTTTCCATTGTTAATTTTCGATGACATCACCTCTGGTGCTTAGTGCAATCTAATCTAACTTGAAACACACTTTATCAGCATCGTGGTACAACAAGTTCTCGCTCTATTCGTATTTGGGTGTGTAAACAATGAACGCTTCATTACGTTTAGCATGCATAGGTTGTGTGTAGCTTTCTCTTTACGGGGTCATTTCTTCATGAAAGAGAGGCCGCAGATGGGTAAAATTATCTACGGAGTGCATGTTCATGTTAGTAGTAAGATAGAAACGATTGTGAAATATTGGTATGGTCGTTTGATTCAATTGGTCGTGAATAAGGTTCGTTCGGTGGCAGTGAGGGAATAGTTCGTTAGCGTCCTTTTAAATGCGCTTAACGAAGCGGTTTCTTTGGTATTTGTGTATGTGGGATTTTGCCGCTGCAGAGCATGGCCACGCAGCCGAGTGCAGACAAGATTGGCGTCGTTGAGAAGTGTAAGATATAAGCTGAAAGGGCCGCCAATTACCTAGTTACTCTGAAGCTAACCTGCATTGGACGCAGCGAGCCCTAAGCCATGTTTGTCAGCTTGGAAGCGAGACTGGAAGCGGAACGTCATAAGCATTGATGAGCCTAGGTACGTAATATGCCACAAAGAGCTTAGTTCCTAGTGTGGGAGGTGTACTCATACGGTGGGCTCATATGATACTAAAGTGGGCACAAAAGTCGTTTGGTAGAGTGGCAGTTGGGAAATCTAACTTAGCTAATGTCGGTAAAGAGAGGATATAGATATACATATGGCCACCAAGCGGAAACTAATCCCTACAAAACGGTTGCTTTATCCTGTGTTTAGACTACAACCTGAGGACTAAAAAGGATAAATATATATATATATATATATATATATATATATATGCGTATGAATATGTTCTACTGCACCACTCATTAAATACGATAGGGCAGCTGACGGGCAATTCAATGCTATTGTCTGACTAGGCATTGTTCCGAATTCTTGTCGGGCACGGTGTTGATCAGTGTTTGCCCACGGTCATGAAATCATTCGTCACTTTCTACGTCAGTTCGTCTACCTTGAATACGCAATGACGTGGTAATTGGCGGTGAACTGCTTCTTTGAAGGCCGGGCAGCCTTACGCGCGCTGGTCAACGACCGCTGCTTGAATGTTAAGCCGACTAGGCCTTTTTCGCCGCCGAATATCCCTTGAGCTTCGAAATGAGGAAGCTGAGCTTAGAGAAGTTGTCAAACCTAGTAATAGAAGTAACAGCGGAAGTTCGGCCTGAGTTTGAGTTGCTGAGTGGCAGTGTTTTTGCCTGCCACTCGATATCAACACCATCGTTTCTGAATTTTAGGTAAAACGGCCATCAATATAAAATCATAGGTTAGCGCAAACTGCTCTAAAATTTTGATCAATCGAAGGACCGAAAAGCCAAAGGTTCACAAAAGATTCCTTCTAAGCAGTAACGGCACGAGAAGATGTTTTTGGACACCAAAGATGTGTCTGTAGCGCATCGTTCCGACGAGCTGGGCTGTGATGGCATCGGAGCAGCCTACGACGAGTTTCTAGTAGAGTGGTTTTCATTCTATGAATATCTAATGCCTGCTCATGCATAGCCAATCTTGTGGTATGCAAATTCTCTCGCCGCTATAAGGGTGTATTTTCCAATTCCAATAAGCCGGCTCTGGGAAGAACAAGAAGGATAGCCTCAGCTAGGTTCTTTTTAGGCGATTTAAGCCGGACCGCGTGAGATACACTCTACGTTCTTTTCTCCTCCGGGGGGTTCTTCATATCGTGAATCGGGCTAGGTGGCGAACATCTTAGTAGTACGTAATTTAGTGCATTCGCTATATTATCTGTTAGCTAAGGTCTGGAAGTGTGTCGTAAAACAACTCTGAAATGGAAATGAACACATGATCAGAGTATTAAGAGAAGCGCTCCAAGCATGAAATATTTGAATTCCTCCAAAGCATCGCTCTCGGGAAGAATCGCGTTGAACAAAGTCGCTTTGTCTTTAGCGGAGGACGTTTTTACTTCGAGCAACGTGTCCGACATTCCCGGAACAGTGGAATGCAACAGTTATCCCATCAGCCAACACTATAGAGCAAATGAAAGTGCACAAACTAAAAAGCTGATTTCCAAGATGATTGACTTTACTGCAAGGGCTTCTGCTTCTTTCGGCGTTAGCACGCGTTTGCCAGAACGATCCAGCGTGCCCCTGCACCAAAACCTTTAGCTGGGCCGGCCGGTATTTGTACCGCTGTGCTACCTCTCCTGCGTCAGGCAGTGCCCACCACCGATGTATTCATGCCCTTGAAGTGAACCGCGAGTGGGGTTTTGTGTCGGCAACGTACCAATGCCCGGCCCCATGATCTTTACCACACTTCCACTCGATACACGTCGAGCTGTCTCAAACCGAAAGCATTCATCCAATCACACCCAGGCAGCATGAGGAAGATAACGTGTGGTCTTCCGCGGTAAGACGTCTAAACGCCTCAACAAACGAATGCCCTTTTGCCGCACTACCTACCATACGCCACGGTTAGTGTAAGATCTTGCGCATAGTGCTCTTGCGCATGCTCGCCTATTTTGTGATTAGTCACGATTGTCTTACAGAAGTATGTATATTGATACCAACCCTGTTATGTGAAATAAAAGTGATGTTATGTTATGTTAGTGTAGGAACTGCGGTGAAACCGCAGGGAAGCAATGCTGCGGCATCACGAAAGCTCAGCAGCCATTGTCCACTCCCACCGTAGCATGAACACCTTTCATTTCGGCACTAAGTAGTCGGCTAGCGTGAGCTTTTCGTCATTGCTGGATGAACTGCTTAAGTAAACGCTTCTTCAGTTAATAGTTTTTTTTCTTTCAGGCTATTAGGCATGTTATTATTATTCCTTGCATGCTATTAGCCATGTTACCACCCATGTGTTGTTCGGTAGAGAAGTCCTGAGGCATTTATCTCCGCAGTACCCGTCGACACTGAAGAAGCTGATATGGTGCTAGAGACGATCGGTGCTGGCCCAGTTATGGTAGCAGCTTGTTTTTGAATTTCCTCTGCCTATCTCTATGCTTCTTCGTGCTCACCGCCGTGGTTGCTAATCGTCTCTCCACGGTCTTCTTGTTCGCGAAGGGCGAAATTATCTGGCGGCTAATGCCAACAGTGAAGTGTGTCCAGTCTAGCCCAGACACAACACTGGGCCGTTCCAAGTATACAGAGGCAAATATTGTTGTGACAGACGCGTTTTGCGCGAACACCAAAAGCAGTGACTGAGCTGTAATGTAGAAAGAACCAGTAGCGGTGGAGCCCGTGGGCGTATATTTGTGTTGTAAAATAAGTTGCATACATCAAGAACCTCACTTAAAATATCGACACAGTATCCTCATTCATTGCATGCATTTAGTTGTGGCCATCTTAGTGCTAGGGAGACGGCGATCAAGATAAAAGTCGCATAGATATCACGTTTAGTGCAAAGGTCCTTAAACACTTTGAAGGACACATCTAAGGACAGCCGAAAGTCCACAAGAGACTCCTAAACCGTAATCATAAACAAAGCGTTTTTGGACACCGCATATGTTTCAGTAGCTTGTCGTCCAGACGGGTCGGCTATGGCGGCATCGCAGCAGCTAACGCCCCCCGTAGAGGAATTTCTACTGGGGCGGGTCGCATCTCATGAACATCTTATTCCGGCTTCTGCATAACCAATGCTGTGCTGTGCAATTATCTCCATACCATAATAAGAGTGTCTTTTGATTGAATAGCAAACAAGCCGGCTCTGCGAAGATCTAGTGGGGCAGACTTAGCTACATTCTTGCGTAGGCGACTTTAATCCGGACAATCTGTTGGCTAGGATGATGGCCCTAAACCGGTGGAATTAAGGAAGCTAGCCGCTCAACATCACAGGTGTATTTCCTTATAGCGCTGCTTGCTTTTTATGCATAATAATAATAATAATAATAATAATAATAATAATAATAATAATAATAATAATAATAATAATAATAATAATAATAATAAGTCACCATCCCGCTGTGGTCGCACGAAAAATGCCTTGTGGGTAGCAGAACGTGTGGATTCTGAAAAACGGAGGAAGTATCTAGAACTATCTAGAAGCTACCACTTTGCACCCATTACATTAGAGACACTCGGCCCCATCAGCACAGGTACAGCAAAACTCCTGCAAGACATCGGAAAACGAATCGAAGACGTTACGTTACGGGCGATCGACGCGAGGCCATGTTTTTGAGACAGATGATGTCTTTGGCCGTGTGTAGAGGAAACGTGGCTTCCATTATAGGCGCCTTGAACTGACAGAAAGCGAACAGAGCAGGATAAACATGATTTAAACGTTCATACCTCACAATTGTATTAACTAAATAATAATAATAATAATAATAATAATAATAATAATAATAATAATAATAATAATAATAATAATAGCAGAGGATGGATTTCACCTCCTTAGCTGCATCAAAAGCCATGGTAGAGTTTCTAGACACGCTGAAATCAATGCAATTATAAGAAGAGCCTTACGCAGGGCTGGCATACCAAACACGCCCAGATTAGGACTTGATGACGACAAAAGACTTGACGGTGCAACAATCCCGCTCTGGGCTAACAGCAAATGTTTAGTATGGGATGCTATCGTGTCCTGCACAATGGCTTCCTTCTATATACCCCAGAGTTCACTAGAAGCGGGATCGCGCAGAAGATGGGAAAAAGACGCAAATACCAATAACTGGAGACGGGTTACACCGTAGTGCCAATATCTATAGAAACACTGGGTCCAGTAAGCAAGGCAACCAAGAGATTTATCACTGAGCTGGGCAGACGGATTACAGATCTTACAGGCAATCGGCGCGAAGGCGAGTTTTTACGGCCGAGCAGCGTGCCGAGGAGGGAATAATAATAATAATAATAATAATAATAATAATAATATTAATGGTCGTGCATAATTTCCTTTCATGAAGACTTATCTTTTTTTTGTTTTTGTAGAGGAGGGTTAAATGCAGTTACGCACTACTGCTACGAGAAAGGAGTTTTCATCTCGAGCTGTGTGGGACTCGACCCCAGCGGATGGATGTTACGCCGCTGAGACTCATACCCACTAAACGCACCTCCCCCCTTAAACTTCACTCTCTGATGGCCCAGATCTCCATAGAACAGTGCTATGGGCCATCAGGAGAAGTGGCGAGTGCCCTATCGGATCAATTGGCCGGGGTCACTCACGGGTTCCCCCACCTGTCAAGCGCACTTTGTCCCAGCCCTTGCGAACCCGTTTGATTCAAAGTTGCGCTTTTTTCAGCCGTGCTGGCCTCAAAAAGATTCTGTCTCTCCTTGCATCTTCTGTGCTTTGTTTTTAGCACTTCCTGTGCAACTTCCGCTCCCAATTCCCATGTTTGGGTCGAACACAGGATGTGTTCCACGAACTCTTTTATACCATTTCGCGGGGGGGGTCCTGTACTTCGGTATAGGTAAGTCCCGCTCTGGACCATCTCTCACGAATCTTTCGAATTGCCATGATTCTGGCCTCTTCCCATGCCTGGCACCTGAGGAGTGTGTGTTGTGGGGTGTCTTCCACGGCTTCGTTGCAAAAAAGGCATGTTTCTGATGGGGCCTTCCCTATTCGGTAAAGGTATGACTGGAAGTTGCCATGTCCCGTGAGAACCTGCGTTAGGTAGAAGGTTAAGTCCCCTCCCGGCCTTGCTATCCACGCTCGTATGTTTGGGAGCAGTTTGCTGAGACTCTTTCCGGGGGCACCAAAGGGAATTGCGTCCCACTCTGCTTGCCAGCTCTCTATAGTGGCGTTTCTCTCCCTTTCTTTGTCGCTCTCTGTGGGTGTGCCAATATCCCACAGGCGCTGTCTTTCGGACGCCTTAAGGTCCCAGGGGATTTCTCCGGCAAGCAGCAGAGCTGCGTTTGTGCTGACCGTTCTGTAGCCTTGTATTACCCTAAGGGCTGCGATCCGCTGTGTTTTGCGCAGGATCAACTTTGCTTGTTTTGACTTAAGAGTCGCCCTGGCCCAAACGGCAGCCCCGAAGAGCGCGATTGACTCCGCTACCGTCATCAGTAGTTCCCTTATACGAGCCCGCGGTCCATGTATATTCGGAAGTATCCTGGCAATAGCGTTTGCCGTCTTTTATGCTTTTTTCGTAGCCTTCTTGATCTGCCATAAGACGGTCATGGACGTGTCCAACGTGATCCCAAGGTAGCGGGCCTTATTCACGAATCTGATTGGTTGTCCCGCGACCTGTATGTTTAACGGTCGAACTCTCTTTTTGCCCGTTGAGAGAATTATTTCACTTTTTTCTGGGGCGAGTGCCAGCCCCGCGGCCTTCATCCACTCCGCTGTCGAGTGCAATGCTTTGTTTGTATTTAGCTCGAGCTCATCCTCCGTTTTAGCCTGTGCTACGACCGCTAAATCGTCAGCGTAAGCAATCAGTTCTATTCCCGGGGGTAGGCCGGTTTGCCGCAGAACGTCGTCATATGCGAGGTTCCACAACAGTGGGCCCAGGATTGAGCCCTGTGGTACCCCGGAAGACTTATCTGTGCTTCTTGTGCGTTTTCCTGCTTTTGGCCAGGGCCGATCTGAACCCGCCATAATATTTGTTTTTTGCACAGCATCACAACGTAAAATCAACAAAAAATAATTAACGCACAACCCATTGACCCTATCGAATTGCATTCCCATGTATACTATAACGATTCGAATATAGTGTTTTGGTCGTACTGCAGCCGCATCAAGGTACACATATTCGTTCAAGTCAATATGAACTTCATTTAGTCGGCAAGATTAAAGCACCGTTCAGCTGTCCTGCTATAAAGCGCGATGTTCTTCCGAGCGGCCCTAATTTTTACTGATAACTAACACTAGTAAAGTGTTCGCGCTGTCCCTCAGTCACGATTTAACGTCCACGGAACTGTTTTTCACATTGCTTCATAGACGGACCCCCATAAATATAAATGTGCAACGGTGGGGCTCAAACCCGCGCATTTATGTGTCTACTCTGATCACGAGGCGTAGGCGGAATGCACCACGCCACCGGGCTCGACTGCTAACTAGTACTAATACTTTTTTTTTTTTTTTTTTTTTTTTTTAATGGTGAGAGGGAAAAATGCGTTTACGCACACCCAGAGCGGGTAGTGTGGGACTCGATGCCGATGTTGTTGGCATAATACCCACTAAAAACCTCTCACCTAAATGGCCTCAGGAAGAGGCGAGGAGCTGGAACCATTCTTTAATATTACTTCAACCCCTACTTCTTCCTTAGGGTTGCGTGATCAGAGCGCACATCGCGGTCTGTACCAGATCTTTCTGTTCAATAATCGTCGCGGCAAAATCCTTTATGATGTGCCAGCTTTGGGTGTCTTGCAGAAGGGCCTGACCCATTTGTTCACAGGTTACCGGGGGTTCCCGGTCTAAGAGCCGCGCCAGCTCCGCCCTGTTCGCGCTGAAAGCCGTGCATGCTTCGAAGGTGTGTTTGACATCGTCTTCTTCTCCTGAGTCGCAGAGAATGCATACTGGCGACGGAGCACGTCCTATGCGGTGTAGATATTTTCTGAAGGTGCCGTGGCCCGTCAAAAATTGGGTTAGAGGGTACGACAGTGATCCCTCTCGCCTTTTGAACCACTCTCGGAGATCCGGGATAATAGAGCGAGTCCAGAAACCCGGCTGGCCCGCCTGGATCTCCATCCATCTATTGTTCCACTCGTCTAGTGTCTGACGACGTGCGTCTTCTTTAGAGATAGAGGAGTCCGCACGGCGGACTGCGCTCTCCATAACCCGGAGATCCCAGGGGATCTGCCTGGAGAGTACTTGAATGGCCGCGGTAGACGCAGTTTTGTTGGCCCTTGCAATCTTGAGGGCCAGCGGCCTCTGCGTTTTATCCAAAAGCCGTCGGCACGTAGCCCGCTTAGCCGTACGCTGCCACAGCGGGGCTGCGTAAAGCATAATGCTGTCTACTACCGTCGCCAGGAGACACCTCCGATCATCGGAAGCACCCCGTGTGCGCGGCAGCAATCTTGCGAGTTCGGTAGTAGCTTTGGTGGCTTTTGCAGCCGCATAGTGCACATGAGGCGTGCCTGTCAGGCCGGTATCCAGAAGCACTCCTAAGTATTTTGCTTCGCTGGAGAGGGCAATGTTGTGTCCCTCTAAGGTCAAGTTGAGATGGGGAGTGCGCTTCTGCCCGTTTAGAAATATTGCTAACGTTTTGTGTGGAGCCAGGCGGAGTCCGTGCGGAGCGAGCCAGATGGAGATGTCTTGCAAGGCGCCAATTGCTGTCCTCTCCAGCTCCCTGGCATCCCGCGACGTAATCACGATAGCCAGGTCATCCGCATAGGCTATTGATTTAACGTTAGGAGGGTGAGGCAGACGTAGAACATCGTCGTATGCAATGTTCCATAAAGTTGGGCCCAGCACGGAGCCTTGAGGTACCCCTGCGGTAACAGGATATGACTTGCCTTGATAGACCACCGTACGTTGTGACAGGTAAGATGCTAAAATCCTTCTAAGATAGGGCGAGATAGAAGCCCTTGCTAATGCGTCATTAATGGAGTTCCATGAAACTGAGTTAAAAGCGTTCTTGATGTCAAGTAGAATTGCTAGGCAATGCGATCTCGTTTCTGAGCGAGTACCTCTCTGGGTTTCGGCTATGGTTAAAAGGCTCTGAACTGCGTCATGTGTTGAGTGGCCCGAGCGAAAGCCGTGTTGGTCCTCTGAGATCACTTTCTTGTCGTCCAACTCCTTCGTCAACCGCATATGTATAAAATGCTCGACTGCCTTGGAGAGACTGGGAAGGATGCTGATAGGCCTAAAAGCAGAGGGGTCACTTTGGGGCGACGCGGTTTTAGGAATCAGGACAAAATCGGCCTTTTTCCAGTCGTCGGGAAATGTGCCCGATCGTAAGATGGCCTCCACCATTTTCATAAAAACAGTTGGATGATTCTCTATAAGTATTTTAACGGCTTCTCCTGGAATGCCGTCTGTTCCTGGTGCCTTACGCGGTCGGATTTTCTTGACGACTTTTCTCACTTCCTCCATTGTGATGGCGGGGAAGTCTAACTCCTTGGCGTCGAAGTTCGGCCTCAGTGGTGGGGGGTCCGAGGGAAACAGCCCGCCGATGACTTTTTGAGCGAGGTCGGGAGGCAGTGGTGGTTGTGCGTGCTTCAATTTGTGTCGGGCTATTTTATATCCTTGCCCCCAGGGGTTGTTCTGGATATCGTTACGGAGTCTTTGCCAGCACTCAGACTTACTCTTTTTGATTTCCCGTACCAGCGCGCGACGAGCTTCTCTGTATTTCTCCCAAAGCGCTTGAAGGCTTGCTTGGTGTCGAGCGTGCCGACGAGTACATATGCGCCTGATTTTATGGCATTTCTTCCGTGCCTCGGCTACTAACCTATTCCACCAGTAATTGGGGGTTCGCCGAGCCAGTGCGGGGTGCAAGGGGCGGCTTGCTGCTCTACAAGCCTCCTCTAGCATAGTCGACACCGTGCGTGGTTCCACATTACGCAGTCGAGCGCAACGAGACTCAATTTTCTGCTGTAATGTCTCAAAATTTATTTTTAGGCGCATCCTGCGGGTTTTAGGAAAAGATGGCGCCACTTTGAGGCAGAACGTAATGTAGAAGTGGTCCGAGAGGTTTTCGACATCGTCGTGTATAGTCCACCCTGTCAGCCTGGGCAGTAGGGTCTCAGAACAAAAAGTAAGGTCCAAGGTTGATTCTTGGTTTCCCCTTCTAAAAGTGGTGCCTGGAACGTTGACTAGATGCAGGTCGTGTTCCGATGCCAACTAGTACTAATACTACTACTGCTACCACTACTGGCAATGTGTCTACTGGAACTAAGATAAACAAGCATTTGGAGATCCTTCGTTGTTATAGTGGAACGTGTAACGTCTTCTTCTGCGTTCGTCTGCTGAGCATGATTTGTGCCTAATCGTGGCAATCGTGGAATCGAGTCAATGTTAGCGAAGTGCAATAAACGTAATTCCGGTGGAAATGGTGGTAAGCAGTTAGCGTTAGCTGTAAGTAAAAAACAAAACGCAAAGTAGAAGTAGTAGTAATATTAGTAACGGTGGTTGTGGGTAATGGTTATAGGGTTTAGTAGTCTAAATTGTAAACGATTGTTTTCGACCCTTATTCCTCCCTAAGCCCCGAATGTCTTTGCCGCAGAGGGTCTAGGTGGCTTCACAAAAAAGATGTGTTCTGTCGCCCTCTTATCTCTGACAGTCTTCCGATTTTTAACATTAACCACCTAACATTTTTACCTGTGGCGTGTTGATGTAGGAGGAGGTGTACCTGATGTTAAATTAAACAATAATAATACAAGAATGTCCACCCACAAATCTCTTGTTGCTCCGGCGCAATAAATTATTTGAAATACGTGCACGTATCCCCCCGTTATTTGCAATAATAGTGTGTTATATTATGTATTATTATAATAAATAAATTGCAACAAATCCCGATACGATTCCACGCTCTCATTCATGACATCAAGAGGCTCAGGTAAGTATTCAACTGAACGCGGCTGCCCTTGCTCTCACTCAAAATCGAATTCCTATAAATAGTCGATAATAACAGTAATTACATAGTCTATTTATTTTAGCTATGCAATAGCAAGCTGATTCCAGGTGACTTTCGGTTTACTTACATCGTCAGTTTGCATTTTCCGCTGAACAAACTGCCCAGTTAAATATAGTGGGGGCATTCTCGCTCTGCAGAAGTGGCTTCAGAGCGTCTATAAACAAAAACTATTTAGCGAAGCTTGTTTGTCACTACTATGCATTTTCTGACAGACTCCCACTGAAACCTGTATTTTAATTCTTTACTGCACCGGTACGATACATATATATATATATATATATATATATATATATATATATATATATAAATTAATTCTTTAAAATATTTGCAATAATACCTCACAACTGTAATATTAGTTAACACGCAAAACAACGTGTATATATATATATATATATATATATATATATATATTTGTTTTTTGCGTGTTAACTAATATTACAGTTGTGAGGTATTATTGCAATTATTTTAAAGAATTAATATATTAAGTAATATATATACTCATTAAGGTAGTACATTTAAACCGCGACGACAAGGCACGGGTGCTGAAATGTTTATATCAAAAGTTTTGGCA
This sequence comes from Dermanyssus gallinae, assembly GCA_003439945.1. Taxonomy (NCBI): domain Eukaryota; kingdom Metazoa; phylum Arthropoda; class Arachnida; order Mesostigmata; family Dermanyssidae; genus Dermanyssus; species Dermanyssus gallinae. Next base: position 52,100 of record QVRM01002586.1, on the reverse strand, counting down.
AACAGTGCACCAAAGAATGTCTCAAGTATGAAACATTACCTTTTTGTCATATTTAGTGTGATTGTTTTACGTTGATACTGTCTTGTTTCGCCGATTAATGATTAGCAGACTTAACTGAGCTACACACTACTACGAAACACAATGCCTTGACAATTGGGTAGAGCTTTATATTAGCTCAAATAAAGGCAGTTTTTTTCAGAACTAATAGTAGTCTGCTGGCCCCTGTTATTTGGCAGGATCTCATGCAGCCAGTCAAGAGGAAGATCTGTGGTGGAGTTCAGCTCCCAACGACCTCTCTGGAAGTATGTCATGTGGAAACTCTGACGAATCCGACGATGAAGACAGCGCATCAAATGAAACGCTCTCAAGCATGACGTATACTAGTTCCTCCGAAGAATCATCACCCTTGGTACCGATTGTGCTCAACAGTACTGCTTTGCCATTAGCTGAGTCGGACCATGGCCCGTCATCGCAGTCATCCTCGAAGGAGGACGGTCTAGCCTCGACCACCGTGTCGAACGTTCCCGAACAGGGGAACGCCACGACTACCTCATCAGCCAGCACTAAAAATCAAATGGAAGAATACATCGACAAGCTGGTGCCTAAGGTGGCCGACGTTGTTGAGCAGCGGCTTCTTCTCGCTTCGGCGTTAGCAAACGCGCCTCATGAACGTTCTCACGCGTTCCCATGCGGCCAAAACCTCCAGCTGGGCCCGCCAGTATTTAGACAGCCGTGCTATCCATCCTGCGGCGGGCAGTGCCCGTCGATGTGCACCTGCCCAGTGTGCACGATGTACGACGCAGGACCGTTTCAGACTCCCGTCGACTTTGTTCGAGACCGGCAAACGCAGGCTCTACTGCAAAGCCTAGCCTTTCGGAAACCTAAGGCGGCAGCCCTGGTCGAGGGTCTCGCCTCTAGCCAGGGTCTCGATGATCTTCAGAGGGCACTGGATGGCGTTTCCTACCACCTACAGCGAAGTGACCCCCTCCTCAATGTTCTCGTGCGGTGTCTACGGCGTAAGGTAAGCGAGCACGGAGGCAGATCTGCAGACGACAGCGGCACCAAAGATAGCAGCAGATCTTCCTCCGAGAACCGGAGCTCGCAGACTACCGAAGAGTAAGCAAAAGTACACGCAAAAGGCAAACAGAGCACAGGGGTTAAGTGCGTGGCCGGAACGGTGGTGGCCCTCGATCCGGAATGCGCCTCCTGCATGGTGTGGTACCGGCAGGAGGAGTTCGTATTGATCAGCCTGTGCCGAACAACCTGGCAGAACACAAAGTGTAAACTGCAGTGACTCTGCAGAGGATATTATTATTCGCGAGGATGAAGGCCTCGATTTCACTAGGCCTGGAGTAATTTGATATCGAAATTATGTTCCATTTAGAAAGTATCAATTCTGCTTTGGACGAATAAACAGTTACGAACATAATATGCGCTAGTGCTATCCATTATCTTTATATATAATACAGATCTTCTACTTAAACGAAAAAACTTTCGTCTAGGTTTTGTAGGTTTTGTTTTAATACACAGAAATGTTTATCTGCGGTTTGATCGTTAGCGACTAGCACCAGCGACAAAACTACCACTTATAAATGGCAAGGAAAAACACAGTGCATATTTTTGCTCAAGCTAAGACAAGCTTAGTATGTCTGTAGTAGTGGCAAATACGTACGCTAAGAGCCTAGATAAGCGGCTTATATATATATATATATATATATATATATATATATATATGCTACTTACCGCGCCTGCATTTGCATGCAGACTGAGTGTACCTGGTCCGTGGCACGTAGAACAAATATTTACTGCACATAGCTAAATACCGGTATCTTTGAGTTCATGTAGGGATAAATTAACTTTGGAACGGCGCCTTGATCGATACGCTGCTCTACATTGCAGTGCATATGTCAAGATTAACAGTGCCACGCAGAAGAGCAAAGGCTATCCAACTGAGCATTATGCGTTTCACCAGTTAATCTCTAGCGCGTACATGGGCATTAGCCTTAGAGAATAATGAAGTCATGGTCGTTGCACATGCTATGAATAAATGGCACTATTTAAAACTAGAAAACATACAGTAGAGACGCATACAGTAGGCTCATGCAGTAGGGCGAATCATGACGTTTGGGAAGGCGTTGTATTCAAATAAAAATATAAGTAGATGTAAGTGTACATGTTTCTTTTGTATTTGTTATCAAATAACGCAAGTACCTAACAATGCATATATATATATATATATATATATATATGTGTATAAATATATATATATATATATATATATATATATATACAGGGTGTGACTTAAAGGTTTTTAAAGCGTGCATGGTATTGTAGAGCTTGTTAAAGCACATATTTTTTCCAATAGAACATGGTCTCTGAGACGTCTTGTTTCGGAGTGAGAGTGAAATTACTACAATTTGTGACACTGGTGTTTTTGCTCGACATAGGAGCACAAAATGTTCTGTTGCGAGACAACCAGTCCTCCTAGACAGAAACTGAGCACACCTTTGTGTTCGTTATAAAATTCTGCTCCATCTGAAAAATATGCAAGGCCGGTCAGAAGACGCGACACGGTCGCTTAGAAGAGAATTCGCCAAAAATGAAGTAATTTATTAACGTTCACGCCAAATACTTCAAAATCATAACCCTACGACCATTCACAGCGCTAAAAACGGAGATATTCGCGTCTTCTGACCGGCCTTGCATATTCTTCAGATTTTTATCACGAACACGTAGGTGTGCTTAGTTTCTAGGAGGAGTAGTCTAGGAGGACTGGTTGTCTCGCAACAGCACATTTTGTGCTCCTATGTCGGGCAAAAACACCAGTGTCACAAATTGTAGTAATTTCACTTTCACTCCGAAACAAGACGTCTCAGAGACCATGTTCTATTGGAAAAAATATTTGCTTTAACGAGCTCTACAATTCCATGCACGCTTTAAAAACCTTTCAGTCACACCCTGTATATATAAGACAATGTGCAAAATCGGTACCCAGCAAGATTTTAGACTGCCGCCGCTCTATAACTCTACAAAACTGCCATATAGGTAAGTAGCCGCCATAGGAGTCTATTATTTCGATATACTTCCAAACAAAGCTAAGCCATCAATGCCTTATTTTTCTACGGAAGGCCAGTCAGTGCACAACAACCTTATGTTATAGCTGGTAATGTCCTGTTAGTCTGTCTGTTTCCGGCTCAATTTTCTTAGCGTTCTATAAAATCGTAATTCTTGCTTACGTCACTACGTCGTCCCTGGTGAACATTTTTTCAACATGGCTAGCCATTTTTGAATATCCTACATATACCGCTCATAATCCAGAAATCCAACTTCCATTGCAAATTACACCGTTTGTTTTTTTGGTCAAGGGGCTACAATCTATAGATCTAGAAAAAAAATGCGGTGCAAGTGTACAAAAAAGAAATTAAAAAGAAAGCAAAAGAAAAAAAAATATATTAAAAAAGTATAACTTTAACCTAAACTCCAGGTATGAAGCATGTAGGTTTTGTTTCAATACACAGAGAGCAAATTTACAGATGCATGGAGTTCTCTCGTGTGTTCCATATGAACTATTTGCTGCAGTCATCGTCACCTGTGATCACGAACAAATGAAGAAGAAGAAAAAAGAGAAGAAAGAACTGCATAATCTGAGTTGCGAGACGGAAGCAGAGTCCAGTGCAGGGTCCAGTCCAAGATGTAACGCCGCTCTAGTCCTACTCATTCGCTGCCATTTCCAGCCAACAACGCCAGGTTTGTGTCCAAGCATCTCGATGGCAGTACGTACGCCCTCAATGCGCCCAAAGTGCCCCAACGGCCCAGTAAGCCCCCCGACTATCGTGGCCACCGACGGCGTTGTTCAAGACCACATCAAGGGATACCCGTCATCGCCTACACACAGTACACATGTACGCAACACGACGTGACGCGAATAAGTGATCCAGCACGTACAGAGGGCGGTCGGTCGATCGGTCGATGCAGCATCGTATGAGGTCGTATGCGTGCAAAAACGCCCTCGCGAACACTCAACCCAATGGGGAGCGGACACGGCGCCAAATGAACTAGCCACCCAAGCGTTCTCCTCCCACCACCCCCCTCCCCCCCACCGACTTCCCATACGCTGTCCGACGATCTCGCCTCATCGGTGCCCCCCCCCCCCCCCCCCCCACGGGAGTTAGGCAATTTTTGTATGCAGAGCAGTAACGAGAAGGATGTCCATAATAATAATAATAACAGCTCAACGAGACCACCATTCATGTAAAGAGTTTGAGTTCTCTTAGCCGAGACCTTAAAAGAAGATGATATCTTTGATTTTCTCCCAACCATATGGGCCCGAGCGTCGAATACTGCGACGCACATGTGTGTGTGTGTACATGGAACGCGGTTTCGTTAAGACGTCATAGATGTCAGCGGTAAGCGAGAGGTGTAACTGTAGAGGTGTTACGAACTACATACAGTTTGTTGATTAAGCATGATTGTACAAGTCGTGGGGAAGAAGTTAAAAAACAACCAACGTAACATGTTTATAAGGAAAATCGAAATAATAAACATCAAAGTGCTGCAATGATTTTTTTGTTTTTTGCGAGGAAGTTGGATGAGAGGTGCATACCTAACTAGGCTATATTAGGTAAGTCAAAAAGTTCGTCGGCTTTCTGGGACCACATTTTTGAAATTCCCGCGCTCTGCAACAGGACCGCCTGAGAGTGCGGCTGGGTGTTTACATTCAGGAGCAGACCCGTGGCGGCGCGACGGTATACCGGTTCCAACTTTACCGTTTCGTTTGCGGAATTGGCAGCTGTTTGCAATGGAGGACAAAAATACGCATTTTCGACACATTATGTTGTTCTCCTACCGTGAAGGCATAAGTGCAGCGCAAACAACCCGGATGATATGTGCAGTCTGCGACGAAAACGCAGTACACAAATCCACAGTCGAAAAGCGATTCGCCCGTTTCAAAGCTGGAAACTTCAATCTCGAAGATGAACCGAGGTCAGGACGACCCAATGTTGTGGAGACCGACGAAGTCATAAACCTGGTTACTTCGAACCCAAGTTTGACCATAAAAGAAATTGAATATGTAACGGGAGTCTCCCACGGAACCGTTTGGAATCGCCTCCATGATGCAGGTTTCTCGTGCAAGCGGAATATCTGGCTACCACACGACCTCAATGATAGGCAGCTTGAAGGGCGAGTCGATACCTGTCACGCACTCCTCCGGAAGAACTCGAATGAGCCATTTCTGAGGAGATTGATAACCGGCGATGAAAAATTGATACTCTACAGAAACGAAACGCAGAAAAGAAGTTGGGTCCCCAGAGGTTCTCAGGCCGCAGCTATCCCTAAACCCGAAATTCATCAGAAGAAGGCTATGCTGTGCTGCTGGTGGGACTGTAAGGGCGTCGTGTATTTTGAGCTGCTTCCAATGGGTCAGACGATCAACTCCGTCGTCTACTGCAGACAACTCGAAGATTTGAAGGCTGTAGTAGCAACGAAGCGCCCGGAATCGTCAAACAGGTGGGGCGTCACTTTTCAACATGATAAAGCGACACCACACAAAAGTTTGGCCACCCGGCAAAAATTGGCGGAGTTTGACTGGGATGTGCTGCCGCACCCAGCTTATAGTCCCGACCTCGCACCATCTGATTATCACTTGTTCAGGTCTCTCCAGAACTCCCTTGATGGCACAACATTTGAATCTTTGGAGGCTATAAAAAATCACCTCACTCAGTATTTCGACGAGAAGGACAAGACGTTCTGGGAGAAAGGAATCATGGATCTACCGAGGCGATGGGCGAAGGTTATCGAAAAAAAACGGTGAATATATCATTGAATAAAAATACTGTTGTCTGCATAAATAAGGCTCTTTAAAATCGGGTAAAAAAGCCGACGAACTTTTTGACTTACCTAATAGTTAATACATTTTTAGATTTGAAGAACTGGTCTCTAATCGTCGCCCGCAAGGTTCGCACTGCGAACCCGGCAGTTTCCGCATTTGAACAGAGTCTCACCTGACTCAGACACATGGACAAGTCGACACGCGAATAAATTGCGGTCGCTGAGTACGCACATTTGCGCAGACCGAACGCCGCTGCCTGTATTAACGACTGCTACCTAGTAGGAGACACACGCAGGTTACAGGAGGGTGAAGGTTGGTTTTGGCGTGATCTGATCATCTATCTCAGGGTCGTTTGGTCTCGGATCTGAGAGAGCGAGAACCATTTTGAGTCAAGTGCAATCTTATAGCCGCAATCTTCTGCTGGTTTCTGGTGTCTGCTCGTGAGATCTAATTGTGGCCCAGCGCTGTGGACCTGGGTGTAGGCGTGCATATCCGCAGACGATGTGCCACTTGACTCGCTCAAGTTCCTCCTCACGTAGACTGCCGTAGAGACCTGTAGAAACCCTATCAATTCCGCGGCATCCCTCGTCCTTTAGAGTACAGATGAGTGAGTAGTCATTCTGTACCTTGCCTTGGCTCGCAGGTCGACTTGTTGAGGCGGGTCGAGTAAATTGGGCGAGCTAGATACTGGCTGACTATCCTAGACAATGGTTACAGAGCGCAAATCACGGGTTACCTCCGGTCGGCACGTCAGAAAGCTTTTTCGGTCTTTTTCTTTTTTTCAGTTGTGTCGTGGCTTCTAGCTAGAAGTGCATCGCCTATATATGAGGCAATACGTTCAGCGTTAAAGAGAGTATATCATATAGTGACAGCCTGCCACCAGCCAGTAACTACGACGGTGACCGCAGCGTTACTCGCATATGACGTTCGGAATTTGCGCTCCACATTGGCGATTATATATATATATATATATATATATATATATATAAATAAATCAAAATACTCTGTAAGGAGAGAATACCAGGGAGTGTACCTCAAGCAGAGTAGCAGGTTGTCGGTACGTAGTACTCAGTGTTTTGTTTGCCGCTTCTTGATAAATAGCCAGTGTGAGTGGGCATAATGTGTCAGGGACTATTCTAAATATTTAAGGCATGGCAACACTGGCAGTAATCCCCAAGGGTGAAGGAAATTAAACCGAGCCGAGGGCATGGCGGGGCATAATAAAAACGAGCAATGTTTGTTTTATTTTCGGAAAAAAAGCAGACTACGCGTATTTTTAGAGAAGACAGGATAACTTTAAACAATATGGTTTAATAAGGTAAGTCGACGTACACAGAAAACTAGCTGTGTACGTCTGGAAGGTACCTGCTGGAAGGTATGTGACAAAAACTGATAACCCTAAAATCTTTTGTACGCGGTTTTCGTGGATTTAAAAGCGGCGTTTGATCTAGCTCCTAGGGACATGGTCGTGTAGACTTAGCTAGAAAATGAGCTCCAGATTCACTTACTTAATACCTATTAACACACTTTGGGGGACAACAAGCGTTACTAATTTATAGGGTTGGAATAGCAGGAGTAGTGTGAAACAAACAACTGTGGTTGCCCAGGGTGACGGACTTAGCCTCCTATTATTTTCGTTTTTTTAAAAGCCTGCTTTCATGGGTACGAAAGAACTGGTCAAGAGAATTGATAAGAGTTCTAAGCAGATATTTGGTTTGAGGAAGTCTACACAGAATTTGTCAGGCAATGGTGAACGTGCGTAGCTTTCTGGATAAACTGGTGTAAATAAATTCAATTAGTAGACGGTCTTCTAGGGTATGCAATACGCATACACTAGAAGAATATAACTAGTTGGAAATCCCCTTTACAATGACAGGAGCCTTTACTTTTGAGCTCATGTAGAGACAAGTAGTGTAAAAAAAGTGCGACAAAGGCTGCAGCGGCGATACGGGACCCGCAGATGCTGTTTTGAGATGCTTCACTAAAGTTCTAAGCTAAATCGCTCAAAACAAATAGACCCGTTTTTCCTGCTCTCCGTCGAAAAATAAAAACCGGAGCCGTTATCTTCTGCGGCAAGGCCAGCACCGTTGTAGGAATCGCACTTGTAACAGTACAGGTGAACAGGTGGATAGATATGACAGATAGGACGGATGGAAGTAAAAAAAAGCACTATTAGTATTACTAGTTGTAGTAGCAGGTCGAGCCGGATGGCGTAGTGCATCCGTCTGCGCCTCGCAACCAGAGGAGACACATAGGTAGGTGCGCGGGTTCGAGCCCCATCGTTGCACCGATTTGTATTTATGGGCGTAGTCCGTCTATGAAGCAATGCGATAAGCAGTCCCGTAGACGTTAAATCTTGGCTGAGGCTGAGAGCCCGAAAACTTTACTTTTTAGCAGGTCTAGCCCGGCGGCGTGCTGCGTTCGGGTGCGGCTTGCGACCAGAGGAGAAACATGGGTGCAGTACGGGTTCGATTGTTCCCTCCGTCGCACATGCGTATTTCTTGAGGTCGGTCTTATGAAGCTAAGCGAGAGTCAAGCTTCCGTGGACGTTAAATGTTGGCTGAGAGTCAGCCCGAGAAAAGTAGTAGTAGTAATTGTAGAGGTAATAGTAGGTTTCTGAGATTTTCCGCGTAATGGAGAGTGAGTTATTACCGAATTCGCTAGCGGATAGCATATCCTTTGTTAAAATTTAGGTAATGCATTTGAGTCGAGTATCTCCCTACTACTACTACTACTATTACTATTATCTACTACTGCTACTGCTACCATTACGGTAGCAGTAGCAGTAGTGGTACTTGAAGGCGTCGTTGTCGTCGTAACACTGTTTTCATATTCGATTGAGGCCATCGTTGATGATGGAGCAGCCATACTAGCCATATAACCCGGTGATGGCTAAGATCGGTCGAGGCGGCGGTTTGCTGTTAGTTGTAGAAGGGACAATGACAAAGAACGACCACAACGGTGGTTTCGGCCGGCGCGACCAAACGGCGAGCAGCTGAACCAGCGGCGGGAGTGGTGACAGCGCCGGCAAGCAGCCATGGGGGCCACGGAAAAAAGCCGCGTGTCGGATCACGTGACCGCCGACCAATGAGCGAGTCCGAGACCCCCTGCAGACAGTGTTGTGTTCTCAGTGTTGGCCGTACAGGCCTCTGGGCTATTGGTCTGGCTATCTGGTGGCTGTCTAACCACCGCACGAGGGCTGTTTAGATTGACATCCGACTGCTGTAGTTGTCGTCGTCGTCGTCGGCATTAAGTTTTGTCTCTGGTGGTCGCGGTGGGGGTGATGGTGGTTTAACAGATCATCATCATTATCATCACCACAACAACTAGCATAACCACGACAAATACACAACTGATCCAAACGGATCAGCTGTGCATTGTTGCCTAGGATAGAAGACTAAGCTAAATAGAGTCAGTCAGAGAGGGAGTCAGTCAGAGAGAGAGAGAAAGCGATACAGAGAGATACATGGATGGCGAGAGAGGGGGAGGGTGCATAGAGGGAGGGGGGAGGGGTTACGCTTGTGGTCAGAAGTTTTGTAGTCAAACTCGCGACTCAGCAGCAGCAGCAACTGGAGGCCCCGTATGCAAATCGCCTCTCAAAAAGACAGCGTGGCCTGTTCGTATTACTTCAAGGGTCAGTTGGGAATTCAGTTCTAGGCATCAGAATAGCATCAAGGACGGTCATTAATTACTTGGAGTTTAAGGGGAAGTTATAAGCATAATCAAACCCAGTCGCTGTTGATAGATTGCTTCGATCGAGCGTTACTGCGAACATGATTGTATAGTGTTTATTGATTTATGGTACGACCATTCTACTACGAGTATTGACTGATAGGTTGGCGATGGGTTAGCGTCGTTATCTGGTCGTCTGTTCATATGCGTTAGCGCAAAAGCCTCCTGCTTCCCGTCTTTTCATGTATCTCTCTCTCTTCGTTGCTACCTATGAACAAACTACCACCTCTGAATTTTGATTTATTATTAGTTATTTTCTTTTATTAATAGATTAAACAAAATATAGATTTATTACATAATCCGATCATCCCCGGTAAACCACTACGTGAGAGCAGCGAGCGTTCGCTTTCTGCGAAGATACTATGTCGCACTTTAATTGATATAGTATCTTTGTCTATAACTTCCAAAGTTTCTATTGCAACTGGTTGTACTATAAAAATTGCCTCCAACTCGCGGAACTTCCAGAGACTTTTTTTCTGCTCCGCTAAATCGACAGAAGCGCCTGCTAATCACGAAGCTCGAGCCTTATCAGACGGCGCCAGCGTGTCCCACACACGGTTGCGCCTCACTCAAGGGCCTTTCCAGGCGTTCACGGAACTAAGGCTACTCCATCTGGCCGTAGGGCTGAGTACACTGCCAGTCCGACTGGCCTTTTTTTGCAGAACACGTTAGCGGACGGCAGCGTTATTGAAATCACTTCGTTGAGGGCGGCATGCTGCGAGTGCCTCCCGCAACTTCTAGAACAGCTGAGGCCATGATCAACCGTCGGCAGAACCGGTGTGCTGCAAAGGAAGAAGCAAGTATGAGGCGCGGATACAGCTATTCCTAAGCGCAGGTCAGCAACGATGCGGAGTATTATACTGTCCAGCATCGTTCTAAGCTGCGGCGAGAGGATGGCATGAAGCCGTTTGGCGCTTGATTCGTTCAAAGCTGCCAGCAAGCGCGCCTTGCCAAGTGCATCGGCCATGTCGTCTAGGAGTTTCTTTTGACTATGGCTTTGATTATAAAGGCATCCAGGGCAGACTGGCGTGTGTCATCAAACACCACGCAGTGACATCAAACACCACGCAGTGGCGGCAAATTCATCTTTTTTTAACTCCATGTGTCGCTCTAGGAGTATGGATAAAACTTGACGTTCGGGTGAGATAACGACTAAATCGATTCTCGAAAAGTGGTGATAAAACCCACGAATAAAGAAGAAGAGGACCAAACTTTCTGACCAGGGCGAGCTTTGCGGAGACTATTGTGAGGGAAACTTCAAGAAGCTCGATGTTTTCATCGCTTCATAGCTTGATGTCAGGAAACAGGACCTACGCCCGGAGCAAGCATTCGTCACGAGTGGCAGAGTCAGATGACAAAACGTACAGCTCGCATTTTGAGGTGTTGAGGAATAGATTACTTTTTGCTAATTACTGTAGTATCGCCGATTTTCCCGCAGTTAAGAACCGCGGCTAAGATTCTGACTCCAGAACAGAAAGTAACTGACAAATCGCCAAGCAGAAAAAGGCCGGACTGCAGGGGTCTCCTTGCTCTTGATCTATCATCGGTTTCGTTAGTAGTTTCTTTGGTGCCGCGCAATGGTTGGTATTGTTGGCAGAGCCTAGTGGGACATGACCCCTAAATCGACTGAAGTTGTTCCGAACAAATAAACACACCTTCGCCTTCTGCCGAGAGATCTTATATATATATATATATATATATATATATATGCAGGGTGCGACGGAAAGATTTTTAAAGTCTCGTTAAAACAAATATTTTTCCAATGGAACATGGGATCTGAGAAGTCTTGCTTCGGAGTGAGAGTGAAGTAACTACAATTTGGGACACTGGTGTTTTTGCCCTACATAGGAGCACACACGTGCTGCTCAGATCCCATGTTCCATTAGAAAAAATATTTGCTTTAACGAGCTCTACAATTCCATGTATCGCTTTAGAAATCTTTCCGTCAGACCATATATATATTTATTTTTTTTTTGTGGAGGAGGGTTAAATGCAGTTACGCACTACTGCTACGAGTAGGAAAATTCGGTTTCCATCTCGAGCTGTGTGGGACTCGACCCCAGCGGATGGATGTTACGCCGCTGAGACCCATACCCACTAAACGCACCTCCCCCCTTAAGCTTCACTCTCTGATGGCCCAGGTCTCCATAGAACAGTGCTATGAGCCATCAGGAGAAGTGGCGAGTGCCCTATCGGATCAATTGGCCGGGGTCGCTCACGGGTTCCCCCACCTGTCAGGCGCACTTTGTCCCAGCCCTTGCGAACCCGTTTGATTCAAAGTTGCGCTTTCTTCAGCCGTGCTGGCTTCAAAAGGATTCTGCCTTTCCGTGCATCTTATGTGCTTTGTCTTTAGCACCTCCTGTGCTATTTTCGCTCCCAGTTCCCATGCTTGGGCCGAACCCAGGATGTACTCCACGAAACATTTCAGACAGTTTCGTGGAGGGTCTTGAATTTCAGGGTGGGTTATTCCCGCTCTGGACCATTTCTCGCGAATGTGTCTTATCGTTCCGGTTCTGGCCTCCTCCCATGCCTGGCACTTAAGAAGTATGTGTTCTGGACCGTCTTCCAGGGCATCTTCGCAGAAAAGACATAATTCTGATGGGGCCTTTCCAATTCGGTGGAGGTATGATTGGAAGTTTCCATGCCCCGTGAGAATCTGTGTCAGGTAGAAGGTTAGATCCCCTCCCGGCCTTGCTATCCATGCCTGTATGTTTGGCAGCAGTTTGGTCAGGCTCTTTCCGGGGACCCCAGAGGGATATATATATATAGAAAGCGTCTTTATTTACCAAATAAATAGTGGAACGGAGGCTAGGTAGGCAATGACGCCTACGAAGCCGCCTTGTTGTGTGATTCTCTGGCTACACGCCAGGCGAACATATTATTGATTGATTCAAGTCTTGCAATACATTTGTTAAGTTGCGATAGTGCGCGCGGGTCGTTGTTCTTCAGTAAAATCGACAGCGACGGAAGGTTTACAGCATTCGGCTCGATATCAAATCTTCTACAGCTGCAGAGCTTTTTTAGAAATCTTCTCTGAAAACCTTCAATCACGGCTATGTGCTTGCACAAGTATGAGCTCCAGACGCGTGAACAATTTAAAAGTTTAGATAGCACATTTGCTTTATACAGACGAATATACACATTTGGGTCGTTGACGATAAAACAACGGAAACTCTTGTGCAACATTCGCGGTGGGCAATACTGTCCCGTTAGGCTGATACTCCAGATCGAGGAAGCCATGTTTCAAAACAAGACATTTCGAAACGGATAGCTCCATCCCATTGTCGATGCACCACTGGCAGATGCCATCGACAGCAGACTGTAGCGCAGTATGCGCAGAATACTCGTACACTGATTACTGCAATAAACCACCGCTAATGATCAATGAGGTTAGCTACCATCATTACGCTGCCAGCGTTGCTGCAAAATAGGCCAAACAGAACCACGAGTCCAGGTTTTTCGCTGAGCAAATCGACTTAGCCGCGTTGGTCAGTTTGACTGCGACCGTGGGCCTCACACCGCGCGAAACAATTGAGAGCATTCTGAGATTTTGGCGGACAACGGACAATCGATGGTAGTTGTACGAGTGAGGAAGGACAGTCGATGGCGAGATCGGCGCCGGAGCTCGTGGTGTGGACGGACGTCAAGGATAATGGCGTTGCGGCGTTGTTCTGCGTCAATGGCGTTTTACACTGACGAATGTCTAGTTGTCTATTCATCGTTAGAATCGGGGGAGGACGACCTCATAGTGGCCCCAGGTGCTCAGCCATGTGCGTCACAGGTGACGGTATCTGGAGAGCGTCGAACGATGGCGTCACAGTAGATGTCGTTTGTGGAGCAGCCTGTTGAAGTTGCCCCATGAAGCTCGACTCAAGTACTAAGCGAAGAGCCAGTTCGAACGGTCTTGTGGGTTCCATCTGGCCTTCTTAGAGGGGGGGGGGGCTAAAATGTTCTCATTATATTCGTCCGGATGGGCACGACGACGGTGTAAATTAAGACCTGATTTAGAACCTTTAAGCAAGTACTAGATGGACATTTACAATTTGGCTGGGAGACGCGTGAAGTACTAGGGGGGTTAAAATTATTATTAGAAGCAGCAGTGTCATTTTGTGAGGAACTTAAAATCAAATTATTAGTCTGTGATCGGTTAATGGTTAAATCGGTTAAATCGGTTAAATCGGTTAATATATATGTGGCGGCGTGGTCTAGGGAACTAGTGCGCTAGTTATGGTTGTCATCCATCGGGGTGTCGCCGGTTCAATCCGTAGTTGATCGATTTTTTTTGAGCGATGCTCATTGAGAATAGATGATAAACCATACCACTGCTGAGAGTCAGCGGCCATGCTGTCACAAAGAGTGTTGGGGTAACCCTAGATACCTTAACATGTCCGGCCCTCGGTGCAATGAAGATATACCAGAACAGGTTAAGTTCCAAGCCCGTAGGGGACGGAGGATAGTCTAGAATTAAAAACAACCTCCCTAAAAATGTTTATTTCTATATATGAATCGCTCGTCGTGCGATGACTGATAATACAAAAGTTACGCGGATTGCAGCAATGAACGACCGCTAGAAGTCAAATACGTTAGCTGTGCTCATTACGCTGTCAGCGTTGTACTTTGACACGTACAAAGCAGACTTTGTTGTCGTTGCGTACACACCTGCAAGTACAAGCTTATATACGATCTTATTAATTTAGCATTTCACTACCAAAAGAGAGACACAATGTCATCATGCATGCATACCCGTATTAGGCATTCGCTATCATGACAAAAAAGGCATTCAGCTTTCGTTTTTCGCTTGGCGTATTCGGTTCCATTTGGCCTGTCATTTCTCTATTCAGCGGGTCACCGCTGTGGAGTGTAGTGGAATGGCAGGAATCAGCCTTTCGAGTCCTCCTTTGGAGACGTGTGCCAACTCGTGCACCGCGCTCTCCGCTTTCTGATGTAGCTGCAGTTTTTGGAATCGAGCCAAATCTACAACATATTTAGACAAGTCGTCTTTCGCTTTCGTTGGACTCTTTCGAATATGCTTGGCCATGTTGTCCGACATCTGAACGTGTAGGCACTGCAATGCACCCAATGACAAAATAACATCGTATAGAATAGCTTTGAAACATCACAAGAACTATTCACGTAATAATTGTAATCATACAAATAAGTAATCAAAATGCATATAATGAACATATAGTAAATCAGTATATATAAATGCATACAATTATATATATATATATATATACATATATATATAAATCATAAAATTATATATATATAATAGTTTTATTTCATTTTGTGGTTACAGTATATAAAATTATCAGGATAAATAAATATATACGCAACTATAAATATATATATATATATATATATATATATATATATAATTTTAACGAAAAAAATGCTTAGAATCATACACAGTCATACATATTATAATATTGGTATAGATTAACTACACCGACGGGGTATATTTGATATTTACGAAAATTATATATTTTCAAAGAATTTTTCATGATGACATGCGATACGGACACTTCGTCAGACGTTTTACATTACAGCGGGGGTTGATCTGCATGCATCTAATTTTTTAAATAACATGAGAACACGCAGTATCATGTATATGACACCAACAAATGACTTTAAGTTCAAACTTATCGAAGGTAGTAACATAGCTTGACCTTGATACTACACCACATTCGCGGTAATATTTCCCTTCAAATTATTTTCGTTTCTTTAACTAACAAACCGTATCCGAAAGTTTTCCGAAAATACGACGGCGATAAACGCATATAAATGCATTGTATTGATTGATTATTTTTAGAAAAGATTATATTTTAGTACACCAGCTAGTAGTCCCCATTCGGTCGAATGACGACCATACAATTTATTTTTTTTAGATTTTCCGTAAGGCTAATACCCGTGTATGTTTTTTTCATGTCATGGCTAATTTTTAATCCTTTACCTTGTCTAAATTGGAAACCATGCAAACGAATTTAAGAGTGGCCGGTCTGGGTCTCGAACCCAGTCCTCCCAAATGCAAGACAAAGGCTTTGCCACTAAGCCATCTTGCTTGGTTGTTTCACGGGGGGGCAAAGTAGATAGTGTATAGTAGACATTGCTTCATCAAGTATCGAAAGAATGAAACCTCTACGTACATAGATAAGGACATAATATATTAGTTACACCCCCTTTGGTGAGCCGTGTATAAAGATAATGCAGTCAAGCTCGAAGGCATGTCGAAGTGACTAATGCGCCTCTGGGTACCTAACGCTTGAACCCCGGCCAAAGTGCTGATTGACGCCGACCTAAAGAATTGATTCGTTAGGTACCAAACTTCTATATTTCGACATAAAGTGACATTCTCGTCTTGAGTCAAGTTTGGTATGTAATCTACCATTAGGCAAAACGACCACAATCACACGCACATACTTTCAGAATCACGTTGCTGTCACAATCCACACTTGTGGATAGTGGATGAACAGATAGCATTAAAATGTATGTTGTTACGGCATTTTTTTGGTGTGCAAAAAAATCAAATACTGTGAACGATAAATTACTGCGTTTCCTCAAACCGCAATTGGTTTTTGCAGGTATGTACGATCTCATCGTTCCAAAAATCGTGCAACCTAACTTTAAAAAAAAAAAATATATATATATATATATATATATATATATATGTATAAGTTGCAAACAATTTATAAGCAATTCGCTCGGCGAGTGGTCGCCCGGATTCATCGAAGGCATTTTCAAGCCATGCGCTTGCCTGAGACATACTTAAGGCGCCATCGGGCCAGCAAAGACTGAAGCATCATAGCGCTTGCACCTCATTCACTCATTTTCATCTTCATCCTACCTCAACGGTCGTATGGGTTTGTAGGACTGGCCGGTGAAATTACAAGTCTACCACTATGAGCGAGGTTTACATATTTGCAGTATACGACTGCCCGCTAATGCTCCGCCGACATTAGCCGTGTAATGCTATGATAGCTCAGCCGCAGCAGTTTCTATCGTTTCTATTTCTATAGCACATGATACCTACTGTGGATTGTTGACAAACCGCGTACCATCGCATTTGTCTATTACTAGTACGATGTCTTCTTGTTTGTCCTCTTCTGCCTTTAATTATATACATGCCGGTCCGAGGCGACCGCAAGGCACAACGGATGGCTTTCGCTAGGTCCCTATGCATTATCGTACAGCTTTCGCGTATACACTAGCAGCAACCGCCGAAAGAGGCTTGATGGTATTCAGCCAATGTACTGCCCCGTTTGTCCCGGCAAGGCAAGCCATTGCGCCAGTCTAATCCGGGTAGGTCCCCAGTGGGTGAGATAATTGACATGACCTGCTGCTTATGAAGGATATGCATATATATATATATATGCATATATGTATGTATGTGTATACATATATATATATATATATATATATATATATATATATATATATATATATATATATACATATATATATATATATATATATATCGTATATCGTATCTGATGCGTCCCAAAGCCAGGCTTCTTTGAAGAGGAAAGGTTTAAATCTACTGAGAGATTCGACGTATGCATAAATAGGATGGTGCCATGCCGTCTTAGCATCCGATAGTATAATACTAAATTAACTTGAACAATAAAACCGCCAATATGAAATGCAATGATACTTTTGGAAAGCAAGATACGCCTACCACAAACGCCGAAATCCTGCTGTGACAATCTGCACTTTTAAAATGGAAGCTTATCAATGAGTCAATCAAATAGCTTGGTCGCTATTTGATTTCCTTGCAAATCGAATTTTTGAAGCCGATCAACAAGCTCATCTCAAAGGGGACACCAAGAGTCACTAGTATCGGAACTATGATTTCCCTTGGAGCTGTGTAAATTTCTAGAACGTCTTGAAATAGTCAGAAAGAGCGAGAGCGTTTCCGTGCAATAAATAGTTCCGTTTGATCGACGGGTAGCCGTCACGTCCCGCGGTGAGATCCGAAGCTATATAATCCGTGCGGAGGTCCAGGAAGAAAGAGATCGATTTCCATAGTAGGCTAGAGAGCATTTTGTACAAGTAGAATCAATACTGCTCGGTGATGCAATGCCGTGCCATGCCCACGATGGAGCATGGGGTTACCTTCCCATTTCGAAGTAACCGGGTATGTTCATTGTCGGTGCCCTAAAACTGTACTAAAACGATTCGTCTTGGCTTTCCTGTACCTGCTACAGTTGTTACTGCTACATTCGTAACTGCAGCCAACCCAGCGAGGTCACCACAATTTGAATTAAAGACGTGCTAATATAAAATTGTTGTTTCTGCAGTGCTATATATATATATATATACCATCACATATGCATGAAGCCCAGCCGTTTTAATATTGAAGAATTCATTTGTAGCTTTTGTGGAGAGTGTGATTGGACGCTACCATATATTTGTGTGTGTACAGAAATTTGCGGAACGCCCTTATCAGCCAGAGGGAAAGACATACTCTGAGACCGAAGTGTCACATCGTGACACGTTGTGAAACATGGATCAACTGTCTACCAAATTTGTGGCAAAATAAATACTGAATTGAACCTCCTTAGGTATATTTAGGTATACACAAAAGAAGCGAGAAGCGTAATGTGCAAGGCAGAATTACACTCCTCGTCGAGTGTCGTAGAACCTCATTGAACCATAGCACGCCGTATAGTCTATAGTATAGTGACCGTAATAGTATTAGTATTACTAATTGTAAACTTGTAATAGAAGTGGGGCAGCACATTGTGTTGGCATTGGAATATTATGCCGTATAACAACGATTAGGCAATCGACAAATCGATTATTTGTTCGTTGTTGTTGTTCATTTTGTCACGGTTCCAGCTGGCCACCGCAGCTGCGTTGACAGTGTTGGTGACAACCGTCGGCGCCATCGCTTAGCAAACGAGGTGACATATAACAATGAAGTCTGCTGTTTGTTCGGGAGTCATACGAACGCTTTTGTCTGTTCTCGTCACGTCGCAGCCACTAACGGGCACATGCAGACATTGTACAACGGTAAAGCATGTTTTGACACTTTGTCAAATGATTGTAAAATGCTTACGGTTTTGCTGCTTCTACTGTTCGTGTTCGATTGGGACTTGCCATGTCCCGTTGGTTGCCTGAGTCGTTCATTACTGTTGTTGTTGTTGATGTTTTTGTTGTTGTTGTGGTGTTTGTTCTTGTTGTTGTCGTCGTCGTTGTCCTCAGCAGCCGCTGTCCGTTGGTAATTAGTTTCTCCCCACGGAATAGCTCCGCCATTACGCTCATTAGTCTTACGTTCAGTGCTGAAGAGATTAGCTGTAAATATCTATGATTTCCTTTTAGACTATACTCCATAGGTGCACTAGAAATTGTTGATACTGTCTTCACAGAAGCTGGCTAACAGAGCCGGCGTATACACAAGGGATTTTCATATTGAGATGTGCTTGACTTTCATGTAAAGCCTAACACGTTGTATCTTCAGTTGCGTGCAGTGGCCGGACACGGATTCTACTAAAGTGGTTTTGTATGTTCACCCATTTTTTATTGGATATAGGGCGGCGCCCGCATCGACAAGGTTGAACAGTCGCTTCTGTCGGCGGATTAGTCACGAGAAATCAATTAAACTCCACTCTCAGCGTTGTATTTTGATGAGAAGAAAATTCGACTTGAGAAAGATTTTCACAAAACTAGTTCTAGAAGTGTCCAGCCTACAAAAGAAAGCCGTCTAAAGAAAAATGAACAAGCTCTTATTCGTGCTATATCATGCGCAGTCGATTACTATTTCTAGATGTTTGCGTTCTTTTTACGCAGACAGAGTTTTTTGTTTCATTTTTCTTTTAACCGCTCAGTAGAGAAGGTCAGGTATCGTCAGCACACCATTCGACCGTTCCCTTGAAACGACATCTTTCTAGGTAAAGTGAGAGTCGCCGCATGTCTTGTTGAGACGGACATTGTACAGCCGCTACGAATGTTTATTCTAAGTAAATGTAGCAGCACTTAATTTGTGAAATGCTGCCATATCCACGAGGACGGCGGGAGTCATAAAAAAATACAAGTCAGGACAAATGTCACACCATGACGTAACTAACATGCGTTGTCGGTGAAGTGCCTAGCAACAGATACGTACGCTTACAAGCACGCTATAGAGGCTACGCGACTGGAAATCTCTGCTAAGATCGACCGTTACGCTAATCAGCATAAGCTCGAAGTCCTCTGCAGACACGAGGCATAAATGAATTGGGAAGGGGGGGGGGGAGGGATTAAAAGATTATAATGATAATTAGTGCGTAATTATTAAAACGTGCGTCGAGCAATTAGGCCATGTTTCTGTAACGTCGCCATCAGGATTGTAGTTACTGCTAACGATCTCGTTGTAGCAGTAGTAGTATTTGCTTTTGTTGTTGTTGCTTTTGTTGCTGTTGTTGCTGCTGTCGCTGTTGTTGTTGTTGTTGTTTTAGCTGTTGTTGTACACGGCGGCAGCTCGTCTACTTTAGAGACAAGTCTTACTCAAGCGATGTTTCGAATCTTTTTCATTCAGCTTTCTAGCAACCTCGTGATTCCGTATGCTGGCGTACACACATCTTAATCATCTCTACTGAAATAGTAATTGCAGCTGCCGCTGGTATTGTTGATATTTCTGTATTGTTCATGTCCTTGTCGTTTATATTGTGATTAGTGCTCATTTAATTTTATGTATTGCCATGCACGACACCTAGTGTCGAGATCGCTCGCCATGCCTTAGTTCCGTCCCGTCGACAATTGTTACTATTTTTGTTAGTTTACTATTTTTGTTAGTATTGTTAGGTGCTTGGTAAGTTGTTGTTACTGCTGTGCTGTTGTCGCTGCTATTGCTGTCGTGGTTGTTATTGTTGTGGGTGCCTTTGTCGTTTTGCAACCATTGCTTTTCGTGCCCTTATTTGATGTAAGCAGCAAAGGTCGTGACTGAGAGGGGTTGTTTGTAAGCTTTAGCTTCATCCCGTGTAGTTTGGGCAAGTCTCTCTGCTAGACGGCCTGTGTGTCTGAATTTAGAACTTCCCTTTTTTCACGCATATTTTTGTTTTTTCCCCGTATTAGTATCGAGCCGAATTCCTCACATAAGCTGCCAACGTAGCTAGCTCGTGCTAGAGGTAAAACCTCAGGACACTGTAGAGTATTAGATTGGCCGCGTTATGATGATCTTTACGCGCTTTTACGAAGCAGATGTCAATTCGTTGTCGGTTTCTGATAAGCAAAGCAAACAACAAGGACTAAGGTTGTCGTCCTACGCGAAGCCGGTAGTCTATGAACACGGACGCGCGGCTATCCCGTCGTATAGAACGATTTAATTGGCTTGCAGTATGCCCTTCATAATATTTAGAACACGCTCCGGGACCCCAATCTCGGCTAAATTACGCTAGCCGCGATTGGGGTCCCAGCACGTGCTCATAATCCAAAGTCAAACGCGGTGTACAGGAATTGGCCGTTTCCTCACCAAGGCCTGATCAATGTCAGTGAGACGAATTGTACATGCCGTTAGCAGAGAGGTCTATGAGAAGAATTGAACATCGTCTTGGAGTGAGTTTTTTTTGCACTCAACAGCCAGCAACTCAGATTTAGCCATTGCACCTTTGCCTTTTGGAATAAACGGCCAGCGATACGACACCACTGCTACTTGCTGCAAGTGATCTTTACAGCTTGAGCCCAGGCACTTTGTTTCCCGTTATTAGTGGAGTTCTCTCCAGTTTAGCGCTCCACCGCATGATCTTCTCCGACCTGCTGTGAGTGTCGGAAGAATCCTTCGGATCGAGCCATGCGTACCGAGGATGGCTGCGAAACTAGATGTACATTAGCCGCCTGTATACTGGACACGCCGACTTTAATTGTGAGGTATTTTGGGACTATAGGCACGGTTTTTTGAGGCATTTTTTGGAGCGGTCTTGCCTCCTTTAGACGCTCACTTCGCTGCTCGGCTTCTCGTGGCGAGGCTCATAATGAGTTCTTGCAAGACATCTCCTCTGAGAGCTTGACACGAGTCTTGTTTTCTGCTGAAGCTGCACCGCATGGTAATAGAGATATCGATTCCTTTGAGTATGTGGGCTTCTTCCATTACTTGATAATCTCCTTCCAAAAAATGCACGCATTTCTCAGGACCGTTGGTTGCAAACACATGAATCGGTCGATTCCCCATTGCACTTACGGAGGTTGACCAGTTTGGACTACTGGCTGCCCAGAAGACCAAGTCTGATATTGCCTCGTAAAGTGCCTCTGTCTTTGTATCCGCGGGCAGAGAGCAAGTATCGCGTTCACGTCTCCTCCTATTACCCGGTGATTTTCATTATATGCTTACTTTTTGAGGCACATGTCGTCAGTTTCTCAATGAGCTTGAATGTATTCTTTTCTGCTGCATTCCTCACGCATATCGCAATCAGATGGATTCTATTTTCCTCCATAGCCACGCAATTGTATTTAGATGATATATCCATGTTTAATTCCTCCTTGCAGGCAACTAGAGCGTCGTTCGCTTCGAGGCAGCAAGCGCTGAACTAAGGGATTGTGACGACGGTTAGTCACGACTCGTTGTTCAGTTTGCTTAACCTTGTCGAGCCCGGTGGCGTGGTGGGTGCATTCGTCTGCGCCTCGCAACCGGAGGAAACACATAGATGCGCAGGTTTGAGCCCCACCGTTGCACATTTGTATTTATGGGGGTCCGTCTATGAAGCCATGCAAAAGGCAGTCCCGTGGACGTTAAATCTTGGCTGAGGCTGAGATCCCGAAAACTTTACTAGTTTGCATGACCTTACTGAGAACTCTGCCTGCCCCCTTTTGACAAAGCCTTCCGACCTTCTCAACTCAATGCAGTCACCGTACTCGCGGCGGAGAATGACAACGTTGGTAGGAGCAAGACGATCTTGCAATACTTTGTCGTCGTCGTCTTTCAGAATGGACATCAGATATCGGTGGGTTAGGCCCAGCTGTACTTCTGTTACTGCTTTTGTCTTCTTGGCAGGATTAAGGCGGCCCCATTGAGTAGCCGCCATGATGAGATGTGCAAAAATCAACGTCAACGGCAGCTTATTCACATTCGCTGTTACTATATAAGGCAACGGCCTAGCCCTAACTGCGTCCGCAGCCGACAGTTCCACAGTGTTGTCGTTCCGGCACAGTGTTGCCGTTCGCTTGGTTGCTGTTCGCTGACAGCTGTTCTACACTGCGTGGTGGAATGGAACGCCCGTTAAACGCCACGTCTGTTCACACTCTCTGTAGCAATTGCGCTAAGTGGCGATCCAGCACACCACCACCGGTAGCATAGCCGCTCCAGCCAACCGATCTGATCGCTTGACTGCGCCACCGGTAACAACACCTATCGGCGACGTCCGATGTCCGATGTCAGCTGTGCGCTTCCTGCGCCACTAGATTGGATGGGTGGGTGCAAGCTGAGTGTCACCTAGCTGCGCTGATGGCATTTCGGGTGATGATGCTATTTGCTCGCCGTTGTCGTCGCTGATGGTTCAGGTTCTATTTTGGTACGGGTTGATACTGCGAGCGGTAGCGGCGGCGGTGGTTCTGTATTCTTCGTGTCCGTCTCCGGGCTGCAGCTCTCGTCCGTCCGTTAGGGCCACTGGCGGTGTTAATTGACGAAGTAGAAGTTAATTGGCGAAAGCTACGCCGGTGCGAACTTGCGATGGCAGTTGCAGTACAGTGGGCCTTCTAGGCTCGGGCTTCTTACTGGTTGGTTGGTCGAGGGTTTCCGCGCTGCTCCAATTATGCTCGGGGGTTCACCAGGGAGACATCACTGTGCTCACTCGCTTCGATCACGTTGTCACTGCTCACCACTGTGATAAACAGGGGCTCGCGTATCGTGCGACCGTTTTCGAACGACCCTAAATGACTATATAATAATATTAATTATTTAATTAAATTATTTTAATAGCAATTAATCATTTAAAATAATTAATTAAATATATATATAGACATAATTATTATTAGTTCTAAATCATTAATTAAATGAACTATTAATCGGTCCGTAGCGCGTCATATCAAGGCACTAAACTACAGCATACTGTAATTAAAGAACTTTCTGCCTTATCTTGAACGACGTCAAGTATTTGGAACTATCACGGCGACATCGGCCCGTATCGAGTGTCCAGAGTCCGTAACAGACCTACAGCTGTTGCTCTATATTTCTCCTTGCAGCACGTTCCTGTTTTTTGTAATTTCTCGAGTGCACTGAGAGGACAAGGACAAGTAACGTGGATTCATTTCGTAGTAGGGAACTAATATATATATATATATATATATATATATATATAAGATGTTTTTTAGAGAGGCCAATTGGTAAAGTGCATGATGCACACTGAGCGTCGTTAGTTAGTTTTAAATCAGGAAGTATTGATTTCGTCCTCTATCCGGGGTCCTCTGACTCGATTGCTTCCCATCTCTTGGTTAGAACATCTCTTCTGCTAGGGGCCATCAAGTTCACTTTCTTCAGGTTCCACGAAATCTGTCTAGAGATGAATCCTATGGCTGACGTAGACGCCGTGCGAGTTGCACGTGCAATGTTGAGCGCCACCGGTCTTTGTGTCTCGTTGAAAAGGCGGCGTGTGGTAGCCCTGATAGTTGTCCGCTTTCATTAGGATGCGCAGCAGATGGCATGATTCTATCGACCACTAATAATAGGGGACGGCGCCGACAAATCGATTTTGTTTTACTGTTTATAGCGCACATGAGGTGTTTCCGTGAGAGCCTTATCCAGGATAACACCTACGTGTTTTTTATCCACGGGTGTAATCTCGAGACCTAGCGCGTGCAGGTATAATCGGAAATTCGTCAAGGCTACGTTGGCTGTTCTTTCAAGCAGATAGATTCTCGTCACGGGCGGTGACGAGGATCGCAAGCCTATTATGTCGCCTACACAGCGCCAGAACTTCTGTGTAGGCGTTCGTTATAAGCTTGCGGGGGGATAAATGCATATATCTCCAATATATGCCAATATATATATATATATATATATATACCTGTGTGTACAAGTCCGCATACGTACATATCACTCACGTAAAGAGTCGGCGTTAGCAGCCGCTATAAACAGTAGCAACAGCCATGACGGTTGATGTTAGCGTCATTTCCATCGCGATCATGGCTGCAATGATCAGAATAGCGAACGAAGGAGGTGAGGAGAAATTGGGTCGTTAAAACAGACACGATAACTGAACCCCCCTCTAACAACGATAACAATGTTCCGGTGACTGGCTGGCGTCGACGCGCTGATTGGGTAGCTATTGAAAAGGAACCGCCGGCTGAAGCGGCTCAATTGGACGTAAGAGGCGGGGGTATGGTAAGGGAGGGATGGAATGGGTGGGAAACGAGGAAAATTCGGCTAGTTACGTGCTTAATTAGTTAGTAGGTTAGTTGCAACGTATGTTGACGACATTGACAATACATACTTGTATGATGTGAAAATAGGAATGGTTAATGGCGCTACGAAGAAGTATAGGATAGGCGTTTAAAAGATTTAAGTGAGGATTGACGCGTCAATCAACGCAGGACGAAGCAGGCCACGACCGGCCGGCTAATCTTCTCTGTCGACCAACAGTACGGATAGTTGTGCCGAGTAAGCTAACTGAACTATAACAGCAACAGTAGCCAGTAACAACAACAACGAACAACATCTTCAGCACATCATCATTAACAACAACAGCAACACAAATAACAAAACAGCAATGACAACATCAACAACAATAACAACAACAATACAGCAACCTCAGCAACAAAAGCAAAACAACGACAACATCAGCAATATTAACAACAAAAACTGCAAACCAGAAATAACTACAACAACATCAGCAACCGCAGGAACTACCGCAAAACAACAACATCAGCAACAACAACAACAACAACAACAACAAGCAGCATTTTCATCATCATCATCAACAGCAGCAGCAACGAGAACAGCGGCCAGCAGCAACAAAAACAACAACAACCACAACAATAACGACATCAACATTGACACGCATTCGACGATGGGTTCCGTCAGATCTGGCGACGGAACGGGCGGTCTGAATGCCGCCGCCGCCGCCATTACCACCTCCATCGGCCGCTCACGACTATCGCGACAAGAGTTATACTCTTGGTGGTGGTGATGTAGTGGTGGGGAAAACGATCAAGAGTAAACGGGCTACGACATCGACAACAACAGCAGCAGCAGTGCTTACGCTGCGAGAGAAGAGAAGGTCATTGGGTCGAGCGGGAGAGGCCGGCCAGCGGGTTGGCGGCCCCGTTTCGTTGACAGCGGCCTCGTTGTCGTTCCACTGAGTCAGTCAACCGGCATCAGCCTTAAGATAGCAGCAGCGGCGGATGGATGGATAGGATGCCGCCATTCATCGTCACACGTAGACCCTACGGCACGCCAAAAGCGCCACCCACCACCATTGCATTGATCCGGGACGACATCCTCGTCGTCATCATCGGCGCGTAGCTGGTGCTACCGCTGTTATTGTTGTTGCTGTTGCCACTATTGCTACTACTGTTATTGCTGTTGCTATTGTTGATGTTGCTGTTATTGGTATTGCTGCTGCTGCTGCCGCTGTGTTGTTGTTGTTGTTGTTGATGTTGTTGATGTTGTTGTTGTTGTCGCTGTGTTGTTGTTGTTGTCGCTGTTGTTGTTGCTACTATTGTTATTTCTCCTGTTGCTGTTGTTGTGTTGTTGTAAATGTTGTCGTTGTCGCTCATGTCATCGTCACCCTCGTTATTGTCGCCATCGCTCGTCATCGCTGGCGTTTCCGCCGTCAATCCGAGTCATCATCATGGACGTCATCACCACCACCACCAGTGGTGTTATCGATGACGTGCCATGGAAATGTTTCAGCTGCAATACACCAAACACACGAACGAGTCAAAAATACAGATACACACCCATACCGCCTTCAATCCTTCCCCCCAAAACCGCCAAACACATCTGCATGTCATCTCTCCGCACACTCAAACACATTCATACGTATAGACACAGTCACACAGCACGTTTCCTCACCCACCCCCCCAACCCCCAGAAAGAAGACGGACCACCGGTATATAGATGGATAGATCCAGTGTCAAGATGCCGCGAGGGAGGGAATGTTTTCCACGGCTGCTGTCGAGTTTACGTTCACTCACACGCGACGGGTGTGCCTGCGCCACCTAACAGCACAACACAACACAACCACTCATTCTTCCATCTATGACTCTATCATTCCATATCACCTGTTTTCTCCTAAGCTCCTCCTAAGCGGTCAACCGCCAACTGGTTGCGTCATTCGACATTGCGCTGACTGGCTGGCTGGTCAATCTCTTGCTTTGCTTTTTCCGTGCCGACATCACCGTTTTCCGGTGCGACGCCACCTCTCCTCGGTCAACCGGCGCCCCGTAGACATATGCCGGCCGGCCGGCGTTAAGACGCCCGCTGCGGCTATGGCGACAACAACAATAACAGTGACGCCGAACGCCCGTTGCGGTGTATTTCTGTCCTTTTTGCTACCAACCGTTCATTCTACTTTCACGCCGGTTTTGAAGCGAACAGACAGAGTATATATTATATATATATATATATATATATATATAAGTGGAAGTACAATCGACCTGGCATAGTGAATATATATGTATATATATATATATATATGTGCGTTTAACAAAACAAGTATATCAGCTGTGGCCACTGCAGATGCCAGTTGCACAGGTGGAATAACGCAAAACTGAGACAGAACTGACTCATCTATCGGCTGGTGCCGCTGCTGCTAGTGCCGGTTCCCCCTATTGCCTGAATCAATAGTCAGTCAATCCCGCAACAATCACACATCATCATATTATCTACAATCGCCTTTTTGCCCGTTGCTACAGGAGGGTGTCATTCTGCTGCGATTCCCAGGCACGCCCCTCTGCAGGTCTTTCATGCTATCCGTTGTCTTCTGTCAATTGCCAGGTGAAGTCCATCGACCGTGTTGCCGCGGAGATAGAGAAACTATATATATATATATATATATATATATATATATATATATATATATATATATATATATATGTATATAAGTTTTTCATTTTACGGTTGGTTTATTTGACAAAGAGCTGCCAAAGTATATTATGACCTACATATGCTATCAAGCTGCCTTATGCTAACCAGACTATTACAATCGATTCTAGAATGTTTTCTTCATGGTCTGTGCTATTATTTATGTGTTATTATTTTTAGGTAATACATAAGATACATCTAAATAGTAACTATTTATTCATGATAGAGTATATCGTTACAACAAACAATAATCAGTTCCACCACGACGGCTAGGCGACAAAGAAACAGACCGTCACAGACAGATAAAAAAATAGTAGATGATCAAAATAAAGAAAAAACACATCAATTGGAATATATATATATATATATATATAGAGAGAGAGAGAGAGAGAGAGAGAGAGAGAGGGGGAGAGTAGAAAGGCGCGTGCGACATAGCCCAGATTGGCACAACGTGACAGAGCGTGACTCATACGTGACTGGAGGTTTTTGGTCACCGTAGAATCATTATCGTCGGTGGCGGCAACAACAGAAGCAGTGGCGGCGCCGTATAATCAACAATAACAATATCTATTTTCTTCGTTCTTCAGATGGTTCACTCAGACTTGACTTCGTTGTCACGTTACGCAGCTCACGACTCACAACATGTCGCAACGTCAACGCGATCTCAAATCTCTTAGATTAAGATGCTATACGCACGACTACTCTCCTCTGTGCCCGGAAAACAGCCGCTACATTCTCCGGCAACATTCCGTTAATAAGGCACATTGCAAGTCGCCCCAAAATAACAATATATTTATCATCATTATTGTTCTAATTGGTACAGTTAAAATTAAATTCTAAATTCTTGTTCTAATTGATACAGTTAAAAAAATTGCCAAAATTAAAGTCCCCTACAGACAATTATTATTTTAGATGTTATATAATTAATATATTAGTAATTGTAATACCTGTACATAATTTCAAACTAAACCCTTGTTAACAAAAATATATTATTATTATTACTACTATTATTATTCATTAATATGTGTATGCAATTGTGAGGTGTGAATGTGTATCCTCGTTATTATTATTATTATTCCTACAGTCGACATACCTAGCACCCTGGAGTCCAATTTGGGCCTCGAAGGCGACAAAAGACCTGACGATATCATTATCCCGCCATGGTCCAAGGGCAAATGCCTGGTATGGGATGTCACAATATCGTGTGCAGTGGCTCCGTCATACTTGATGCACAGCACCACTAGGTTAAGGTGGGTTGCCAAACATACTGAGATCGTACTGATTTGTAGAAAAGATATCACTCCACTACCCGTCCCCATGGAAACGATGGGCCCGATCAGCAAGAACACAAGTATCTTCCTCGGAGACCTGGGTACCAAAATCAGTACTAACACGGGTGACCAGCGCGAGAGCGAGTTCAGCAACTCTCGCATGCAGCCTGTGGGGGGAAACGTCGCCGCTATCATCCACTCTATAGATTGAGGAGTGGGGTTGGAGGTGACCCGCTATTCGTCCTGGCCCGGCTGAATTGTAATGCGGCCGCTCTCCATAAATCCGTCACGGCCCACGTTAACCGTTTTTCTTGAGCCCATACCGAGAACCAGTATACCAAAGCTTTTGAGACAACTCAGTAAGACGTAGGCTATTCTAATAAACAGCCTTTCCACATAGATACATACGAGTAGCTCGCAGATCGAAGCATCTATCCCTCAGTACGTACGCCATGTATAAGAAATTAGGATCCAGGATGGGGCCAAGCTGAGGTGAGCGCAGAGCTTTGAGCTAGCCTCCATAAAGAGATACTGTATGGATAAACCAACGGCGGAGTCTCTGGGTAAACACGTGGGTTCGAGGGGTTTTAGAACCTCTCTGGCCCTACTAGAAGATACTATTAAGCACGCCTTTGTTGGTACAATTAGCTATGCTTGTCTCGTCCTTACTTTCGTTACCGTATTAACCTCCTTAATCAATTACTTTGAGAGAGAGCCACAGTGTATCAGTGAAGAAGTCGTAGCAGGCAGAAGCCAGGTCGGTAGAATTTTGTTCTTACCCAGCTGTTCCCTTGCATATCGATGCTTATGACTTGGCTTAGTATAGCTTTGCTAACTTCGTCATAGGCTTTTAGTACTCATGAGTATGACGACGCAGCAGATTAGGCAGACGTAGAGTATAGTTTAACTTGATGCTGTATCTGAAAACTAATACTGTAATGCTGGATTTCATTGTCTAATTATCACACGTTTAGTTGATTATTATTATTATTATTATTATTATTATTATTATTATTATTATTATTATTATTAACAGCGAAATGTATCCCTGTCAGTGTTCACGTAAAAACATAATGACTGGATGTTTGTCCGAATACGCCGGTGTATTCAATATCTCCATCAAACAAATCGTTCTCTCGAAATCACACATTTTAGAAATATGTTCGATCAGCCGCATCGATATAACACATATTTGTAATTTCACTGTCTTCCTAAACAAGACACCCCCCTTATATTTATTGTGAACCAAATGGAAATCATTCTTCTTATTTTCAGGCAATTTGTGGAGTAACAGTAAGGTAGAGACGAGCGCGGCTTTGTGCACGTATTATAGGCCACCAGCAAGACAAAAAACGCTAGCGTTTTTTTGAGGCAGGCGGCCAAATCGAATGCTAAATTGAGAACAAAAATGCAGAAACCTTAGAGTTAAAGGCAAGAAATGCACCAAAGAATCAGAGGATATAAAGAGCTCATTTGCGACTGGTGGGAGCAGCTGGGCCTTTTACTTACCTAATTGGCAGCAAAATGTTTTAAATAATATTTGTCCTTTAATATATTTGCCTATATATATACGATCTAACAATTATCTCCTTTTATAAACGTATACACGGGATCAACTAAATGAAAACGTCACATATCTTCCAGGTTCGGGCATGTCCAGTCTAGCAGAGTTCCAAGCATAAAGATGACGTTATTCCGCTGAATGTCCAGCTGTAGTCTCTGGTGCAGGTAACCGACCGATATAGTGTCCCCTGTCGAACGGTTACGCGCCTTGCCGACTCGTTGAATAAGTTTATAAGTCTTTGGGCGAGGTATATAATATAGACGAGTGACAGCATGTTCCGCTCCCGTACTTACCATTAAAGGGGCTAATGAGTCAGTAAGGGTTGCATCCCGTACCAACATGCGACCCATCTCGAAGGACGTTGGTGTTAGTCCGTCCGGTCTCTTTCCCTCAAATGATTCCAACAAATTTAAATACGCGCTTTATTTGCATAAAATATAGGAATTTGTTATAACATCAAATGACCAATTCCCTCTCAGGGGTGCGTCAGTTGTATGTCCTGGTGACCCTCCAGGGCAACAAGGACATAGCGATCTCCTTTCGAGCTATGCATTTGGGCTCGTGTCTCACTTGAAATCTTGTGGTCGTAGCTATACGATTAAAAAAGAAACTGCAGAACTTTCACATAATTGGCAAATGTACAGTCTAATTCATGAAAAGTGTCTATGATACCTTTAACAACGTTTTGCGTCTGTGGGACGTCACAACGATGAGAAACTCGGCGTGTGATTTTCTTGATCACAACATTTAGTAGTCGCCTATCTTTCTTATACATGGGGTACCGCACTTAAGAGACATACGTCGGAATTAGTTTGACATAAACATTGAAAAATGTTATATACAGGTCAGGATTTTTAAAAATGAAAGATCTAAGGATCCAGTTGAATCTTTTCGTCGCCTTCAGCGCGACTTGTTGACACTGACTTGCAAGTTTCATGTCATAATTATTTCTAAACTATTTCTCACAGCAGTTAGATTTTCGAATGGGACACTGCTGACTGTATATGCATAGTAGTGATTTTTTTCTTCCGAAGTGCATTACTTTGAACTTCGGGATTGACAGATTTTAATCTAATGTACTAATGCATTGATAAATATTGTTTTTGCATTTCTGGATGCGTTCAGAGTCTGACGTAGAGTCGGGCCGTGAATCAGCGTTCACTTTCGTCGATACCTTATCTGGTATTATGAATAGAATCGAGTTTGCATACAAAATATAGCATAATCATCCTATAACCGTTCCTTGCGGACAGCCTGAGGTAACCTTAGCACAAGATAAAAAGCAGTCGCGCACCTTTTCAAAAAATGCTTCTATCAGTCAGAAAGCTTTTATCCAACGTACAATCTTTTGTCCTACGCCGTATCGAGATATACAGTCCAACATTTTAGTGTGGGTGGTGTATTTGAAAGCTGACTTAAAATCGAAATGCAGCACGTCGAAACAGTGTCTTCGATTCCTCATCTCCCCGAAGTCCTGCTCACACATTAATTGCTGTAAAACAGTAGGCCTGCCGGGACCGTAGGCCAACTGTCCTTAACAAATCAGGTTTTATAAATCAGCGATTCTATAGATAGTGTCTGCAGTAACACTCTCGAACAACTTTGATGGGGGTGCATGTAAGTGAAACAATTCGTTTATTTTTAACACATGTTTAAATTCCCTTTTTGTGCACGGGGCACACTATAATAATCTTGAACAAATCAGGAAGCAGGCCATCGTTTAGAGTTCGTTCTAAAATTATGGATAATTCATTCATTTATTAATCACCTTTGTTAGGTATATAGTCAAATATTATACATAAAAAAACGGTCACTGAGCCAGCCTGGCCAGTGATTCAACTCTGGAGCACTCCCCCGCATGATATCTCCCACAACCTCTCCCACATCTGTTACAGATGCATTCTTCTAGTCGGCTCATGGTACCCTTGAGTTTTACAGAGAACATGGTGGAAGCCGTGCACTGCATAGCGTACTACCACACTGCAGTTAGTGCGATGTAGTCCCCTCCATGCATTGTTTGTCATTGCACCCGTACTAAAGAAGTCGGGGTCTACGTCTGACATTCTCTCCTCCCACTGACAGATAAAATCCGTGTAGGCCTGTGTTTCCGGCAACCGGAACTGGCGTTGCAGATCCTCTATGAAGAGCGGAATACCGGCGAGTAGATAGACCAGATGATTGCGGCACGTGTGGAGGCCGAGCACTCGCTTGAGAAAGCTGGGTTTCACTCGATCAAGCCTCGCGAGCTGGGCTACGCTCAAGTTCTCCCAGATAAGCTGGATGCCGTAGGATGCCATAGGCGCGATCTCAATGTTGAAAAGTCTTAGCGCCGTGTTGAGGGAGAGAAGCGTGGGTTTCTCAATTCCGACGCTTGCTACGAGGGCTTTTCTGACCCTCTCGTCGATGTGCTCGGCAAACGACGTGCCGGAGGTCGGGAGAGAGAGGCCAAGATACGGAAAGTTGTTGACATACTCCAGTGGTGTGGAGTACAGCCGTAGCTCATCGCTCGCCGCGAGTCGACCAGCTTTACGGAACTTCATGGCCTTGGTCTTGCCGATGTTGATCTCGAGTCCTACATCCGCCACGTACTGCTCGAACCACGTCAGGCTTCCGCTGCACCTCGTACTGGCTTGTTCCATATATCGCGAGATCGTCTGCGTATAGCAGAATATCTAGGCGGACGGACTCTCGAGTGCCCACGATGCGTCGCGGAAGATCGTTGAGCAGGATGGAGAACAGCAGCAGACTTAAGTTGTCCCCCTGCGCGACTCCCGTCGTTTGCACAAAGGGGTACAATTCAGCCACCCCATCCTGTATGGTGATCGGGTTTTCCTGCAGGATTGCCCCGATGAGCTGAAGGACGTTAGCAGGCACGCCCGCTTCAGCCAACTTGAAGATAATCTTGTCTTTGGGAGCTCCATCAAAGGCCGAGCGGAAATCCACAAAGACGGCGTACAAAAAAGAGCTGCTGCTACAAGCTGCTCTCTGCCATCCTCACCGCCCGCCTGTCTCACTTCCTTGAGGCTCTCGGCACCATCCCGAAAAAGCAGCACGGCTTCCGCGCAGGCAAGTCCACACTGACTGCGTGTGAGATTCTGCTGGCCAGGGTTCGAGGAGTGATGCAGTCCAAACACGCCAAGCAATTCCTGTACGCCGTCTTTGTGGATTTCCGCTCGGCCTTTGATGGAGTTTCCAGAGACAAGAATTATAGATAATGGAATACAAATAAGTTTATATCAGTAAATGAATGAAAGCTGAGTGACGTCAAATAAATTAAGGCATACACTCGACACTGTTGAGCGTCTAGCTACCGTATTTTGTCCTACGTTTTTTCGTTAACCCGGAAAGTTCTTCACACAGATGCAAGATGTGTGTTACGAAATAAATGCCAAATTCAAGCATCACCGCAATGATGAATATCGTCGTCGTCATAATCAACTTCATCAGCAAAAGCAGCATTTTGAGCAGTTTTTTTAGATATCAATTTACGACCACCCATTACGCAACAGTAACGTACAAACGGATGAGTAGCGAACGTGAAGGCGTAAAGCAAACGAGTCATGTCGGAGGGCTGTCTGCAAGAGTCACGAGATCGGCTTTTCTGCATTGGATCGACACCCCGCTGAGATTTGTCTGACCCACATTTTGGTAAACACCCGTCAATTCTGAAACCCCGTCAGTTCCATGATCCTGCGGTTCCCTCTGTCTTTGTCGTCCAGGTACGGGGTTTAAGATCAGGGGGCCAACACCCTGTTTCACTGTTTCAGGTCCGCGTAGTTGATTTCGGAACTTGAATTAGACGTATGCCTCAAAAAATCTTGTCTTCGTTATTAATATACGAGAAACATCAAACAGTAATGTTTCATTATCAAAATGTCCACCGAAGAGAATATTCAAAAGTTCAATATTTCATCATACAGAGCAAACGAATAATGACGAACGGACATGATCATTTGGCACTTAGAATGATGCTGCTTACTTCATCGATGTCGTTCCAGACCAGAGTCGAAGCCGATATTTATATGCTCCAGCAAGCGTTGGAAACAAATGTTGGAAGTATCAATTTCCGCATAGCACACGTATGGACCTGTGTATGCAATTTGCAATACAATCATAAGTGTAACTCCTTCTTATTTAAGCCCGCCTATGCATTGTGTTTTTTCCAAAGAAAAAAGAACACGTTAAACCTGAACAGTGGCCGGACTTGTACATACTCTCTAACTCACGACCAAACTTGCCCCGTCATTTGAGACCAATCATTGGTAGTCGTTTAGTCTCTAATCGCTTCTCTGAATTTCATCTTTTTCTCGATAAGAACACGGTCAGGGTATTGCATAGCGAGCATTTTGAAGCATTGTCACTTTCTATGAATTAGGTTGATGTACGTGGAAACGCACGTGCGTATAACCTGTATTTTTGTGATTCGACATCGAAATCTGCACATTGTTGGGAAATAATTATTTCCCAACAATATGCAGGAAGCATCATTTATTTTGTTCGCTGCGCTACAACTGGTCTGTCGAAATTGCGGCCCACGAAGGCCGACGAGGGGGCAAAGCGCCGAGAAGAAGTAGAGCAAGTATGGAAAACCCTGCCGTTATTTACGTTTCGAATCGGCGGCAACGAATCGGGGAACCGCGTTCGCGTACACTGGCGAACCTCAATGGCGGGATCGGGTCCCATAGGAGAGGGCATAGAACCTCTTGTTGTTGTTGTTGTTGTTGTTGTTGTTATTGTTGTTATTGTTGTTGTTGTTGTTGTCGTCGTCGTCTCGTTTTGACTCGTTCGAGTAACCGACGGGAACTCGAACCCGTACTACAACCCCGCCGAAAAATGCATCCGGGCGTGAACAGATAACAGAGCTCGGCCCCGACATGTGAAGAAGCTATCGAATAGTAAGGAGGTGCTAGGATGCAATCGGCTCTTGCTTGTTGTTGTTGTTGCTGGTGTTGTGGACGACCCGTGGCCGCCTGCTGCGTACGTGCGTCCCGATGGATGAACGCATTTCCTGTCGCAAGCGAACGAAGGCTTTGGCTTCGCCGGCTCTCGCGGGCTATTGCCGTGCCTCTCGTACAGGGAGGGGACTAGTAAGTGATGCGTCGCCAGCGCGAGAAACGCTCTGGTTCGGCTGGCTGGCTGGCTGCCGGGCTGGCCGACGAAAGCATGAGCGCAGCGAGATGAAGAAACGAAAGTGAGGGATGCCTGTCTGCGCCGCGGTCGTCTCGCTATTCAACGCAGTTGGTTCGCAGTGACGCAGGCGCAGAGCGGCGAGAACAGGGCCCCGAGGGCCCCAAGGTCGAGACCTGGATGCCACGGTGGTGCTCGTCTGTATGTCGCCTGCAGTGAGGGAAGGTTCGCCTAACCTTCCCTCCGAGTGAGCGGGTGACGAGTGTGTGAACGCGTTGAGTGACTCAGTGACTCATCTCACCTCGAGCAGCTGCAGCAGCAGCAGAGTAGCTCTCGAGGGCAAGGGCGTCCACCGGGAGGGAAGCCCATCCGAACACGACACGTGCGCCAGCTTCGTCTCTCCGGCAGGGCCCTGGACGAGAAACTTCGCCGAAACGGGTCGTCGAGATATTTGTAAACAAAAACCGCCTGCTCGCACCAATTGAAGAATATTGTATATATATATATATATATATATATATATATATATATATGTGTGTGTGTAGGCTACTCGAACATTGTAGTTTTAAATTTCTGAAGTAACATAAAAACGAACGATAGATGATATAAAGCCAATGAATAAAAACAATACCAGTAAGGTGGTGACTTTTTTGAAATTGACAAGCTATAGACAAAGCACTCAATTCTTGAGCACTTTTTCACATAAATTCAATGCTGGTTGCTAGTGCGCTGATGGTCGTAGGGCTATTAATGTACATTTGAAAAAGCCGCACAGGAAAAGTCTCTCTCTGAGGTTTTGCCACTCCAGTTGGCAAGGTTCAGCCGCTCGTGAAGATCCGTAGGCTTGAACTTTTGGATCTGCTAAATCTTATATGAATACTTACCTAGTTCCGACCTTAAAACATACCACGTTGAGGTACGCAAAATACCCGGTAGTCGGGCACGTTGCCGAGTCTTTGTTTTTTCA
Source organism: Dermanyssus gallinae (assembly GCA_003439945.1). Classification (NCBI taxonomy): domain Eukaryota; kingdom Metazoa; phylum Arthropoda; class Arachnida; order Mesostigmata; family Dermanyssidae; genus Dermanyssus; species Dermanyssus gallinae. Next base: position 15,617 of record QVRM01002586.1, on the reverse strand, counting down.
CACAATTTTAAGCCAACACTATCGACCACAGCGGCGACATTTTCAGCCAAACGAGCGTCCCGTGGTCTTCCACAGCTTGGCGCGTCACGAACTAAGCCAGTACGGTATTTTTTTTTTATTATCTTAAGTTATTACGGTGTTGTCGCAGAACTGATTATGTCGACAGCAAACTGCACGAAGAGCTGGCTAGCATGCCCAAGCAAAGGTTTTCATTTCATGATGAATTCCATGATATATATATATATATATATATATATATATATATATATATCCGTCAAATAATACTAGTCTTGGACTACTCCTATTATGAACACTGATCAACTTAAATAGAAATAGAAAAACAGGGTATGCAAAACACTTCTTATATAAACAGCTTATATCCGGGGATGTGCACAACAAATCGCAAATTGCTCTTCTGAGTGAGGCTTCCTGAAAACATGACGTGGTAAGCAATGGCTTGTCGAAGTTGACGGGTATTTGCTGAAACGATGATAGATTAGCGGCGTCACGTCTTACCGACACATAGTAAAGAGCAAAGCAGCCTTCGGCAGTTAATAATTATGCATGCCCTTTTTCTTCCACAATTTCGACGGCGATTGATATGATAAAACTTGCTCGTAAAAAGGCAGCAAAGCGTTAAATAATTTCATATATAACGTGTCGTTTTATCTTGAACGAGCTGAAACCGTGGCAGATTAGAGCTGCAAAAACCCTCGACAAATGCTAGAACCTACATCGAGCTTATTGGCAGCTTATTGGATATTAGAGAGATTGTTGCAATAATTGACGGCTGTCATCACCATTGTCTAGGCATTCCCTTTCCTTTCATGTATAATTATATCTGCAGTGGCGATTTGGTCATGCTTTGCACCATCTCTTTGTTAAGACACCTCGTCCGCCCTCGACCACGTTTGGCTTACGGCTGGTAGCTTGCCAATTCTGCCTCAGTTCGCAATATCTCCATTCAATCGCATAAGCCGCTCATCACCATCATTGTGTGCCAGGAAAGAACTTCCTATATGTCAGTATCGCTTAGTGTGGCGATATAGTGGCGGCGTGGTGTAGGGGACTGGTGGGGCGCTAGTCATGGTTGTCATCTACCAGGGTGTAGCCGGTTTGATCCCTGTTGTTGATCGAATTTTCTTTGAGCGATGCCCATTGAGACTAGATGATAAACCATACACCGCTGAGAGTCAGCGGCCATGCTGCCGCAAGGACTGTTGGGGAAGAAATCCTAGACATCTCAACATGTCCGGCTCTCGGTGCATTGAAGATATACGTCGCGGTGAGTTCCCGCGCCCGTTGGGAACGGAGGATAGTCTAGAATTGAAAACAACCTCTTTAAAAATGTTTTTAATTCTAGTGTGGCAATATGCTCTCTAAGTGACTGTCGTTGACTCTCTCTCTCTCTTTATCTCCTGAGGTTTTCATAATTGCGCTAAGTGCAGCTATAAGAGCTTTATTTGCCCATGGAGCTTCGTTTTGAGTACAGTTTCTGGTTGTCCGGCCTCTGATTGCTGGTGCCGCTGGTGCAACTGGCGCAGCTTCTCGTGTTCGGCTGGGGGCTGTGGCCTTCGCCTTGGTGCTGTCGGTGCAAACCGAATCCGAATCTGGCCGCTGGAGAACTCGTATGTCTATAGCCTGTCCGTCCCCGTGCAAAGAAGGTGCGCTAATGCTGAGAAGCCCGAAGAGAAGGTTTTCTGTCGTCGTCGTCGTCGTTGTCGTCGCCCACCGAAGCGGAAAAGTCCATTGTTCATACGGGATTCATCAGCCTTCAATTGAGCCGACTGGCTTTTCAGAAACCGCCACCGAAGCGTTTGTCGGTCTGCGTGTTGCCCGGTGTGCACATGATAAAATCTAATCCTCTTTCTGAAGTCCGGACACGAATTGCGCGGACTTTATTTTGGCTATGCCGTAATTATGACGTCAACTTTCAGGAAGACATTGTATTAGAGAAAAAAAGCATGTTTATATATATATATATATATATATATATATATATTTATATGTATATATATAGCCATTGGTTTATGCGGTTTTTATAGGATAAGACAAATTAAGATCATACATTTGTTGTAATCTATTTTAATGGTAGCAAAAAACCAACACTTTTGTAATATACTAGCTAGGTCCAACAGTATCGTAGATGGTATGCAATCAAACCACGATCAACATGTCACGTTATCCCTTAACTTGGCCGAACTCACGTTATGAAAGCTCACGTTGTGAGAATAGTCTAATAATGTTTTAGTTATAATGGCGTTTGTTTATTAAGTATATACGCATAAATGGTCGCACATTGCAAAAGCTCCCGCGGACGCGAAGTGAGGTCAAAGAAACTGTTGATACTTATTAATGCGAATGCTAATCTCAACTAAAATATTACAACGCTCTCAACTGATTGCAGCTGTTACGACCACTATTGAGTTCTCCTTGTTTTTGTCGTGTGTTTTTTGGCTGTTGCTGCAGATTTTCTTGCGGTTCACTCGTAGTCTTAACCGCCAGAAATGAGGAGGAACGCGTGTCTATCATTTATATATATATATATATATATATATATATATATATATATATATATTGTGCGGTGTTTTTAAGTTACTCCCGTACGCCGTACCACTCGTTCAGATCAGCGGATGGAAACCTCAGAAAACGAAGGAGGCGGCCACACATTATTTCGCTCCGACCCACGTGGAGCTGCGGCATGCCCGCTTTTGTCGATCCTAGTTCCCAAGGTCTTTTCCCGCCAGCCTTCCTCTTTGTTCAGCAGCTGCTGCAGCTCGAGTTGCACGCACTAACGTCGCCGTCGTCGTCATCATCACCACCACCCATCATCATCCATCCATCCATTCCTGCGACCATTACGAACATTCTTCCCATGGATCCTGCCTTAGCGCCGGCTGCATAGATCCAGCTGGGCCAGGGCAAGACCTTGCTGCCGTTGCGGCCTCGAAGCCTGCTGCTCATCGGCATACGCAGCAGTCAGCTGCAGCACAACTCCTCTCGGGGCAATCCCATTTCTCGCCGTTCTTGTGTGCGTTAACGTCAGTGTGTCTGTGTGTGTGTCTGGACGTCCTCCCCCAATTGCTATTTTTGCTGCTGCTGCTGCAGTAGATATGGTAGCAGTCATCAACAGCCTCAACAAACCGTCCTTGTCGGCGGGACCTCTTGCTTGGCCAGCAAGGACAACAGAGCAGGGGCTCGAGGGGAGCAAGGAGAGAGGAACGAAAGAGAGAAATGGGGGAGAGGGAGAGAGATGGGGGAGGGTAGGGAAAAAACGGCAGAGGGGCGGCGACTTCCACACGAAGGTGCCAGAATGCGCCTGCGGAGGGCGAGTGTCAGCGGCCCGCGGAGCGAAGGGTTGTCTGAAGGGCGAGCGGACTGCGTGGACTCATCCACGACGTCCTTCCGGCACAGCAATGGCATCAGCAGCCGCAGCAGCAGCAGCACGAGCAGCATGGCTGTGCCACTGCTGTCCTGCAGTCCTGCAGACACAGCTCACAGCCACCCAGGACATCCAGGAGCAGCGGCAGCAGTAACAGCAGCAGCCGCTTCCGCCGCCATGCTAAAGCCTCAACTCTCCCACCGTGTCGTCTCTCGCCCTCGGCTCTTCGTGGCCTCCATCCGGGCCACCATAGCTGAATGCACATATAGAAAGGCACGTACAACGCAGACAGACAGGCAGGCAGGACACATAAACAGACTCACAGTCACACGTACATGCGAGCGACGTACAAATACGCCACCATCTCCAGTCGCCAGATCGAGCGTCATGCTTCTTCCTGGCTGCTGCTGCTACTACTACGACTACTACTACTACTACTACTACTAAATGTATATAAATATATACTACTAAAGAAAAGTTTTCAGGCTGACCCTCAGCCAAGAATTTAACGTCCACGGAACTGTTTTTCACATTGCTTCATAGACGGACTATCCCCATAAATACAAATGTGCAACGGTGGGGCTCGAACCCGCGCTCTTATGTGTCTCCTTCGGTTGCGAGGCGGAGACTTAATCCACCACGCCACCGGGCTCGACAAATATATACTTTTTTTTTTCTGACAAATATACTACTACTACTACTACTACTACTACTACTACTACTACTACTATCACTATCTCTACCGCCATCATTTCCGCACGCATAGGGAAACACCCACGTCGCACGGCGTCAGACACAGTCAGACAAACCAGCGACACGCTCAAACAGCTGCTTCGTGCCCCGTTCGTCATGCAGAACGCAGAGGAGTCCCTGCTGCACACTCGCCCACTCGTCCATCTATCCGTCCGTCCGTCAAGCTGCAACTAGATCTACTACAGATCAGGCAAGCTAACGTCCTGGCAACGTCGGGCAATTCCACCGGCCAAGATATGTTGTCCCCGATGACAACAACCACGACCCCGACGACAACAACAACAACAACAGCCACAGCCACTACAACGGGCCAGCCAGGACGGCAACCTACGGCCTGGTGGGGGAGGGGGGGAGGTGGCGTAGAGCAGCAATGCTAATCAGCGAGCTATTTCTGTCCGCCCGTACACTCGCATAGCCACCAGTACTAGGCCAGGCGAAAGGAAGTGTGTATGTGAGAAAGCGAGACAGAGAGCGAAAGGGTGGTACATATATATATATAGAGAGAGAGAGAAAGAGAGAGGGAGAATGGGAGGTGGAGAGAGAGGGGAGAGGAGAGCCAGATACTTTGGCTGTGCGGCGGAGCGACAACAGTGGATCAAAATAGCAACAAACACGTATTTGCACGCAAGCGTGCACTTACTCCTGTACATGATGCCGATGACCACGGCACGCTGGATGCCTGCCTGGCTGGCTGGCTGGCTCAATCGATTGAACGAACGAGCGAACGGTCCGACGGACGAACGGGCGGTTGGTCGATCCACTCGAATCATGTGTGCTGTCGAGTACAACTAACTCTCGGATGGGAAAATAGAGATAGACACACACTCTGACTTGCCGGTCAGCTCACACGCAACGTTTGCAACGATACTGACGGAAACCTAGCCGCCAGCAACAGCAACAACAATAGCAGCACCAGCATCAACAATAACAACACCGACATCAACAACGATACCAACATCAACAATAACACCAACATCAGCAATATATATATATATATATGTACAAATATATGTATATAACATCAACAATAACACCAACATCAACAGTAACATCAACAACAACGGCAACAACAACAACAAAAAGTGCCGAAACTTTGCCGTCAATTCATCGTCTATAATTCCTCCTGGTCGTCGAGCTCGGCGGCGGGTTCGAGCCCCACCGTTGCACCGATTTGTATTTATAAACTTCCGTCTATGAATCAATGCGAAAAGCAGTTCCATGGACGTTAAATCTTGGCTGAGAGTCAGTCCAGAAAGTAATTTTTTAATCCCTTCTGGCCATAGTACAGTATGCTCATCATGAATGGTGATTTCCAGAAGCTCATGTGAGATGGACGTTCATTAAAGCAAACCGTGGCAGAAAGGCGGCAGCAGCCTAGAAAAGCATAGTACGCAGTATACGAAAAATCTAATTTAAATTGCGAAATTGGTCTATAATGTGGGACGTATCCTACGGATCTATACGGGCACAGTGCAACAAAATAATCGGCTATATACAGAGTCGTTAGATGTTTGCATGATGTGGTTACTCTGTTTTACGTAGAGCAATTGTTGCTGATGATTAATTTGTGGTTTGCTTCGCTTAGCTAGCTGATGAGCTCCGTTTGCACAAACCGCTTCGAACTAACTGACGGCGACGAATATAGCAAAGGCTCTTGGTCTATTCGCAGTTAATATTTAATTTTAATAAATAGTTAATAATACGTTTAATAAATATCATATAAAATAAGTAATACGTTTAAGAAAAAGTTAATAATACATAGTTTGAATTTGGTTAACTCATTCTATCACCAGAACTACCACAACTAAAACAGTAGCATATTCTACCCGTCTCTTCCACAAGCCTGATGTCGTCGTTGGTTCACAACGCTGGTTTGCGACGCATGTTTTTGACCACTATTCGATGGAACCAACGCCTAGCAGAGAACTAAACAAAGCTATGTCGATGTCCGCAGTTGCACTATTCGCACTTAGGGCAGTCGCACGGAGCCGATCCAATAAGTGGAGCTAGAAAAAAGAAAATAAACAGCCGGTTTTCAGAGTCATCTCGTATACGAAAAAGAAATTTGCACCCATTGCACGCAAGCGGCGTTTGCTTTTGGGATTGTGAATAAAAGGTCTTTCCTCGTAGGGGCTCGGCTCACGTAAGCGGTATCACTCGGGTCACAATGCCCTCCGAAGTCGTAGAGCCTAAAACGGACGCACAAATGCATACAACCGTGCGTACTTCTTCGTGCATTGGGATATTCAGAATTGCTGATAATGGTTTGTGCCTGTTTATACATATGTTGCGAGAATTACAGTCAAATCGGGCTCATGTGTTGACCAAATCACTAGCAGTAGTTAGCGGGTACCAGAGCATAGCTTAGTTTTCAGAAGTGCCATATATATATATATAACGACCGCCATATCGAAGATGACAAGGGCACTGATTGAGCAGTCGTAGTCGATACGGCAACTTATTCGTCCCAAGCGTCCGGAGCTCAAGGTCCGGCAAAAAGTCATGCCAATATTAGCTGCGAATAGACCAAGAGCCTTTGCGATATTTGCCGTTTCACTGAACACAACAAATAATAACAGTCAACATTTATATATATATATATATGTGTGGCTGTTCAAAGATGACAATTGCATTGTGATCAAGCACATAACGTAAATTGCATGTATTTATTAAATCATCCACTAGCAAATTAGAATTCATTTTTACTACTAGAACGCTAACTTGTCAGTGATTGTCTCTGCTACTGTCTGTGTCTACCATGAACAATTCACTGAGCACTCACATTTCTGTGTGTGCGATGCGTATAAAGTGCAGTCGTCTGCGGTCTACGCAGTCCTAACGCCAACCACCACGACCACAACGACGACGACCTCGAAAGTGTTCGGAGCAGTGCGCTATTAGTTGGAGCCTCGCCAAGCTTGTTTCAGTGTGTCGTCCAGAAGCGGCCTAAATCTCTTTCCCTTCCTGCCCCCCCCCCCTCTCTCTCTCTCTCTCTCTCTCTCTATATATATATATATATCTTCTCACACTTTCTATCTCAAGCCTAAGTCTTCTCTCGCTTCAGCACTATATAGCACTAGGTAGGCAGCGAGCGTTAGGTGCATAATAGATCATTTGAGAGTGGGTTATCGGTGAGCTGGTTGGCCTGCCGGCCGGTCTTATGGCCTGCAGTCCTAAGGCGGGGGGGGGGGGGAGGGGCTGCAGGAAAGGTGCAGGAGACGACTTACGAGTTGGGCGGGGGGGGGAGACTGCAGGAGAGGTGCTCAGGACGACTTACGAGTTGTGCGGGGGGGGGGGGGGGGAGATTAGAGCGGTTTGGGCTCCCCAAACTTGAGGGCGCGCGCGGGGGGAGTGGAGGAACTTTTAGCTGGGTGGCATCCATCCAGTCAGTCAGACAGACAGCCAAACAGCCACCCACCCATTCACCCACCCACCCATTCATCCACCCACCAAGATCGAGGGCGGCGATGCAGAGTCGCAACACAGCAGGCGAAAGCGGCACACAACAAAATAGATTAGGGCCGAGCACGGCAGGGCCGAGGTGCCACCCCGCTCGATGCTCCAGTTGCTGGCTGGCTGGCTGGTGTAGCGGCCGGGCCGGATGTCTTCCTTGTTGTAGCATCATCGTCTGCGGGACCGATCCACTCGCGGATGGCGAAAGCCCGGGCCCGAACACCTACCTACAGGACCGTCGTGGCGGACGTCGTCTTCGTCGTCGTCGTACTCAGGAACCGACGTTCTTCCGACCGCTCAGCTCAGCTACACCGTCTATCTCTTTGTCGCTCTCTCCCCTCTCTCTCTCTCTCTCTCTCTCTCTCTCTGTTGTTTCGTATCTTTTTTGCCGTAGGTTGTCGACGGACTCAGCGAGTTGAAGGCTTAAGAAATCATGTTGTTGCTGTTGTTGTTGTTGTTGTTGTTGTTAGCCGTGCCGTTTTGTTTTTGGTGGCAGTGGTAGTGTTGTCGTTGTTGTTATTGTAATTACTGTATTTGTTGTTGTTGTGGTTGATGTTGTTGTTGCTGTTGTTGTAAGTGCTACTGCTGCAACCAGTGTTAGAACTGCTGCATTGTGGTTGTGCTCTATCTTACTGCTGCTGCTGCTATTAGACCGGCTTCATGTCTCATCCACCTTGATGAAGTCAGTGTAGGTTGGGATCTACGAAAGAAGCCGAGGGGATCATCCGCTCGCAGAAAGACAACCAGGGGCACAATCTCGTCGGCACGAATGAAGACACCCCACAGTGAGCAGAATCGCATCGTTGAGCAGCAGCCGCAACCGCAAGATTATGCCGACTACAAATCCTTTGCTTTAGCACCTTCCATCAGAATCTTGCCTGGCAGAAAACCTTATGATGATGATGATGATGATTATTATTATTATTATTATTATTATTATTATTATTATTATTATTATTATTATTATTATTATTATTATTAAATAATTTCAAAATATACTGCAGTCTAACGTACGTTGACAAACGGTCCATATGAGTACAGAAGCAAAAATACCCCTGTTGCCCATTCAATGGAAAAGTAAAAAAATAAAATATCATATGTATTGTATGTTCCAATGCTGCGAGCACAAGCTTCTCGTTTCTCCTCTCGTCTCACAAAACTGTCTCACAACTGAGACTCGCTAGGGCTTTATAGCGTCGGACTGGTAACAGTGTACCGTATACTGCGACCCTTGCCGTTCGCCGTAACTCGTCGATCGAACAAACAGTCACGAATATCTCATACCAAATCAATAAATTGTTGAGCAGCATCGTCGTATATCGTTCTAACTCTTTTACGGCGAAATCGTTTTTCGGTCGGGTACGCCACATAGATATTCCGGAAGCCAATCACACCGCGGCGTAACGTACGAGAGTGCTCAAATTAGTGAACTGAACACAGTGCAGTATTTTTGTTTGAAGACTAACAATAATAATAATAATAATAATAATTGTAATAATAATTATTATTATGAACAATGCAATTGTGAGATGTGAATGTGTATCCTCGTTATTTCATGGTTTCCATCTAGATAAATATGTGACAACTTGGGTATAAGGGAGAAAGAGAGAGAGAGTCAGAGACAGATGCGATGAAGAATGAGAGAAAAAGTGTCAAAGGAAGACGGGGGAAGCGCTGCAGCGGCCTCAGTCGGGAGCGGTGATATTTAACTATGAACACGCCGCCAAGTAGTGTGCGCCCCACCCATTTGGCAGGCGCAACACAGCCCGTATTCCGATCGCTTTACAGTCGCATTCGATTGCACTTTCGGCGGACACACCGTAGTACGGACGGCCTGTCGAACCATGCTCGTACAGCTCTGAACGGGTTCGAGAAACACGTGTAGTATGAAGAATTCACGCCATCAGACACCTCAGGCCCCTCGCCTCCCCAGATTGTCCATTCTAGTACACAACAGACAGCGGTGGGTGACACGTGTTTGTGTCGCATCCTTGAAGAGTAAACAGAAACATATTGGTTTGTCTTGTGCTCGATTGAGACTCGAGTCTCAAATAAACGCAGCAAGTTATTAAAAATTATTGAACAGTAACGAAGCGATGTTCCAGTACTAAATAATGTTTCCTGTGTGTGGTGTGCGTCTTTTCCGTAATATACATATTTTTACCCAGTAATTGGAGTTTGTAACGCAATTAAGATATTACTATTATTTTTTTTATTTTTTTATTTTCTTGCATTTACTTTTATGACGTCGCTACGTTAGCACTTTGGAGTGGACAATTGTCTCCGCGCGAACATGTGATCACGGGTTCTCTAACCCAGGGTCAGCCCAGTTCAACAATGTGCCCCGAAAGAACGCTGCTTTTCCTCGTTGAATGTCGAGCGACAGCCTCTGACGCGAGAATTCGGATGTTCTCGAGTCTCCTGTCGAAAGATTAAGGCTTCTACCTACGCACTGAATAAACTTAAGCGTAAGGGGACCTGAAGCTCCCATAGTCTCAAACGCCAAAGAGAAAAAATTCGTGCGGATAATTAACGCTGGAATATTTTCTGCTCAGATATATATATATATATATATATATATATATAAATCTAATATTATTGTTCATATGTCAAGGCATGAATGAATCATATGCGTGAAAGTCGTTGTGAGTCGAATGAATTGAGCCGAGTGTTGCTTTTGACACGTATGCCGTGCCGTTTGTCGTCTGCCTGCTGTAGATGATGCTGCCGCTTCTGGATGATGGGGGTCGAAGAAAGGTCGTGCAAAAATGACGCAGTGGTATTGTGACGCCGAAGTTCTAGTCAGCGTTCGCCAACGACGCCAATAGACGCGAGTCTAAACAAATTCTTGCCGCCGAGTTTCATCTGTGTTGGCAGCCTGATGTTTGCATTGCCTGCCTGCCTCTCAGGGGTGCCATTTAGCTCCCCCGTCGGTGTGATGGTTTCCTCGTGAAAGAAAAACGTTTTTCGAGCTGCCAACCGTAGTAGTAGTAGTAGTAGTAGAGCGTCTCCCCATTCGTTTGTTTCCTTTCTTCTCTGTATCATCTGTCGTTTATGGGCCTCGTCTCCAAGGTCCTATTCGCCCCCCCCCCCCAGCTTCCCCGACTACCCCCACGAGAGCAGACATAACATTCACTTCATGCGATATTTGCGAATTCGGCCGAAGGCCTAGCTTTAGACTGTTGCGTTCCACTTTTTTTTTCAAAATGCCTCTAAAATTACATGCCATACCATAGTTTTTCTACCGGTTGCTGAAATAAACCTCTCAGTGCGAGTCGCCGATATGCGATTGATTCTCCTCGGTACGGAAGGAGGCGTACCGAGACAATTTCCTCAAGGTTTGTCAGGACGGGCGGGCGGGCGCGTTCTACTGCGTTCTGAATCGAACCCACTTGTTTGCAGTGTTGGCTGGCTGGTAGAGCACTTACAATCACCCTCATATTGGGCGGATTCTACAGCGGACGACTCTAACAGCAGCGCAATGCTGCTCAACCCGATCCAACAATCAAGGAAGCAAAAAATAATTTGATCCGGAGCACGATTCGATCCTACTCTTCAGCTTTTTTTTAGAACCGAGCGTTAGGCCGCCCAATTCACCATTGCTACGACGTGCCACACAATGTATAAATTGATATATATATATATTTACATATATATATATATTTATATATATATTGATGTGTACTGGATCACTAATCTAAATATAGCCGCCACATGCATGAATCGGTGATGGTAATCATTTAAGAAAGACGCGTGCGTTGTTGTTGCTGTTACTATTAACAGTGCAAAGTGACTCGATATGATTAAATCTACTACGACAACAAGCAATCGATAATCTCCTGCTGATAGCTGACTCTGAGGCGACAAATATATATATATATATATAAATATATCAGTTTCCGCCAGCGAGATGCGACGATGTTTGTGGCGGCAATGGTCGGTACTCTTAAGCGACCAGTCATGGTTTCACTGGCTAGATCTCCACACTAACCAGCGATGCTCTTATGTTGCTGTTAAGTTCGCGATGATAGTACACTTTACGGTAAGTCGGCAACAAGGGTTTATTATTAATTTGTACAGGTACCATAATTACTAGTGTAATATTAATGTTTTTTTGCAATTACCACAAATACTACAGTTAGTTGCATCGAAGAGTGAGCATTCGTTGTTACACGGCGGTGCGTCCGCATATACCAACTAATAGTGGGCATCTTCGCCTAAACAATGCCTGACGAAATGCTAACCACGTCGCTAACAACTGCTAAACGTTTTAAAACGGGCTTGCGCGGTGTCGTGCGCACGGCAAACTAACGACACCACTGCTTTCCGGAATCTTCGGCAGGTTCCGCTGTCCTGTACCGCATATACTCGTACAGGAAGGAGCACGAAGTGTACCGGCCGAAATCGCAAATACGCAATCAACTCGATCCAAATGGACCCAGCCTTGGTGGTTAGGCAGCCAGTCAGGGTTCTCAGGGTTCCAGAGTCTCAGGATCTCTCAGTCCCGAGAGAAGATGTATATATATATATATATATATATAGAGAGAGAGAGAGAGAGAGAGGGAGAGAGAGATGTAGAGAGAGCGAAAGAGGGGGCAGTTAGGATTAACTAGCAACGCTGTTACCATCAGCCTCAGCGATCTGCAGTCTGAACCATTAAAGAGATGCCGCACGGCGATTTCAAGCCCGTAGGGGACGAAGGATAGTCTCGAATTAAACAGAACAGCCCCCTAAAAAAACTAGAATGCGTAGTCATCCATCAATCAGGCTGGTGCTTTTGGTTACAGCAAGCGAGACACTTGTTTTGGCTGTGGTTGTCGTTGCTGGTTCAGTGGCTGCTTTCGGTTGTTCTTTCTTTGGGAGTTCAAACGAGATGTGGTTCGATGACATTTTGCTGTTGTTGTTGTCGCTGTTGTTGTTGTTATTGCTGTTGCTATTGTTGTTGTGGTTGTGGCAGTCGTAGTTGTTGTTGTGGTTGTGGCAGTGTTTGATTCATCATCAACGACAACGTTAGCTCTTCGTTGGCCAGGTGCCTGCGGCACCACCGCCGACCCGTCCCCATCAAGAAGATCATTAAAGCGTCGTCACACAGAAAAAACACCAGAAGCTGCATCAACAGCGACAGCAACAACAACCGTGACAACAATAACAACGGCTGCAGCAACAGGTGCAACAACAACAAACAACCGCAGCATAAACAACAGTTCCAATAGCAATGTCAGCAGCAACACCACAACACTAGCAGCAACAACAACAGCAACAGCAATACGAAGAACAATACTGCAATTTCTGGCATCGAGCAAAAACACCACGTCCGATATGTCATAGGGATTCCCACAGATGCTGCTGCTCTTGCTCCTGTTGCCGGTTCTATTGCTGTTCCGGTCATTGGCAGAGGAGATATTAGAGTACGCTTGGACATAGTAAAAGCTCGCAAACAAAATGATTTTGATTATTATTTATATACTTTTCTGCGAGTCCTACGACGACCCTTGGGAGAAAACCGTGCCAGCTAAGGTCGATTAGATCGTTGAAACAACAAAAAAAAAGACCAGTTTCTGCCACTACGCGATTAGTACATCTAGTATCAACAACAACCATAACCGCAACAACAATCACAACCACAACAGCAGCTACAACAACAAGAACAGCAACAGAAACGAAGAAGAAGTAGAGAGAGCAGGAAAAGAAGCCAAGCGTGTTTTACGCCATCAATAGAGAAGCGAACCCGACGCGACGAAGACGTGGTCGATTGCCATCGAGCGCGTCCGAAAAACGTTCGCGCGACCATGCAGAGAAACGGCTCCCGTTTTCTCCTTCTTTCTCACCTTCTTCTCTCTCTCTCTCCTCTCTCTCTATCGCATGGTGGCGTTTTGTCCCGCTTCCCTTTCTCTCTGTGTGTTCCGGAATGCTGCCAATTCCAGCTTTGCTGTTATTGTTGTTGTTGCTGCTTTTTGCTGCGATAGTTTTTGTTGCTGTTGTTTCTTGGTGCTAATGTTTTTGTTGTTTTGTTGTTGCTGTTTTTTGCTGCTATTGTTTTTGTTGTTGTTGTTGTTGCCTGCTGTTTTTGCTGCTATTGTTTTGTGGTTGTAACTGTTGCTATTGTTGTTGTTGTTGCTGTGATGCTGTTGCGGTTGCTATTGTTGTTGTTGCTGTTGTTATTGCTTTATTGTCGTATCGTAGTATTCCTCGGTAGCAACCAGCTTTGCTGTTGGTGCTTTTGCCGAGCGTTGGGACTAATAATACAGTAGTTGGCTTTAGCGGAGAGTTGGCGCTACCGGCAGACGCTGCCGCTGCCGAAGAAGTCGCCGAATGCTTTTTTGCTGCCGCGGAAATCCCTGCCACGTACAACACAGTCGCAAATTTATCAAACAACAAAACAAACGAACCAGCCAAACCGGAGCTATTCTTAAACTCAACTATTTCCCTGCGTTGCCTATTGAGGCTAAATATAAGCAAAGTGACCTATCGTTAGCCTCTAATAGGCAACAACCGGGCTATAGCAAGCTTGCCGTCCGTATTATCTTCCAATCGATAGATCAATGGATTTATTACTTTAATGATTGTAGTAATCTATCGCATATAAGTTTAACCCAAGTGGACACAACTTAATACCGGTGGGTTCTTCTTCATATAGCTAGCACGTACTGCGTTAGCATCGAACCGGCAACTCAAAATGTGCGAATGTTCCTCGATTTGTCTTGTGTATATATATATCTATATATATATATATATATTATAGGTATGGTAGAGATTCTAATTTTCAAAACCTGGCGTTTACAACAGAACGGCACTGTTTCTTCAAACTGTATGTCGCGCCAATTAAATCAAGAGACAGATATAGAGAATGAGAGAGGGTGAGGGGAGCCGGTCATGACGACGTTAAAGAGCCAATTGTGACGGAACATTGTATTCAGAGTCTAATATCGTGTCCACTCCGCCACCAGACATCCCGTATCATGCATCCTGACAACATGATCAGCACAACAACAACAACCTTAACACCCTCAGCGTTGACAGCAATTCTAGCATCATCTGCAACCACGGCACAGCAAGACTCCCCACAGCAATGTGCGTACCTCCACATACGAAGAATCTCTGCTCCTGCTGTTCAGTTCTCGGATTTGCCGATTTCGCACGCGATTCATACGTGACCACGAGGAAGACAATGCTCTCCACACATCACGTATTCACTACCGGGTAGTAGTAGTAGTAGTAGTAGTAAACCTTTAATTATTGATCGAGGACCGATAGCGCTAGAAACGCGGGTTGAAGCAGACCTCCTTGAAAACTGCACGTATTGTTGTTGTTGCGATTATTGCTGATGTTGTTGTTGTTTTGTTGTCGTCGCTGTTGTTGTTAGTGTTATTGCTGTCCATCGTCGTGGGACTACAATAAACAGACGATAAATAATATGCTGGGGCAGACAACAAGTAGCCAGACAGAACGACAACGTATAATCCCGATGGGCGAAACAAGAAGAGTCTCGTCCTTCTAACAGCAACGATAGCCTTATTATCTATTGCAGTAGCAATCGATAATAAGAGCAATACTAGACTAATCGTCGTAGTCACAAACAACAACTATAACAACAACAACAACAACCATGACGACGACGACAGCCACAACAACGACAACGACGACAATAACACTCAATAAACTAGCTAGCCCACAGCCCTTCCGACCATTTCTTGTTCTTGTTTTTCATCATGATCCTTCTTTTCTGCAGTGGCTGCATCGACCACCACCACCATCACCACTACCAGCCAGCAGCATCAGCTCTACTACTGCTACCACTACAACAACAAGACAGCAACAAGGCAGATGGTGACTGCCTATCACGCTAATACAGCAGCAGCATCTGCCCGTCCGTGTTATCCGTACGTGGTTTCCGGGCTACAGTCATTAGGTTTATATATATATATATATATATATACCAGTAGTAGTGGCCTGAACAGCTAGCGATCGGCTATGCCTACGGTGGTTTCCAGCAACAGTAATTCGGTATATATATATATATAATATATAT